>BGZK01000293.1:0-513248 GCA_005406025.1 Eumeta japonica
CTGAGTTTAACCTTTTAGATGTAAAAATATGTTATCTGTATCAGAGTCATCAATGTACCCACTTGGTCATATACAATATTTTATGTAATACATACTTTGAAATTTCACTTCTTGATGTAATACAATAACAATTTGCATATGTTGTATTGAGACATTGTTATTCACAAGCAGTATTGAATTATGAAGTAATTTAATTTTTATACTAGGTAGTAAAGCTTGGTTATTTTTCAATCGTAATAAAATTAATGTAATAATAAACGAAATACATATTATTTTACTTATTAAAATAACAAACTATTATATTTTCTGTTTGAGAAAACGTAAAATATAATAGTTTGTGCCTCCCATCCAACGATGTAAATATGGACATTCAAAGTACATCTAACATTACTATCAAATTTCTGTTGTGGTAGGTATCAGTTACTAAATTCTCAATTTGACCTGATTTCACAATCATAGCTCTTCTTACTGCGACGCTAAAAATGGAGATTTACGAGTATTTAGAGTCCAAATGAAACATACTAAGATAATACATATGTACATATATATTATTTGCAGACTAGTTTTCCTGGCTTCACAGGCGCATAGAATGTGTTGTTTCGTCTTTTATATGGAAAGTCCCTGCTATCAATCCCAATTTCGTTTTCACATTTAATTTTGTTTCCGGTACTGTTCTTGGTTTCGATCCCGATCTGATACTTTGTTCTCAATTCCGGTCATGATCCTGCTTCTCAATTCTACTTCTGAATAATTTTTCCTGATGATTTAAATGAAGTAAAACTTATATTCTGCTCCAAGCCAAGTGCTATCTACACGTGAATACCACATTAAAAATTTTTCAGTAATTTCCGACATGTATGCAAAAGGACAGACGGACTCTAAAAAGAAGTTATCATTTAAATCAGAGTTTTTGTTATAGTTACTTTGACAAAGTTGTTTTAACAAATAAGTAGATTATAAATATTTGCGAAAAGAGCAGGATAAAATCCATCCTGCATGTATACAAAATTTCATATTAATCGCATGTACAGTGAATTAGTCACAACTGATCAAAGATAAAAACCTCTATAGATTTGTATATTATTATAGATAAACACACATTAGTTGAATTTCAAAATGTAATTAAAGTATTTTTCAAGTTCAGACTAACATCAAAACATTAAACCAGCACTCTATCTCTCAAATTTTGGATGAAAATGAAAATCTTTTGTTCGCATTATTTAATTTTATTTTCATTGTTAGAGAATTGTGTTGAAATTTTCTACATCTTATATGATTTTATTACTCGGTAAGTACTTAAGTTACCCACATTTCTCTTAATAATAATTAAACACAGTATATTTTATTAGTATTAGATAATAGTAAAAGAATTAGTAATATCCTTTAGCTCTATATGTACCTTTGCACAATTATCAGTTAGTTGCAACAATATTTAAGGTTTATAATAAAAACATTATAATATCTGTATAGCATTTACTTATGTATTGATATGAATAAATATAAACGTAAAATAATGTAATCATTTTTTTACGAATACATGTTCACTAAGTTTTCTGAGGTGTAATAAATGCTTTCTACAAATGAAATTGAGATAAAGCTAAGGTTTGTCTTCCTCGTCTTTTTCAATAAAAACATTCCCTTACTCATTTTCGGTATTACAATGTTTAAAACGGCAATTGTGTTACACATGCTTAAATAAATAAATGTTAACAGCAACCATTTATTTTTTTATTTTAATAACAGGATTCATCAATATTCATCCAACTATAGTTTTATTTCTTTTTGTTCAATGTACCAGATTTTTCTCTTTTGTTAAATTCATCTGTATTGTTGAGGATTAATTTTCAATATTACTTCGGACTTTTGAAGTGAAACTTCTAATATGACTTCCAACAAGGTTGCGTTAAACGTTTAACGCTACTATGGAGGGGATATGAAAGCACTGTTGCGTTAAATGTTTAACGCTCCTGGGGAGGAGTACACAGAGCGAGAGTGAATGCGTGGCACTCGAACGTATGCGCGTAGTATACCTGTCACAGGCCAGCGTGAACGTTAGCAACGAGTAGCGTCCAATATTCCAATAGATTTGGATATTTCTCCACTTGAAAATGATAATTAAAAGATGCGATCAATTGTGAATTGTAAGCAATATTAATAAAGTTTGTCTTAAAGTAATAATATGAGTTCACTAAAAATCAATTTCTACCCCTTCCTATTTTCATTTCCACATTTCGAAGTTTCACTTCTTCCGCGTGGAGGGACTCCACGCACTATTTTTTTTTTTAATCTAGGAGCCGGTAGTAAATAAACTCATCGCTTAATTGAAAAAAAAAATGTGTTTTAAAAGCATGTATTTAGATATGATGAGCTTATGAACTATAAAAGCTGCTAGAAAAATCCCGCTTCTTTTAACTTTCAATAATTATTTTACAGTTTTTTTTTTTTTGTATTACAAGTCTTCACATGTATATTGAATTCTGAGTGCAACGTTTATGTAAAATGTGAATGGTAAACAAGTCAGGAGTGCGAAAATTGAGCCAATTATTATTAAATTGAAGTTAGTTTGCTTACTACACTAGCATGTGGAAAAATTGAATAAGTACATAATTTATAGTTTAGCATAAAAAATGTGAATCGGCAAATTGTTTTAAAATTCATGTAGTTAGATTTACTGAAACAAAAAATAATTGCGATTTTCATTGTTATTTCATAAAATTCATTTTAAAATTACCATATTAGACATTTTTATTGAATTATTGGTTTCAAAATTTATATGAAGTTTGAAAATTAGATTTCTGTACTATAAAAATTTTATTTATTTATATCTAGTTTATTTTGTTCTTGGAAATTGCTTACACAAAGCAGCATAGACAGGGCAAATATATTACACCTATATATAAAATAATATTTGCCCTGTGTGTACCTGAATTATAGCATATTAGTTTAGTTCACAAGTTGAAAAATGTGTTCATTCTCGCTACAATCTCCAAAAAGTATATGCGATTGCTCATTGAATTAATAATGATGTCTAGAAAAGTGTGCAAAAAATTGAACCTCACACTTAAATAATAACAATTAAATGGTCCAAAATGATGGGAATCTGTTTTTTGCAAATAACTCGTAAACTATTATTTAAAGAATGAAAAAAAAATTAAGTAGGAAATTTCACAATATAATGTTCACTTCTGAAACTTCATCTGTATAACCAAATACTTTGTATTGATAGTTGAAAATAAGGCTCCGCACGGCAAATCCGGCACCAAATCGGACATAAATGCTTTTTGCATAATATAGTATTAATTTGAAAATAAAAAAAATGGTTATTGATAATTGAAGAAATAATATACCGCAGGAAAAACACGCTGCGTGTACTTATATGTACGCGCGTAAGAAGTTATACTACGCTACAACGCATGAAACTTTGCCTCACAACGGCGAAACGGTCTCAAAAGCGTCGTCATGGCGGAACACAAGAACGCGGCGGAGAACAAAGAAGGTTCGGGCAGCGTAATACCTGCGCATTATATAATTCGCAGCCAATTCAGAGCGGCAAAGTTTCGTGCATTATACTGTACTTTGGCGTTATTAATTAATTGTTTTAAATTGCATGCAAATAATTAATTACAATAAAATAGGACTGGAGTGGGTTAGTTAATACGGTTTATAAAATTAAATTTCAATTTAAAAAATTAAATTAATGAATACTTAATTATAATACAAAATGTAATATCAATTGTATCTGTTTATTTGAAATTGTAACAATTATTAAGTGAAAAACTGAAATATGATAAAATTATTATGTTGCCAACTTCCATTTTGCATTCAACTACACTCACCTACTGATATCTTTATAATTTACTAATTCCGCCAGTCTCATAGTCATCAATATTCAAAGTAATGATATTGGTAGTATTCTCCATATTTTGATAAATGGTAACTCTTTTACCTCAAAACTCTGTTGTCGAATGAAATTGTTTACTAAACAGTTTACGAGCAACTTTGTATTAGTTTTCGTGTCACCCCGATACAAATTATATTACTCATAAGGCGCCAAAAGAAGTATATGTTCAATAAATTCTATCATTTACTTTTCATTATATGAACCTTTTGTTATTTACATGACTGTTTTTTAAAATTATTCTGTTTTTTTGAGACCTCTTAATACCTATTCTTAATGAGATTTTCATATTGTAATACATAAATATATATTTCATATTTTGAACTTCGTTTCTGTAATGAAGACTATTAAAGATGAAGGTATGGAAGTCGACGTTTTTTTCGAAAATTTCCTCTGGGTCTGGAGCCCATTTTTTGGAACTTTCAATTGTTAATAACTTTTACCATTGTTTATGTGCGAAATTTAAACTTTTGCATATTTTTCTAGACGACATTGCGAATTCAATCAGACATCGCACATATTTTTATGAGCTGTAGCAAGAATGAACATGTTTTTCAGCTTGTAAACTAGACAAATATATGCATACGCTACGTACGAGCGCGCTAGACTAGGTTCTATCTTCACTATATATTCTTCTCTACGTTCTATCCGCGGTGCGCGTGTTCTTTGCGGTGATTTCCTTAAATGACATTGCCTTCAATGTCGGTAGGATAAATGACTCTAAATATGTTTTCATTTATATCTACGTTTTGCTTATATAGCTTTTTTATTTGCCAGGATTCGTGTCACGTCAAAGTACAATCTCTGAACGTTGTAAATTATCGTTTATGACTGAGAGAGACATTCATATAGACATTTGTGACGGACAGACATTATATTCCTGGTATTACATTTCCGTTTGATATTGCGGATACGAGCTCTCAAAGTAATCGCTAAAATAATTTGCTTTCTCGTTGCGTTAACGAAGACAACTGTAAATTTACAATACTTAAATCAACATATGAAGGAATTAAAGCCTTACTCGATATATTTCATTACTGGTATCTTAGTTTAGTATTGTCTTTAAATTAAGATTGTTTATGATAGGGGATTCTAGGGATGATAAGTCAATGTGGGTTAAAAGAACAATCATGCTAGTGTAGTGCCCCTATCCCCATGTGCGGATATGCGCATGAAAAAAAATATGTACATGCATTATCCTTTTTTCCAGATTTGAAAAGTCTTCCTCCAATTTTTGACACTCTTCCGGTCAATGATTGATAAAGAATTGAGGTATCCGTTTTTAATATGTTATTACTTCCAGTTCTTATTCATGAAACATTAGGTTCAAGGATTTATTAATTATTTCTCCAACAAGGGGCTAATGGTTGCAGATTTTCATAATTGGTCTTTGCGTGAGACTAATAATTTAACACCTAATTTGTCAAGGACTTGACAATTTCTTTTTGTTTTATAGGTGAGAGTTTGATACCGTTGCTAATAGTACGGCAATGAACGCTACTTTACAATAATACAAGTTGCAACGTAAAGTAAAAATGTTCTTTCAAAATAAATCTAAATTATCCCGTAAAAAGACCGTTTATTACATTACTATTAAAATAAATAGTTAAAAATGTATCCATATCTTATCCGTATTCTTAATGCATATCCGTAATCCATAGATCTTGATTTTAAGTCATAGGACACAACACTAACCACTCATTAGGTTATTAATGTACATAATTTGTACCTCTTTGGTTTGTGCAGTGTTAAGATTAGGTTCGGTTGGATCTGCAAAAGTTAGTTTTTAATAAAATTGGTTTAAAAACACTTTACGTTTGCATTTACATACTACATAACTAAACGAAAAAAAAAAGGTAATAAGTGATCGTTTCAGTTTTTTTTTGTATTATTTTCACTGCTTACTTCTGGTGAATTCAAAAGTTAGTTTACTATTCTGTGATTCAAAAGGTCAAATGGCCTATCTTAGCAGTTTAGGATCCAACATTAGAATAACTTTCCTTCATCTGCTAAGTGAATGAAATAAATGTCCTCAGAATAAAGAACTTTACAGTTACCAGAAAAATCCTGATGTCTTTAACTTCAATGAACTAATTTGCATTTCCTAATAATGGATTGTTACATTTGATATTCATCATCTATATTAGTTTGTCAACTACAATGCCTAATTTTGAATCTAAAATCTGAGGTAAACCAAATCTAAGATTAGGATTCCATTGATATTGCTAAGAAGTGACAATGGAGACACTTACTAAGCCTACAGCATCTGTCCTAAGCAGGGTAGACGCTGTAAGCATACAGCCATTTAAACCTTAAAAGTTTAAAGAAATATGTATCTTTTAACAATATGTAGCCTATTAAAATTTTTACAGAATGTGTTATGGCGGATAATTTAATACCATAATAATAAAAAAAAAAAATTAATAAGCAAAACGGTAAAGTGGAGGGTTTCCCCATATACAAATGTGTTTCATCCCTTTTTTTTTGCTTTTGCTCTATCGTACAAAAACCATATATACTAATGTCAAATTTAGTGTGATTAGGTTTCAAATTCATAAATAATCGGTCAAATGTGAGTTGTGATCGCGCTAAAAATCCGCGCCAAAGAATTATATGAAAAAAAAATTAATACTAATAGATTAATGGAGAAATCACATTTATTTTGTTACTTAGGTATTTCTTGTATACGCTTATACTGTGCGCAAGTCCGAGTAATATCTCGTTATTTATGATTTACATTTTAGACCTGAAAAAAATATGATTATTTTGTAACACAGTTACGTATTGAAAGCTCAATAAATGAAAGCTTTTGAAAATAGTAGCAAATAGTAAGATAATACCTATCTAAATATTAATAACTATCCTTTTAATACTTACAGGTACCTAACTCAGTACGTACTTATCCACATAATTGTTTTTATTTTGTTTTTAAGAATTGCTGTCATCTAACATTTTTAATAAATCTTCTTGGGGCGATTTTGGTAACTCTGGATGAAAAGCTAAATCGGAAACTCTATTTTTGATATTAATCTCAATATTTTTGAACTGCAGTTCCTTAGTTTTAGAATGGGAACTTGATTCTCCCAATTCTATGGGTAAACGCAATGCGATAACTTCTCTTTGTTCGCCTGATTTTTTTGTAATCTGAGACAATAAACAACTTATTTCTTCTGTATCCGTACATACATTATCATCGTTAAGGTTTTTCTTATTATCATAGTTATAAATATTCTCTCCTAAATTATCGAGTAGTTTTTGATTTATGTTCGAGGGCTGGCAAAAAGTTCCATCTTTTCTTTGTAGACCTAACCTTAATAAAACAGATATCTTCAAATGATATTCTGAAAACCAAATTATTAATGTGTTATTCAGGCATTTGTAATCGTCGTCAGTGAAGCTTGTTGCAAGCCCCTCGAATTTTCGCATGGCATTAACAAAAATACATTTCGGAAAATAATTTGGTAAATGGAGAGCGACACCCTTTAAATGTCGCCGCGTAATGTCAAAAATGTTTTGATTTGTTGCGACGGATATTTGCCACTTGTACATCATTGTCATTAAATCCCACAGTTTATTCATTGAATACTCGTCCAGTTTCATTATCGAGCTTGCAGATATATCCTGTAATAACTGTTTGATGACCGCTTGTGTGGCCACCGGTTGCGGTATAAATAGCTCATCTAAAAGTTTCGAATGCAATAGTACTGATGTGATATCGGTGAGAACTGAAAATAAATGCACAGTAATTTTTAAAAAGGTCGAATCTAAGTACTTACCTACCGGAAATCACCACAATTGTTAATTCAGTGCTGTAAAATAGTCCGATGATTTTACGTACCTCTTTCAGATTTGTCAGATGTTATCTTTTGTGCTTTCAGACGCTGGTCAATTATGTATATCATTTCACAGCCTAAATTTATTACGATGAAAGGAGTTGCGAACTGAGACATTTTAAGTGTATGCTGCTCGCCGCTGTCGGCCTCGGCTGTTTGAAATAATCAATAATTTTCCGCAACATAACCTCAACATCTAAACATGGATATCGATTTGTTGTATGCAGAAGTAATGCAAAAGTTGATTTTAGAGAATAAGATCGCTAGAGTCTCACAGAAGTTGATATCTTCCACAAAAAATGATGACAGAGTTCAACAAGTATATGATGTTTTAAAAGGTTCTAAAATGTTCCCAAAGCCAATGATAGTGCAAAAATGTGCAGTAAAGTCCACCGTGTATCGTAACCTTGGCAACAAAAACTTTCAGAATCACAACGATTATGAAGCTTGGCAGTACTACAATCTAGCTTTGTTGCATGCACCTGTAGACTCAGTGGATTATATTTTTGCTTTAGCAAACAGATCAGCTGTGTTTTTCGACTTGAAAAAATATGAGGAATGTTTGAATGATATAGAACAAGTTAGTAATATGGGTTATCCAGAAAGACTAAAAGACAAACTATTAAAAAGAGAATCATCGTGTAAAGAGGCACTCTCGAAACCTTTGTTGATAGATGAGAAGAATACAGATGCCATAGAAACTATGTACTCGATGAAAGGATCGAGAAACCCTAGGTATTCTTGTGCAAGTGATTGTATAGATGTTCTTTACAATGACCAAATGGGACATCATGTTGTTGCCAAAAGAGATATTGAAGTAGGAGAATTAATAGCACAAGAAGATCCTTATTTGTTGCTGTTGCTAAAACCCCAGCTCCTATTTAGTTGCAGTTACTGCTTGTCAAGAAATGGAAACTTGATGCCTTGTGATAAATGTTGTTTTTCCTTTTATTGTAGTGAACGTTGTAAGGAAAATGCATGGAAATATTATCACGAATATGAATGCCCGATTTCAGCTACTCTAATAGCATTGAAATTTACGAAATTGGAACTTTGGCTTTGCGCACGGTGATCAAGGCTCGCTGTGAACAACCTGATTGGCAAAGTTTGTTCAATATAATTAGTGAAGTTGAAGCAAACTTAAATACAGAGTATAGGGGTTGTACTAGAGTTGATGACAAATGGGTGTATGATTCGCAGTCTTATGCAACAATACATGCCTTAGTATCAAACATTGAAAAGCGTTCCGTATCAGATATATTTAGAAAGGGAGTAACTGCTGCAGTGTTTCTACACATTCTGATGAAAGAAACGGAATTTTTAAAGGATGCAAAGACTGGAATAGTAAAACGTGTCGGAGGTTTGCTTCTGCATCATATTATGACAGTTCCGACGAATATGCATGGAATAAGTGTGAACACACCTACATCTGAAGGGAAATATGTGAATGATATGAGTTTAGGTAGTGCTGCATATGCTTTCTTTAGTTTATTAAATCATTCATGTAGTCCAAATGTAACAAGGTTTTCCAGATTTGGAACTGGCAATATGAAACTGATTGCCATAAGACCGATTAAAAAGGGGATGCAACTTTTCGACAATTATGGGTAAGAATTTTTGTTAATTTGTCCAGTAAGTTGAATTGCATTATAATACTTCTAGCGGGACATACTACTGTGGTTTAAATGTTAAACTAAATATGTTGAAAAATAGTACGTTGTTACTACCATATTCAATAATAATAATATAAATTTATGCTTATTTTCCAGAAGGTAGGGAGAGACCAAAGATTTTCACATGGTACAATGGCACAATGGTCTACATAAGATTTTTTCGGGGTGACCTTTGTCGACTTTTCCATCACATACATTCTCTCTATGAATTTGTTTTGTCAGTCTAAAGATATCTTGCCAAAATATATGTGATTTTCATTCATCCTTTCCAGATAGCCAATCTTTAGTCAAACCAAAGCGACATATCTGTTTCTACTCTAGTCACTACATCTTTTTTCAAACCACAATAATTTCTGACATCATTCTTTCTCTGTCTCTCTTTCAAAGACCTTCACCATGTATCACACAGAGATACATTATCATCACATTGATTCTACTTTCATTTTTCTTCTTCTATATTTAATAGATTTCTAGAATAATACTTTTTAACGGTATGAAACATTCTCTGTCCATCTATGTCTATTTGTTTTGTGCATCCTTGTTTTTATTTAGTGGTGACAGTTGTAAAATGATTGTGGTCATGGCTTAAAAATCAAATTTGGGATATCAACAGTCATATTTAAAGCAATTAGGGGAATTTTTCAATTCACAATGAGTGTAATTCAAAACGATAATTTTCACATCATGTAATTGAATACCTAATATGTAACCGCTTGCTGTATGTATCTACAATATACAAATTTAACTTTTTTAAATGTCTAACCATAGTCCCCTGGTTGGTATATAAAACTACTGTATTAGTAATTATTGAAAAATTGTGTGTTATAAGACACAATGTTTATTTAATTTAGATTAAAATAGTATTCAATATTGCAGTTTTGACTTTATTCACGTTTGTAGGCATTTACTGCAAAATGGATTCATTAAATAAAATAATTTATAACAAGGCAAATTTTAGGAGCTTATTCCACCATCCTTTTAAACTGATATTTAACAAAAAGTCATTTTTATAAATAATTTTGTGTTTCATTACTTTCTTTTAATGAGTTTTAGCCTGAATAACCATTAAAAGGAAGATGTGGAACACAAATGTTATTATAAAAGTGACTTTGTTGAATGTCTGTTTAAGAGGAAATGGTGGAAGAGTCCTTTAATATGTTTTATATTGTATTAAAAACACAATATTAATTTTAAGTTGCTTACAGTTGCAATTGTTATTCCTAAGATATCTTAAAGTATTCATACTGACAGCACATTTGATGTTACAAGAGGAGTTAAAACAAAATTCTTAATATTTACAGTTGTTATAAAAAATAAATAAACTTACTAATTTGCATACATTTTTCTGTTTTTTTTTTAAACGACTGTTATTGTACAAAGTGTTGGTATAGATAATGTATATACCAACAGTATCGTAATTGATAGGTAGATTTAAATGTATTGATACATTATTGTTGTATGGACCATTAGCGAGCCATTTTGATTTCCCTGTGTTTGGGTGTTTTTTTTGTATAAAAAGTTTGTATAAAAAACATTCGTCTCTTATTGTAAAACAAATTAAGGGAATAAAATTCTATAGCCAGAAACAAATCATCAAGAATTTCAATCTATGTGTTGTAGATTTCCCTTTGGTTGTATTTAATTTTCAATTTGTTTATTTGAATATTATCTACATTTTTATAATAAAAAGTAAAATTATATAGATGTAGTATTAGTGCATTTTTTGAATAAGGTAAAAGTTTTTTTTATGATTTTTAACTTGTTATTGCTTCAGTGGAGCATATCTATACTTGTAGTATTTGTAGTACATGTAGTACAAGAAAAGAGAACCTCATAGGACAAGAGTTCTCTCTTTATTATTTGGCAATGAAATCTTAAACATGAGTCCATAAATTACAATTATAAATAAATATGTAATAGTGTGGTACACTTTTTTTTTGAGAAATCACAGTGAAATTAAGCAACCAATATAATATTTATAAATAAGGAGCTATATTGATATGTGCTATATTTTTACATTTTGTTATAAGTTTTATTATGACTTTATACTAAGCCTATTTATCAGTAGATTAGAATTATAATTAGCCCAATATTTACAGAGTTCATCATGCCACACAAGATCGTGAAAGTCGACAGAGCACTTTAAACTTTCAATACAAATTTGTCTGTACTTGCGAAGCATGTGTTGATAATTGGCCAACTTATCATAACTTGGGAGCAGCTAAGAATCTTCCAAAGCTTATTGCAGAGAAGAAGAAGAAGATCTTAAGTCCGAATGCCATAGAGAAGCTAGAGAGGGGTTGTAAAGATATAGCAATGGCATTGTATAAACCTTTGTGTGAACTAATAACAGTTCTTGACAATTATGCTCCATGCGTTGAGTTAGCTGATTGTCAGGAGTCATTGAAGCAGTGTTTAGGTATTTATGAAGGTTTTCTACCTTTTGGTTTTACTAAAGTTATTGATTGGGATGTTTCTTAATAATCTTAACTTTTTAATTAATATAAGCACTATCAGTCATTTGAAAATTGTTTTACAGAATTGGAGTAAAACATATCATAAATGTTTTCAATTTTATAAAGTATTTGATACAATATTTGGCGGTCTATAAAAGTGGATTAGAATCTGATTACTATAATTTTAATGTTCTATCTAATATAAGTAAGTAATATAATACCATATGAGTATTTTGTTTATGTTAAATGATATGCATGTGTAAATCATGCAAAATTGTGTATTGTAAATACATATGTCATCTATTTATTTTCATACATTTTAATATACTATGCATTGTTTAATTTCATATACATATATTGATAATCCTAAATACATGTTTATCAACTATTTACCAAAATGCGTGTTGTTGTATTTGTAATTTTGGAGTTTGTTTCATGCTTTATGCTTTAAGAGACTAAAAGATAAACCACTTGGCAGAATTTGGGTATCAGGCATCTAGAGCGTAAAGTCTGTTATTTTTTTTAGTAATGTGTTAATATACTTGTAAAAAAACTGTCAAAACAGCATTAATTTTTCCAATATTTTAGGAAACTATTGCAATTAAGATATACCTATGTGGAAATGGCATGCATTTATATAAAAAATACCTATATAGTATTCCACTTATCTACAAATAATTCAATCTGTGAAAGTATGTCTAAAAACTTGAACGTTATTTAGATATTAAGGACTAAAATAGAAGTTATTTTGGTTTAAAATCAAGAAAATTATGGCATATTTATGAAATGTAAGAATAGGTGAGGTTTAGTACTCTCCAGTATTTTGCTTGATGCTTTTAAAGCAAACAAATATTTTACTATTTATATTGAATTTATTAAATCATGAAAAAAATGTTGCTAAAAGCTGAATGTGAAGTTTCAAGAGATTGACGAATTTATCATTAGATAAACATTATTCATGTTCTTGTTGTACAATAATCTTATCCATAAATTTTATACTGTCCACCTGTTAATAAATTTTGTATATTACAATGTTTTATAACCTTTTAAAAGAAAAGATAGTATTCTGATTTATATTAAATGTGATTAAGTCTTTTCAGCCTTTTCAAATAATAGAAACAATTAAACTGGACTATGATTTTGTTAGGTATCCTTATAATTTTCTTTTAGCATATAAGTAGCCAAATAAGTTTAACGCCATCAATTTGTTTTATTTTGCTGCTGTTTTTATGTACTTATAAATTATGTATTTTAAAGGCTGCTATAGTAATATTATTTGATTTTAAAAGTAATAATGTTTGATTCAACTGTATTTATATAAACAAAGGTATGACCATTACAAAATATATGTATAATAACTTACAGATTTGTGACAGAGAACTAAATAATATTTTTTTGACTCATCTCTTGATAGAATTGGATTTCACATATTATTTAAATTATAAACTTGGCGTGAGTAAATCATTGTGGCTAGAATTATTAATGCATTATGATTTAAAATAATTTTATCTTTAGTTCCTGGATGACTGAGCTTTGCTTAGCGCACTATGAGTTTTCCAGTTTGCTGTGGGAAAAAGATAACTTTCACAGGAACAATTGCTTAAGTTCAGTTCCAACAATAAATTAATTATACAAAATATACATATACAATAATATTTTATATAAATAGAGCCACATGTCTATATTATGTAGGGTCATTTGTTGTCGAGAAACAATAACTTAACAACAATGTAATTACCTCATAATTGTAGATATGGTACTAAATAGAATAACATTTACATTTTTTAAAATTGAATTTTTCCAAAGTAGGAATCTATGCTTAAAACTCAAACAAATTCTCGTTTAATGGTAGGAAGATGATATCAGCACCGCAGGTGTTTTAACAATAGATCCTTTTTTTTTTTAATTAACAAACTTTAAATGAGTGTTATCCGAGTGAAAATGTATTTGTATTCAGATCCATAGAAATTAAAATATTCATGTCCGATTATATTGCTCTCTTATTATGTTAATTACGCGTCGCCCGCGCCCTCAGTAAACTAAAATCAAAAATACAATAATATAAGTTTATCTTCATAGAATTTATTAATATATTTATCAATTGTTCCATATTATATAGGTACTTCATAATTTGATGTCATTGTGTCTAAAACATATCTATTATTTAATATTATGTGCATTGATATTATGGTGTCATATAAATGAAATATATTAGAATTATCAAGTAACAAAAATAAAAATAAATAATACGTTCCAGTGAGAAAATTTTAATTTATCTGAAATGCATTTTGTAAATGGTTTTGCTTTGTTTATATTGTTATTTTTTATTTAAAAATATAATTATAATCTTTTTTTAAGGTAAATTAAAACCAATGAACCAAAGAATTGATGTATCTTTCTGAATATTAAATGTTTTTAACAATAACAGTCACTTATTTCCTAGTTTTTTTCCTCGGCTTTAAATATGTGGACGTATGATAAATTCTCCCACCCTTATACACAGATGGACAGGACAGTGAAGTTTAAAAAGAATTTTGGTATCCTTGCATCTAGGGATATACAAATATACCATATGTATGTAGCCCTATTTTTTTGTAGTTCCCGGTTTGTGAATTTTTTTTTGTTTGTTTTTTAGAACTCTCTTCCCGATCAGCTTAAATATCTTCAAATTTTTTTCGGAATTTAATCCATATGCGTTGTACTTCGAAGCATAAAATAATCGGTCATCTAACATAAAGGCTACAATTAACCCTTTGACAGCTGTGGTCGGATATATTCGACAAAGTTGTGACACAGGCCTGTGGCAGATCTATCCGACAAATTATTCTTTTTATTTTTTTTTGTTTGTACTTTATTTTCATGTTATAAAAAAAGTAAAAACATATATTAGTGTAATTAATTAAATGGATTTAATAATATATAATTAACCTTAGAATTAATCCCAGAAATATCATAATATCGTGACAATAAAATCCATTTCCTTGCAAAATATCGATTTTCATATATATTCATAAAGCCAAGGTTGATGTATCCGACAATAGTGATGTGACATTTGTTTTTCTTTTTTTTGTTATAATTTTATTGCTCAAATAGCCTTGAGGTTACCGGGGAATTGATTTAGAAATTTTGATTTCGAACTCGATAAGTGAATTTTATAAATTAATTCTACATAAAAATTATTTTTTTTTATAGCATAGTCTAGGGACAAACGAGTAGGCGAGTCATCAGAAAGTACATGGTTGCTGCCGTCCATGTAAACTTGCAATTTCAGAGAAATCACCAGTACGTTGCCGGCCTTTTGGGTAGGAATAAGATATTTGATGGAGGGAAGAGTGGATCAAGAAAGAGGGAAATGGAGTGATAAATGAAGGAGTAGGATGATGTAAAGGCAAATGGAGTGATGGAGGGGAGAGTGGGGTGATATTGGGAAGTGGGCTACCGGAACTTTCACTCACTGGACGAAAAGTGGACATGAAGTAACAGCAGAAGCTGTTCCTTCATGTTTGTGTTCTGTGAGACTATGGTATTTCATCAGTCGAGCCGGTCTATTTTCGTATTGTAGTCAAGTTGACTACAGCATGACTACCACGGATTATTTTTTATAAATGACTATTATTGATTTTTAATAAATACCAATACAGTAAAAGATATTTTAAATTAATTCTTTACATAATATACTTTCCATATTTATTTGAAATTCATAAGTTATTATGAAATTGTAACGTACTTAAATACGTTACTATTTCATATTAAGATGACCAACTATTTTTTGTTCAAAAAGAGTACACTTTGCAAGTAGCAAGAAAACGGTAGCCATATGTGCGCGCAAAATTCAAATCATTGTCAAACTCGTGCCTGGTGTTTGCCCTGTCCTCTGATGTGTCGGAAACGGTATGCAATATGCGCGCGTGAAATTAAAATCACTGTAAAAATAATTTTAAATATTTAATTAATAAAATTAAAATATTATAAAAAAATGTTTTAGAAATACAAATGAGTATAAAATTATACAAATGAGTATTTTCAGAGTACAGGATTTGAAGTGTATGGTTTGCGAAAAAAGAGTACAAAACTCAGTAAATGAGTACAGTTGGTCACGTTATTCATATTGTCGACTTATGATAAACATGGGATTAATTCCATCACTAGATGGATGCAATTCGTTTTTACTTTGAAAGTCAATCTCGGAAAAAATCCGATCGCTTATGACGTCATATTTTTATTCTTATTATTATTGACACGATTCTACCAATTTTTTTTAGTACATTCAGAGCCTTTGTCGGAAATATCCGACCATATATATATATATATATATATATATATATATATATATATATATATATATATATATATATATATAAAATTGTCAGTTTTGTTGCGCTGTTCTAATATACATATATATATTAGAACGGCGCAAAAAAACTGACAATTTTTTTTCAATACTTTTATGTTCTGTTATTAAATTATCTTATGTTAATTTATCATGTATTGAGAGCTCTCTCCAAAGACCAGTTCAAAAAAAATTTAGTATCAGTTAAGTTTTTTAAAAATTCCAAAAATAGTCAAGTTCGATTATTCTTTATATTTTTAATTTTTGCTCGTTACAGTAAAATTTTGTACACCAAAAAATAAGTTACTCTAAGTTGTAGCTTAAGATATTTGTTTATGAAGGTCATTGATTTATTAAAATTTTTAAATGTATTGCTTTTGATTTTTTCGAGCGACCTTTAAATATTCGTATTAAGATGAGAACATATTTAGAAGAAGAATGTGTGTGATGGAAGACTCGGCAAAGGTTGCCCTGGGCATATGTCAGGGATACGATCTCCGCTTAATAGGTGTGCAGTGTGAAAGACAGATGTAGGAAAAGTGATGTTAGCAAACGGTGTAGTTTGAAACAAGATATAGTGACTAGAGTAGAAATATAAGTAGAATATTGCTGTAGTTTGAACATTTGGAAAGGATGAATGTAACTAGATTGACAAAACAAATCTATGGAGCGAATGTGCCAGATGGAAGGGTCGACAAGGGTCGCCCTAAAACATTCTATGTAAACTAAACCGGTGGTATATTGAAACCACCATATATCACAGTTCATTTCATTACTTAACAAGTGTGTTGTCCTTGTAATATTCCTTATAGAGAAATTTAAAATAAGCGTATGTATATAAAAACTTCATTAGAAAATTGGGAGTTTTTTAAGATATACCAATATATTTTTTTTCTTTGCAATGTCTTATTTTAATTAATTTATTGTGTAATTACAATTGAATATTTATATTTAGGATATTCTTGTTTTTTACTTTCAAGTTATATTAAATTCCTTTTGGTTATTTATTATTTATAAGTTCGATTGTCTGTGTTTTCTCATTACGTTATTCGTTTTTATATTGGGTATTGATTATAAAACATAGAAGGGCGTTACGTTACGCATGGCAAATGAGACACATTGAAATTGATGGTTATAATAAAGATAAAAAAAAAAAAATTGCCCAGAGGGTGTCGGACCATGCTCATTATAGGGTTCCGAAGCCATTATTATAAAGAAATGCACTACAGATGAAAAAAGTAGGTTTGTTACACTTTTTCCAAGTTTCCCGCACTTTAGGCGGCTATAACTAGAAAAACAAGTAGGTATGTCGACTATTACTATTAAACTAGTGTCAACTAAAGTGCACCAGCCAAAGAGTGTATCTTAATAGCTCTTACGTCCTCTTGTTGAGAAGCGCAGTTTTTTTTGTAATAACTCAAAAGCAGTAACATCCGACCATGTTCAAAAAAAATTTTTGTAAGTACAGTCAAACTTGGATAAGCGAGAGTTTAAGGGAGCACAATCGCATTCTCGCAGAGGTTTCTCACTAAACCGAGTTTCTCGCTAATGCAGGTACATGGGTAGCGTTTCTCTCATAAAGAGGTACGCAGCAATAACAAGTCACAGCAAGTACGAATGTAGTAAATATGTAATATGATAAAATTATGTGCATAATATGCACAACATATATTTTTAATAGTGTGTATATGTTACGTCCATTAGATTTCGACATATAAGTACTTTATAAGGGTAGGTATCAAGATGCTTACGAATACAAAACAAAAATTCATGGACTACGTAATTTTATTTTATTTAGAACTTATTTATACTTAAAAAAAATCCGTCAATTTCGTTTGGGTTTCTGTTTTCGTATTTTGAATATTTTTCTTTAACTCATAAATTTTGTCGAATATTGCTTGATCAACAACCGCCGCGTATTCAAAGTACTGATGGACCGTCTCCAACGCATTTAAAGCTAGCTTCATTGGAATGATCTTTATTTCTGTTTCCAGAATCTGTGCCTCGTCTTCACTGTCATTTCCAGCAGTACAGGTGTTCACACAATTCTTAACGATATCGTCGTCGGTTTGTTCTCGGTACACAGGCACACGTGTCCATTCGAAAAGAATGCGATAAAATAAAAACGTTATATAGTACCACGAAATAGAATAGATACAATATTGACGGGAAAACAATACAAAAACAATGGTAGGAAGTTCCACGAAAGTTAAGAATAAGCCATAAAATAGCAGATGTTAAATTTGCAATTTGTTTTGTCATTTGTTACTGTATGTGTATATTTTTTATGTGTGTATTTATGAATAAATAAAGCTCGACTGTCGCTTATAGAGGTATAGATAAGTAGCAGTCTCACTTACGGAGGTCCATGAGGGAAAAACGAGTCTCTCTTACAGAAGTTTCTGTTTCTCGCTAATAGAGGTTTTGGGAGCTTAAAATGACGGGTCCTGGCTATTAATCTCACTTATAGAGTTTTCTCACTTATCCAGTTCTCACTTACCCAGGTTTGACTGTATTTGCTAAGCGTTATCTTCGTTGTTTTTTTTTCATATTTTTTGGACATTTGGTTTAAATAATAGAGGGACACACACACTTTCTGCTACTTTCGGGGCGATTATTTCCGAAATTATTCACGTAATCAGAAAAATTGCTCAAAAACTTTAAAGTGTTTTTAAGAGAACTGTTGAAATATGTACCGTTCGTTGATGTTTGCTAAAAAAATTTTTTTTCAGCTTCTGTATCATGTATGGTGTCCCCCCTAGAAATATTTATTTTTGTTACTTAACCACCAAACTAAGTAGAGGCTTAAGCAATACATCCACACTAGAAAATAAATCAATATACGTTTTGTAGTTTTCGAATAAAATGCCTGTGACATACGGACAGAAGACGGACGGGCAGATGGATATGACGAAACTATAAGGGTTCCGTTTTCGCCATTTTACCTCGAAACCCTAAAAACAATAAATTAGATTGTGATTAATAATTAATATTTTCATTAATTCTTACAATATTTTCTCAATGTTTTTTTTTTCGAATTAAAAATACAAATAAACTATAAAATTATGTGAAATCTGTGAAATTCAATTCCAATAAAATCGTTAGTTTCCTAAATATATAATATAGAACTTTCCTTTGAAGTCTACAATTAAAACGAAAAAAAAATCTTAAATTTAGCGTTGTTCAGCAATAACCATAATAATTGTATATTAAATAAATATTTCATATTTATTGAACACTTCATTTAGACTAGGTATTAACAAGATAATCTCAATAAAACTGTTTTAAAAAGACATCATTACGTGCGCGCTCATACTCACAGCTACATTTTAAATGTTCCTGGGAGATGTATGGTCTCTACGATTAGTCTGGATGCTTACAAAAATTATCGAAATAGTCCCTTAAATACCGTACATAAAAATTAAGTCTCAGACTGTAAGATCATATTTTTTCTTTTGATCTTTAAAGCGTCTGGCTATATCTACCGCCAATAGAAAGTGTCTGGGACAGTTTTTTTTTTCAAAATTTTTAACTAAAATCCGTACGACATATTTAAAAATCTGCTCACAGACTTTAAATAAAATAAGTAATATTTTTACGTACCTGTAGCACCTGGTACGTAAGAATTGGCCGTCGGCCCAAACCAGCAGGAATGTACACGTTTACTGTAACTACTATCAGTACTCTGGTAACGTTTGGGGATTTGAGATCTTGCTGTATTAATATGCATGTCAGTGACATTGTCAGCCCATCATCTGTATAGCATTATAATTAGCATTTTCTTGGTCGCCTCACACAACGTCCACACTTCGGACAGCGCTACCCCCTCTCAAGCGCGAATCCAGCATGCGAGTGAGAAGGGAGGGTTACACGTACGGGTTCAGTCAGGACTGGCTCCAGTTCGATTAAAATATTAAAACTAAGACTCAGCCTGGGGGGTCATGACCCTCTGGATCCGCTTTGACACCTTTTCCATTTAACGCTATAGAGAGGGTTTAACACTATTTGAAGTCGACACTACTCGGTATCATAATGAAAATATAAAAGAAATAGTTTTTATGTCCACCTTTTATTCCAAAATAAATTCTGAAAGCAAGCATATTATCAAGAGCCAGCGTAAAAAATGACGACATTAGATTTAATCTAAATATTATTTTTAACAAATTTTCAATGGCATTCTGAAGCAAATTTAAGGTATTTAATTAAATATTATTTTAGTACGGTTCTATCACTGATCTATAAAAAAGAGAAAATGTACAGTCACTCGGTCAAAAACGGCCGCATCAAATGAGCGCTAAAACAGAGAGTTTAGCACTCATTGCATTCATTATAGTTTTGTTGTACCTTCCGTTACGACGTCGAAGTGCTCTGTTAAAAAATGCAAAAAATACACGTAAAAAGCTATGAAAAAGAATAGTATTTCTTATTTTCGATAAACAAAATTTAATTTGCTTATAATAAGTGCTCAATCACCTATTATAATGAGTATTCGATGAGTATTTTTTATTTTTTTATTCAAAGTAGCATCAAAAACCGATATATAAACCGACTTAAAGAAATAAACCTAAGCAACATCGGTCTAGTATTTCTTTGCGTTGCCATATTGTGTTGCTAACAAAGAGACTGTTCTTATACTAATGGAGTCCCCTATTTTAATTTTTTATTTATTATTTGTTTTATATTTATACAAATCTTAAAATTACCTCTAAAAGGAAATTATACAATAAATTAAACCTATTCCAAAAAAAAATGTGTTTATTATATTTGAATTTATTTTTTAGCAAATTATATATAAGTATTATGTTTGTTAAAAATATGTTAATGTTTAATGAATTATCATCTTATTTTATTATATAAATAATAAGAAAGTTTTATATTACTATAATCTATAGCACAGAAATTATCAAGTTCTTTCATGTATATTTTCTCCGATATTATTATAAAGATTCATATTAATTTTAATTTTAGGTGACTAATACATTAAGCTTTATTATGAAGAAAAATAAACAATAATTCTTTTCATACATTCAACCAAAAAACAAAAATAAAAAATTAAAATAATATTAATCCACTCCACTGATCTCTTGTTTTAGAACAGCACGTGTAAATTGTAAAAAATATGACCTATATCTTCCAATAACAAAATGATCGTTACTTGTTTTCTTTGCATTTAAAAATGAACCACAATTTATGTCATTTCGGTTGAAATGTCAGATGATAAATAATGTTCCTCCCCTTCTTTTTCTTTAGCACTGCAAAATGCTATTATAAAATATAGGACAGAGACAAAACGTACATGTTGAGCCATTATTCGCCATCCAAATAGCACGCAATTGAACATCTTTTTTTATATATCTATGGATTCTATGGTTTACTTCTCTTATTTTGAGAGAGAATTCCACACGTTCGTCACAGGCTAGCGTATATAAAAATGGCATTATATGGCATACATGGTTACTTATTTTATTACATATATGTATTATACATACTCTATTATATATTTTATTACATACCTTATTATGTTGAAAACCGTGGTAAATCAATGATTTTGAAGATTATAATAATCGAATGCTATATAGGATTAATGAAGTATCTTCGTGAAAAAATTGTGGTAGAATTATAATTTTATTAAAAGTAGTATTACTTAAATATATTTTTCAATTGAATTCATAATGAAAATAAAACTTAATTTAAACTTGTTTTGTTCAGTTCTATCATTTTCATGTACTTCACCAATTTTTATAAGGTAAATTTAATGAAACAGTCTTGTTATACTGTTGTAGATTTTTTTTTAATAATTTTTCTAATGAAATAGTTTTTATAATAAAAAATATTAATTTACATAGATTTTTATTTTACGAATTTCTATACTCGAATCTCCTGTTTGTAGAGCTGCTAAGTACTAATAACGTATATATGTATAACATATGTTTCTTTTATTAGCTTTTTTTTTTGATTCATTAGTTACAAGACCGTAAATTTAACAAATTATCGGTACGTATTGTATTGAGATACTACGTATTATTAATAATTTCTACGTATTATCTTATTTTTACTTAACCTGTAAATATGGCAGTAGGTTTACTGCAATATTATTTTACGGGTAGGAGTGCAGTTGATAGACACTATTAAAATGTCTTTTCTAATGGTCCCTTCGTAACATCTAAAATTTACTACCTTTGGTCCGGATGTGTAGAGATTATTGCAAACATATTTTGCATATCCACATCAGATCGTGTACCGTTCTTTTATCCATAAAGTGTTGCATTTGTCATAGAATAATACTGTTGTCTGACGATGGTCTCGTTTAATAATGTGATCCGGTTTGTTACTTTCGGTTCTACGGGATCGTGCTTTTTCAGATATTCCCTTACACAAGTCACTTCGTTATAAGGTAGAACTGTAGAGGGCAAGTTCTGGAACATCGCGAAGCCGATGCCGCCGTTGAATAAAAAACTAGGCATTATCACTTTGTATGTATTATTGTATTCTATTTGGAAAAAGTTTGGTTCATTGCACTGTTCGCACCTCGCTTGGGCTTGAACCAGGCGCTCACCTGGTGGTCGTGCAAGGTCATAAACAACTTTCAGTCCTGAAACTTGTAAGAGTTCTCCGGTCGGACTCACAGGTCGCCAAGTTGATATCGAATGTTCTAAAGCTTGTTGAAGTATTGCGCCATTCATCGTTACTATCCTTAAAGTGCTGGTGAATGGGAGAACAGTGACCAGATCCCCTCGCCTTATTGAAGGTCCCGCTATGGAAGTTCTAATCCTGCCACTATGTAATATCGCTATGGGAGCGTCGGTCCAAAATTGGCCTTTATACTGATCCGCGTAATGTTCTACAATGGAATCTGTAATCAGGTTTCCCATGTTGCATTCGTTTAGTCGACACGAGCCATTTAGGACCACCGATGTATTTCCAATCATTTCATTGAGCAAGCGGTTTATTTTTGTACCGTAAAATTCAACAAGATTCAAGACATCCGTGTCTTGTGGTATATTACGATCTAAAAGTATAGGCGCTCCGTTCACTTCAGTGATTTCCCCATTTTTATCGATCCTTAAATGTAGTTTCCCCAAATATTTGGTAAAAGCGTAAACTTGAACAACGGGCACACCTTTCCCCGAAGGCTGATAAACAGTCGTAGGGTATGGGCCTTGTGGCGACTCGCTGTCCGGAGCTGTGCCGTTCCAAAGGAAAGTGTTCGAGTGTCCTCCAATAACTAGATCTATTCCCACGACGCGACGTGCAATTTCAAGATCTTTCAAATAACCGGAATGGCCGAGAGCTATTAAAATGTTTACGTCTTGTGCTTGAAGTTTGTCAACTTCTTCCTGAATCGAAACGATTTCGTCTTTGTATTCGACATTGTTTTTCGACGACATCAGCTTAGTGTCAGGCGTCAAATAGCCTATGATTCCGATTTTTGCCCCGTTTTTTTCTACGACCACGGACTTCTTTAAATTTGACACATTTAAGAGTTCAGGTTCCTTATCGATAATAATGTTCGCCGCCAGAACCGGCGTTGATATATTTCTGAGGAACGGAGTGAGTCCAGATATTTCTTCGTCGAATTCGTGATTACCGAGAGACTGAAATCAAACCATTAAAAAAAATTAGGTGTTTTTTTCATATTACAGAAGAGGACACGAATGTTTTAGTATTTACGCTATATTAATAGAATATGTGTGATATAAGCAGATGCTGTATGTTTAGGTTATTAAAATAACAACAAATGTCTACAATTATATACATATGTTATATACATATTAAAATACATGGTCGTGATTAAAAAACAGAATTCAGCACTTGGCGTGTTTGTGTACTAGTGTGCAATATGTGCTTCAATTTCATACCAAGACCTACGATTTTGATAATGCTTACGGCCTACTTTTGAGTTTTAACAAAAAAATCTATAGATTAGTTTTAAATTGTGAATTAATTTTAAAAATGGGTTTAAAAAGAGAGGTAGTGTTGGAAGAAACCTTTAACGTGATTACTCTCATACTGTTTAGAAAATGATCTATGTGTGACATTAATAAAACATCTGTCGACATATACGTCAAAGCTTAATAAAGTATTTATCATCAACTTTATTTAATTACATGAACCCCGCGTTCTATATTGTAATAAAATTACTAGACCTTGCGGGTTGGTTAGATGCGGCGTGCACACGACGTAGCGGTCGTGCGGATTCCTATTTTCAGTGTTAAATTAAACTTATAAATGATGGAGGTAGAGTTCCGGTAGCTGTCATTTTTTTTATTGGAAATTTATTCGTCTTTCAGAATCTTGTTCATAAATTTCGTAATTAGCAATAGTTACTGAATTATTACCGAAAAACTAAATATCTGTATTTTTTTTCCCATCTTATTTTGTTAATAACTTTGCAATTTTTGAAGTCATGAAAAAATGACGAGAGTGAATTTTTATCGGGGTGACACGAAAATTTCAATATGAAGTTGCTCGCAAGCGACTTAGTGAGCAACTTCACACCATTCATACTCGTATTTGCAGGCCAAAACGTTTACGGTCGCGATTCCGTCGACGTTAAAGTTTATCTGACATAACAACCTCTGAGCACTCGGTAACACGCCCACATTCGTTCCCGTTAATGTTTCACCGGAAATGTGGCGGATTGAGGGTTCGACGGAAACTTTAGCGAATAACGTAATGTTTCAAATCTTATTTACCCATATTCAGCATGTTGATAAGTTATGATTTTATTTGACAATTATAAAGTTAAATTTTAAAGTCACAATAAACAAATTTATAAGATTTTTTCTCCTTCTTGTTGTTACGAATAATGATGAAAGATTTCATCAATTGAATATATAAACGTAAAATATTTTACTGCTGTTCACCTTTACTACGAGTTTCGTTACTATTATTTTCTTTGTCTGCTATCGTAATTGCGTCTGAATTTGTTTCATGCATTATTTCGTTTTTATTTTCACTTTATTATATTACATCACTTCCAATATTAATTAGTGTATGTAATTCAATATCTATCTGTATATTTATTTATATGGTATTGTAAACTTTATTAAGAGGTGTGAGTCATAATTTCCTATAACGTAGGTATAGTAGAACGCACAAAACTCTGTCGCTGCGAAATTAGTCACGAAAACGTTGCAATGACCTAAAATTGGCACGTGGGGGAGAAGAAAGAAGGGTCGTGGACATTGATCTATAAAAAAGAGGAGGTGCACAGTCTCGCGCTCAAAAACAGCCGCGGTAAATGAGTGCTAAAACAGACAGTTTAGCACTCATCGCGTTTGGTGTAGTTTCGTCGTACCTTCCGTTATGAGATCGAAGTGTTCTGTTAAAAATGCAAACATGCCACGTAAAAAGCTATGAAAAAGGATGGTATTTCTTATTTACGATAAGCAAAATTTAGTTTATTCACAATAGTTGCTTAATTACGTATTATAATGTGTATTCGATGATTATTTTATATTTGTTCATTTAAAGTAGCATCAAAAACCGAGATGTATCTCGGTTTTTGATGCTGATGATTTCCTTTAAAATAGACCTAATCAATACTGGTCTCGTATTTTTGCGTTATCACATTATTCGGTTGCTTAACAATAGAGACTCTGTTGTTATACTAATGGAGTCGCCTTTTTTATTCATTCATTTATTATTTATTTTATATTTATACAAGTCATAAAATTATAGATAACAAAAAACTAAAAGGAAATCATATAATAGATTAAACCTATTTCAAAAATAATTATGTTTATGAAATTTCAATTTGTTTTTTAGAAAATTATATAAAAGTATTATCTTTATCAAAAATATGTTAATGTTTAATTAACCGTCATCTTACTTTATTATATAAATAATAAGAAAATTTTATATTACTGTAATTTAAACACTAGAAATTATCAAGTTCTTTTACATATATTTTCCCCGATATTATGAAATTGAAATTTCATATTAATTTTAATCTTAGGTGATTACTAAATTAAGCTTTATTATGAAGAAAAATATACTTTATTTCTTTTCATGCATTCAACCAAGAAACAAAAATAAAAAATTAAAATAATATTAATCCACTCGACTGATCTCTTGTTTTAAAACAGCACGTGTAAATTGTAAAAAATATGACCTATTGTCTTCCAATAACAAAATGATCGTTGCTTGTTTTTTTTGATTTAAAAATCAACCTTAGGTTATGACATTTCGGTTGTAATGTCAGATGATAAATAATGTTCCTTCCTTTCCTTTTCTTTGGCACTGCAAAATAGTTTCATAAATGTGAAACAGAGACAAAATGTACACTGAGCCATTTTTCGCCATCCAAATAGTACGCAACTGTGCATCTTTTCTTTTTTATACATGTATGCTGTCGGTGAGTGTAGTTGAATGAAAAATGGAAGATGGCAACAAAATAACGTTAATGTATTCCAACTTTTTACTTAATAATTGCTATAATTTCAAATAAAAAGATGAACTCGGTATTACATTTTCTATAAGCAAGTAAATATTAATTAGTTGAATTTTAAAATTCAAATTGAAGTTAACGACCATATTGACTGACCACTCCAATATTTTTATTATTTTATTGTAATTGATTATTTTCGAGCAATTACAAAAGTTTTTGTAATTATTTTAAAGCAGTACCTATAACTTCTCACGCGCGTACATATATGTAAAGGCACGATGTTTTTTTGGGTGCTGTAAAACCATTTTAATGCATTTTTCTAGACGTCATTTTGAATTCAATGAATTATCGCCCATATTTTTGGAAGTTTTATCAAGAATTAACATCGATTTGAACTTTTGAAGAATGCCTAATCGGGTATGAATGAATGAATCATACCATGACAGTTTATTATATCGGTAGAATCAAAAGAGAACTAGGCATATACAAATGACATTAAAGCTACCATAGCCAAATCAGCAACATCGTAAATGTTTTAACTTATGACTTGGTATCTGCACAATTAGTGCTAAAAATAAAAATTTGAAGTTTTGAAAAATGGGCCAAAAATCGAAAAACTGCTAGGTTTTAATTAATCTAGCAGTATACTTGCTACACTTATGTCTTAAACACTGAAATCAGCTCAGTATAACACGGAGATTAGATAGGTACTTACAATTTAGTGCTATCTATACAACAGAGGAAATTATTAAATTTTTTTCTATACACACAAAACCGTAATACGTAATTGACATCTGAACGTTTTAAAATTTTAGCTTTTTGTTTTGTTTTTGCGTACTGAGCACTGCTAATACGATAGTCATACAAATAATACGGTGAAAAATGGACATCTAGTCTGGAAATCAATGAATTACAAAAGGAAAGTTAAGTAATGCTCAATTTGTTCTGCCTATTCCTAGAAGAAGTTAAGGAAAAAAAGGTTTAATTTTTTGGAACGAAGTTTCTTATTTTACTTAAAAACCTAGCAGTCTATGGGTAGAGAAAAGCATATCTGATTTAATAATCGCTAAATTATAGCGGGTAATTATTTATTGCGTAATTAGTGCTATCAGTACATATAAAACTTGAGTGAAAAAAAATTATTTTCATATATTACTTACCGTCTTATATTTGGTCTTCAAATTAGGTACTAATTTTCTAAATTAGCTTTTGTAGATAAATCACACGTTTAAAAGGATGAATAAAGATAAAATAATACAGAGTTAAAAGTATTTCAAGATTTAATTTCCTTCGTTTCTATCAAAAGAATATTAATAAATAAATAAATTACACAGACTTATTGTATAGAATAATAGGAACTAAATTTTACATCACTGAATGTCACATTCGTAATAATTACATATAATACTGGTAGAGATTATATTAATTAAAGTTGTTGCGTTGTAAAACTTTAAATATAACATGAGTATTAATATTAATTACATCAAAATAGTGTGCCTAAATTGAATTCATATCTACAGAAAAAAAATCACAGAAGTGAACAATTGTTCTCGCACAGTTGGTCGTCACGAAGGGAATAGAAGTTTTTATATGCTTGTAATTATCACAAAAAATTGACTTGACACACTATTTTTCTAACATCACAAATTGTTGTATAAAATGTCTTTTTAATACTTATCTTTTAATGTCTTTATAATACGAATCCTTAAATACTTATGTTCACGTTTTTTTTTTGTCAAGAAAAAAGAAATTAAATAGATCTTTTTAGAGAAACGTTCCGTATAAAGCTATACAAAGTAGAGCTACTGTAAATGTACTAATAGAAAGTAACTTGTTAGACGCCGCGTCTGTCAGAGGTTTCGATGGCTCCTTTGTGAAAGTTATTCTTCCTTCTGTTTCCGGATGTATGGGATTGTGTTTATTAATGTAATACATTGTACTAGCTAATTCGTTAAAACTCAAGTCTTCTCTTGGTAGGTCTTCGAGCATCGAAAATCCATCTCCGCCGGCTGCCACGAAACCAGGCATCAACACTTTGTATTTCCGCTTTGGTGTCACCGGATGATATTCTAAATTTTCGCAGGAACACAATGCCGTCGCTCTAATTACTCTTGATCCAGTCGGCTTGTTGAGATCGTATACTACTTTTATACCAGAAAATTGCAAGAATTCCCCTGGTGGTTCTATTGAAAAATAATCTGATACAGAATGTTCAAGCATTTCTATAAGAAACGTGCCGTTCATAATTACCGCGGCTATGTTCCCATCAAATGGCAAGACGGTCAATAGTTCTCCTTTTGTCACCGGCGCAGGTAATTTATGCGGCACTATAGAAGATCTAATCCCTCCTCCTTGAATTATTGCTATAGGTGCGTCCGTCCAATATTCTCCATCGTACTGCGAGGCATAATATTCAACCATTGCATCAGCTATCAAGTTACCTAAACCGCACTCAGATCTGTGACATAAGCGACCGTCAAGGGGAACAGACGTACTACCTACAATTTGGTCAGCTTCTTTCGCAACGTCTTTCCGATAACGTTCCACTATTTCCAATAATTCTTGATCTTGAGGTACAGTCTTGTCCAGAAGAATGGGATGACCATCGTATTTTACGATTTCGCCGAACTTATCAAATGTTAAATGCAATTTCCCCAGATATTTCGTGTAGGCGTATGCTTGAACGACAAGTACCGTACGACCGGAAGCTTGAGTCACTACGGTTGGATATGAACCTTCTGACTTTTCAGAATCCGGACTAGTACCGTTCCAGAGAAAGGTGTTAGTATGTCCTCCAATGACCAGATCTATACCTTCCACCTTCTGAGCAATTTCCAAGTCTTTTATAATTCCCGAGTGACCTAATGCTATTAAGATGTTTATTCCGTTTTTTCGCAGTTTGGCTACTTCCTCTTTAAGGGCTGTTATTTCGTCTTCGTATTCAACATCATTTTTAGTCGCTAATATTTTAGTTTCCGGAGTCAAATAACCTATAACACCGATCTGGAAGTCGTTCATGTGGAAAACCTCGGATTTTCTGAGGTTCGATTCGTTTTGTAACTCGGGTACTTTGTTTAAAATGAGATTAGAGGCTAGCACGGGGCATGTTAAATTTGTAATGAACGGCGCTAAGCCATGCACTCCGTTGTCAAACTCATGATTTCCCAGAGACTGAAACAAGAAAAAAAAAACGTTATTATCCATTCGTTGAATTTCAACTGCATCGCCCATACAAACAAATAATGATTATGCACATGAGGCAAATTCCAAGCAATGGCTTAATAAAATAAGTACACGAACGTAATGAATAACGGGTCACAACATGCAACGTCGACGCTTTGTGAATTACTCATAAACTTTCACCGAACATAAATATGATCAGGTGTGCAGCGATGTAAGCATATTATGATAAATATTATCGTATAGTGAAATGAAAGTATTACATTCAATTAGGACAGAATTTACGTACATGGCTTTGGATTGATGACATTTCATTCCATCGAAAACGAGTGTATGAGATTGACCTATTCTTGTTGATTTTAGGCCTCTCATCTCGGTCGCTCCATATTCTTATGACATTCATTTTATATGGTAATCATAATATTAGCTATGGTAAGGGTAAAAACATTGGAAGGCGTGACTTACAATCAATCGCCGAGCGTATTCCACTTCAAAATACAAGATGGAGTCATTTGTTTTTGTAATGTAAAGAAAGTATAGTGCGCTACGTGCGACATCAATTTATAATAAAGTAACGAAGTGCAAAATAGAAAGTTGTTTGTCGGGCTAATAATTGAAATAACAAGTTAACTATTTTGTATTTTTTTATTATATTCGACAATATATTGCATTATACAAACAACAGTACAAACTGTCTTCAAAATAATCCGCCGATATAAAAAAACGATTAAATTTAATATGTAGGAAATATTTAGGGTTTCCTCTTTAAAAAGCTTCACTATTATGTTTTGCAATACTGAATAATACCTTAATTCGAATTGAAATACAAGTTATTGTTTTTGTATTTACCGAGAAATATAATTTCTCATTAAAAGTTTTTCGTGTTACGTAGATGAATAATATAATTATTATATGAAAGAAAATTATATTCAATAAATAAAAGTAATACAAAATTGTAAAAGGAAAGGTTCACCTGGAAATAAATCTACAAATAATATTTGAATGACGATATGTGCCTTAAGTGTAATGTTTGTTTCAGATTTTTATTAATTTTCAGACAGTTGAAGAAAAAAAATCAATTTATTGAAAATAAATCCTAATAATTAATATTAACTGACATTGAACTATTGGACGCTTACATTCTAAACATTATTTATTGTAAAAAAACGGTAATAAAATAACAACTAAACGAAAAGCAATCATAAATAACTCCGTATAAATAAAAATCAACTATAGAATCAAATATAGAATGGATTATATAATCCATATTTTCTTAAATATTCATAATCTCCTTCCAAAGAAATCATTAAAGAAGCCATTTATAAAATAATAGTTTAGAACGTCTTCGTAGAAATGTCGTGTCGACAACCTTAGAACAGCTGACGCGTAATTATCGTGCCGCAGTGGGGGATCTAGATGGCCAACAGCGTACGTGCTGCGCGGCCGGTCAGTGATTCGCTTCGCGCGACCGCGATTAGTTGCAAACTTGCACTGATAAGAGTTCGTCGTGTCGCACTGTGGCCAAACCGCGCCCGCGCTTGTAGTCTGGCCGAGCGTTTATTCGAGTTATGTCCATATCATTTTATTTTATTTATAAATATATTTTCAATGACATATTTCTGTTATAGTTACTTTGGCAAAGTTATTCTAAAAAAGAAGGAGATTATGAATATTTACGAAAAGATGCATGATCGATACTTTGATTACTTGAATGTTTTTGGGATATCAAACAAAAGATTTTTTCTTATAGACATAATTTCGAAAATATGTGTTTCTTGAATTATTATGGAGATGTGGTATTTTCTACATATGTTCATAAAAAATTAATTAATCATATCAAAAGCATGACTATTATAGCGAAAATGCAGGCGGACGATAACATCGGCGCACCAGATCCATTCGGTAGTTTATCACTGTTAAGTATCGTGATGCGATTTTCCAATGCGGGATAAACGGGACTGTGATTCTTTATATAATGCGAAGTGGCTTCTAATTCATTGTATTTCAGAGATTTAATCGGCAAACCGCCAAACATTGAGAAGCCGTCACCTGCCAATGATAAGAAGCTCGGCATTAACACGTTGTACTTTTGTGCCTTTGAAATTAGGGAGTACTTAGGTACGCCGCATGTACAACGGGCGGTAACTTTTACAACTCTCCTGCCTGGAGGCTTCGACAAATCGTACATAACTTTTAGTCCTGAAAATTGTAAGAACTGACCAGGCGGTCTCACTTTGTCGTATGAAGCCACAGCATGTTCTAACATTTGTAAAACAGTAGACCCGTTCATGCTAACCACCACTAAATTGCCATCAAACGGCATCACTGACAGTAGGTCGCCTCTGGTCACCGGCGATGGAGTGCTGAGATGAGCAACGGACGCTCTAATACCGCCACCTTGAAGGATGGCTATTGGTGCGTCTGTCCATGTATCACCCACATATTTCGAAGCGTATTCGTGAATCATAGCGTCCGTAATGAGATTTCCGAAGTTACATTCTTGTAAACGGCACGTGTGCCCGTCTAGGATGGTCTTGGCTGTACCCAAAACTTCGTTTGATATTCTTGTAACATTCTCCTGATATCTGTCTATGATCTTCAAAACTTGAGGGTCTTGTGGTATAGTTTTGTCGAGAAGAATAGGAAAGCCGTCGTAATCTATCAGTTCTCCGTTTGTGTCAAAGAGTAAATGAAGTTTACCTAAATATTTCGTATACGCGTAAGCCTGGACGGCAGGAACGATCCTGCCCGAAGCTTGCTTCACTAATGTAGGATACGGCCCTTCCGGTATTTCTATATCCGGAATCGTTCCGTTCCATAAAAAGGTATTAGTGTGTCCACCAATAACTAAATCTATATCTTCTACTTCCTTAGCAATTTGTAAATCTTTCGTAAATCCAGAATGACCTAAAGCTATTAAAATATTGATTCCTTCTTTTTTCAGTTTCTTGGCTTCCTCGCGGATAGCTTTGACTTCTTCGATGTATTGCACGTTGTTTTTTATTGCTAGAAATTGTGTATCAGGTGTCAAGTAACCGATTACGCCGATTTTGACACCGTTTATATCGAACACCACCGATTTTTTTAGGTTTGGTTCTTGCTGTAATTCTGGTTCGCCAGTGAGAATAAGGTTAGCGGCCAGCACTGGAGTGGTCACGTTTTCTATAAATGGTGTTAATCCAGAGACACCATTGTCGAATTCATGATTACCAAGCGACTGAAACAAAATTAATAAGCGGTTATCGATATTTTTTTTCAATACTATGCTTCATGCATCACGTCTACATGCAAAATTATTTATACATTATGTTTTACAATGTTTTAATTGTAGCAGCATAACGTGTCGATTCCTACATAAACCATATAACAGGTGAAAATGGTTTTCTTCAGTAGGTAGGTTACAGATAAATTGTATAATATGCGGTGAATATGCATTTATGCGTGCACCCATACAGTTAAGCGAAAAAATTACAACTACAGTTAAGCGAAAATTTAATTACAACACTACATTAACAGGTTTGTTTAAGAAAACATTAAATACAATGAATACCATGCACAATTTTCAAAATAAAATCTGTGTAAGAATTGCCAATAAAGTATTCATTCGATATTACTTCATGCATAGATAAATAATTGAACTTACTTCCTTTATTTTTTTTTCCTTTCAATGAATATATTAACAACTATCGTAATTTGTCTGTATTATTTCACATTTTTGATATAATATAAAGTTATTGACATAATCTACTTATAAGAAAGAGTTAGTCTATCAATGCAATATCAAAAATTCGATAAGTGAATTAACATTTATTAAATCACAATCAGGAAAAATAATTTAATATTCGAATGGATAGCATTGGAATATAAAGTCGTTTTTAGTCACTTGCTTGCAAAATAATGCGTTTTGCGTTTGTTCTCGCCAAAATTATGATATATTTCATTGTCTTGTCACCTCAGGCCTATCTTTACATCCTAATTCTCACATATTATAAAACACAACGTTGCTAAATCATAATTTAGCGGCAATACGTGTTTTCCGTGTAAAATGTGTTTCTTTTGTGTCTCTTTAGGGTCTCGCCAAATATCACGAATTTTTTTATTACAATAAACAATGCAAAAATCCGAGAAAAGTGAGTTAAATTAGGTAAAACATGTTTTTCCACTAAAATGTGCCTACAAACTACATAATAATATCTATCGAGCTATGAGCTTCTGTGTGCAAACAACAACGGTTTAGAGCGGCTAAATCAACGAGGCTGATAGAGCAGATGATTTTACTGAAAATCACATGGGCATGTTGATTCCAGTAGTCACTATTGAGTCTTAAACGCTGGTTTTTTTAGTGTTACAATAAAAATTAAGTAAAATTATTTTTTTTTTATTAATCCAACGCGATCAGGCACAGATAAAAGTGTTCACACAAAAAACAGGTATTTAAAAAAACTTACTTAAGATTGGGGGGGAGCTCATGCTAAATCTCACATCTCACGAAGGGAGAGGGCAGGTGAAAAATTGCGAAAATCGCCTCACGTAATTAATGAATGGGCTTATTCTTAGATATTGCATCACTTTAGTAAACCAGGTCACTGGTCTAGTGTGCCACGGTGGTCGCTACGACGAGTCACCAATGCGATGACGACGACACGTTTAACTTAACCTGGTTAACTTGCTCTACGAACGAGTTTTTACTCTGAAGAACTGCGTTTTTATTGTGTTTTAACAATTCGGTCAGTCAGTCAGAGTATTCTATTATATTATATGAAGAAATATGCCATATGAATATTTTTTAATTCACATCTGTTAAACTATTGTCATAAATAAAAGACGAGAATAGGAAACCCGGCTGCGTACAGATCGAATAAAAAGCTAGAAATGCAAAATTATTAACATATTTACATTTTTTAATTGAAATTAACAATGGTTACACGTTATTTATATTTAAAATTACAGCAGATGTCGGTCCCGATTACTTTCTTATGGATATAGAATTATATTTTTTAATGATATATTTTTTAGGATCATTTTAGTATTACCAAATGTTTTTACGATAAATCATTCATATAAATAAATTTCTATATTAAAATAATAACTTTTGCCCGCGGCTCCGCCTGCGTGGACATCAAATCTTTCATCATTTGTCTCGACCGGTCACTGTTAATCGTGATCCCGATATTGTTCCTGCTTTCGATTTCAGTCCTGGCTCCGTTTTTGATTCCAATTCTGGTCCCGATCTAGATTTCGTTTCTTTTCAAAATGTACATAATTCGCCTGCGGTTTCGGCCGACCCGCACGATTCCAACCCCGAACCGATATTGAACTTGAATCTCTCTTGCACATTGTTCTTACCAATAACTAATCGTCACGAGTAAAGGATTCGTTGTACGATCACGTTAGCAAAGTCGCGAGCAAAAGTTAGTGTCTTTATAAATTATAGCCTATATGTTATTCTGATGACTAAACTATATTTACCGTATAGTTTCGGATAATTCTGTTCAGCCGTTAAAGCGTGATTGGATAACAAACATTCAAATATACAAACTTTCACTTTCACAATATTAATAGGGTTAAATACTAAATTTGACAGACAATCAATGTAATAGATTAAAACCTATTCACGCACACGCATGTACCCACGCACGCCACCACGCACACACGCATACACACACACACAGAGAGAGACATATATGCATACAATATTTATAATACGTACAAATAAAATGAAATTTCCGTCTCTTTTCCTGATTTAATAACAGTAACGGCTGAGCGAATTGTGAAGAAGTTTTATATATAGGTAAATTATTTCTTAGAATACAATACAGAATTGTTACAATAAAAAAATGTGAATATCAGAAAAAATGTATAAACAGCACCAAAATTCAAAGGAGGACCAATTATTGTTCATATAAATTAGTATTTAACCTTTGAACACAGAAATAAGTTTTTCTGTTCCTAACTTTAAATTTTTCAGGGTTTTCGTATAGTCGTAAAATTACATCGAAATTTCAAACTACACAATTGTCTTTGAAAACGCTGAAATATTGTTTAACTAAGAATCAAATATAACTTTACATGTTTCTCGTCTAAGTGTTTCAGAATTTTCATAATAATTTCGCTCTAAATGCTGTTAAGAACTCATTTTGTGAAAACGCGTTATTTTTAAAGTCGAATCAAAAATTTTAATATCATGTTTGCATTGTATTTCTACTGTTTAAACTTTGAAGTCAATTCCTTAAAGGAATGCTTTTACAAAAAATACTCTTTTAGGCAATTTTTATTTCGTGTAAAAATCTACTTGGCGATTTATGTTTAAAAGAAATATTACTGTGGTAGAGCAATGCTGTGATCAACTTAGCCAAGTTGACCGGCGCATTTTCGTGCTATGAAATATCAAACTCTCACAGAATACAGACATAAAGTAACAGCCTCCGCTGGTCGTTTCGTTCAGTGAGTGAGAGTTTCGGTGGTCCACTCCCCATCCTCTTCCATCAGCCCATTGCCCTATACATCACCCTTTCCCCTGCGCCCAATTTTCTCTCCTCAGATATCCTTTTTCTATTTAAGCGTATGGCAACGCACTGGTGACTCATCTGGGGCAGCTGGTGTACATGGGCGGTGGTGACCACGTGCTTTTTGGTGGTTCGTATGTTCGTTTGCCTTTCGATTTGCTATAAAAAAGCCATATAACTTCTGATGAGTGCTACGTGTTTACTATTTGGAACCAAATGGGATAAAATATTGTCATAATATTTGTATCAGGCTAAAAACAAGCATGAATTGCCAATTCAATTTGCTATCAAGTGTAATTTAAAAGTGTCTGTTGTTTTTAGGTTTAGAATATAAAAATTAAAATGATCAATTAAATAACTTTAATAAAAATAATATACAAAATGTAGGTTTCGCGGCAAATATATAAATATATACCATTTTTGACACAATCAAATCTTACGTTACAAAATATAATTTTTTTTACAGTGTCTAATTCACATGCATAATACAAAGAGCAAAGTGGATTGCTGTGATAGTTGCCACGATAAATGTAGATTGTAAACCAGTCGCAGAATCCGGTGTCGTACCGGTGTCGTCCATTGTGGTAGGAGCTGATGTGGTGATGGTGTCGTCGACAGTGGTGGTGGTGTCGGGGACGGTGATGTTGGTGTAATCGTCCAGGTAGTCGAGGTTTAAGAAAGTGATTCTTTCGGCTACTTCAGGGTATACAGGACTGCGACGCTCGATGTAATCACGGAGACTTGTCACTTCATCATAGTTCTGTTCTTCGGCCGGCAGACCGACGAGCATAGAATACCCGTGCTCACCTTGAGCGAGAGCTCTGGGCATCAAGATTTTGTACGTGAACGAATTTTCTATTATGTAAAACTCCGGTACGTAGCACGACCAGCATCTTATCAATGACGATACAACTCTAGAACCTACGGGCATACTGAAATCGTAGACTACCCTTATTCCTGAAAATTGCAAAAACTGACCCGAGGGCGAGTGCAAAGCATAGTTCGCAACGGAATGTTCGAGGACCTGTTTCAGAATCACTCCGCTCATGGTCACCGCAACTACAACGCTCTCAGCTGGCAGAAGGTTTATTAAATCCTGCGCGTTAAGGGTCGAAGGTCGAGTAGTGATAGAAGAAGCGATTGCGGCACTTTGTATGATAGCCGCCGCCGCGTCTGTCCATCTGTCTCCTTCGAAATTAATGGCGTGATGATAGACCATAGCGTCCGTTATTAAGTTACCGAGGTTGCATTCTTCGCTACCACAGCTATCTCCGTCCAGAACGACTAAGGTTTGGCCGATTATTTCGTTGGTTAAATCAATATTGTCAGTATACAAGTTTATAATTTCAACTATTTCACTGTCCTGTGGCACAAATTCGTCTAAAAGAATAGGAGTGCTGTCGTATCCTATTATTTCACCATCGCTGTCAAAGACAACGTGTATTTTTCCTAGTTGGTGGGAATAAGTATGAGATTGTACCACAGTAACATTTCTTCCTGTCAACTGTCGTACAGTTACGGTTTCAACTTTTTCATTGAAATCTTGTCTGTTTTTTCCATTCCAAAAATATTTATTGCCAAAACCACCAATCACTAAATCGATGTCTTCTACTTCTCTAGCAATCTCCAGATCTCTTTCATGCGACGAATGACCCAAAGCAATCAAAATGTCCACGTTTTTGGACTTCAATAGTTCCACTTCAGCTCTTAAAGCTATAATTTCATCGATGTACTCAACATCGGAATGCGAGAACATTTTGCTGTCGGGATGGAGGTAACCGATAATACCAACTTTTACACCTTCAATGTCGAGTACAACCGATTTGTGGATGTCAGCAGTTTTAATGTCATCGCTTAGGATCACGTTCGACGATAAAATGGGTGCATGAATATTTTCGATGAACGGTGATAGTTTTGATCCGCTGGGTTCGAATTCACTGTTCCCAAGACACTGGAAAAACAGGCAATTGAAGTTAGATATGGCAGACAATATGTATTTGTAAAGCAAAAAGTTAGTGATGCCTTAATAAGATATTAAAAAAAGATAGACAAGAATTGCAAAAGAAATACCAGTAAACAATAGAGTCATGCGTTAGTTTATATACGTGCAGGACAAAATTGAATTATGTTAATTGTATTGTACAACAGTGTTAGGGTGTAGGTTAGTTTCAAGCCATACAATTATAGTTAGTTGTTAGGGTGACATGCATTCCATTCTTAGATAAAATCTGAAACTTACGTATTTAAGTCATCGTGACTGTTTGTCTTTGAACAACATTTGATAAAGGCTTAGATTGTAAAATCATATTTAAACATGATTATGTTACTTCGAGTGCCGACTTTTCGCGAAGCGTGTTGTCCTTTGATAGTATCCTGGCGTTTATTTGGTACTGCATTCGTATCTCATCGGTGTGTATTTGTTACTGGAAATTTTTTTCACGCCTTCTTATAATTCGTTTCAATCTTATAAAAGACGTTAGCGAATAGTATAATGATTAATAACCACCACAGAGTATTGGGGCTAAATAATATATTTAAGATGTAACAGTTGTGTAGAATTCAAATTTCTTGATTTCGTAATATTGTCTATAAATGACCTAATTATATTTTATATTATTACACAGACATAATAGATACGTATGTTTTATATTGACATAAAGAATGCATGTTCTAGGTTTTTTTTTTAAATCAATTTTATGGACTAGTAATTTTTTTGGGGTCGATTATGGAGTTGATGCCCAGGGCTCTAAAATTTAAAAGAGTTTTAGAGCCATCCTAAAATCAAATCTATTCTTATATAACGAAATTTAGTTACAAACGCATTCGAGATAAAAACACGTGCCGTCTCGATCGGGCTTAATTCTGAACTGTACGAGTCCGACATTTGGTCGGCGATCGTCGCGCGATAGTTACCACGGCGTCCGGTCGTAGGGCGTTGATGAAGTCGGCGGCTATCCGCCATTTGTAGAGGGTGAACCAGGCGGTGCCGGTGTAGGTGTCGCCGGCGTTCAGGTACAGCACCGGGGGGCCGCCGGCCGCCGCCGCGGCTCTGTATTCCTTTACGCTGTAATAAAAAAAAAGATACGGATATCTCAAACACGGTGTAAATGCAATCGATCGTCGACTGATTTATTTCTTTGAGCGAGATTTTGGTATTTTTTATATTTATTTGCATAATATAAAACATACGGTCTGAGAATTGTAAAAATAACACATGTATTATACTTTGGCATACTTAGATATTTTCATAGAAAAACATAATTTTGGCAGTTAATTAATCTACTGTTGACTTATGCGTAGTGCACATGTATGGATTTTAGTATGTATAAGAGCAAAATTTCATTTGTTAGGCATGCGTTTCACAGGAGAAAATGTCCGATAAAACAATAGCGTCGGGCAGGGCGAGTTATTCGAATCGATCAAGGAAAATCGTCGTCATCGATTTTTTTTGGCGAATCACTAATTTGGCTTTTTCTTATTATTTGCTTGATCTACGTTATAGTAGGGACATATTGCTCTTAATTATTTTTTTCCATCCCAGACGCTCTGTGCTCTTTGAATTTCATCATCAGTATAGTATTATATTCATCCATTTCGGATGAATCCATCCGTACAATCGTAACATTTCATTTCTTTTAATACCTTAGTCTCTACATTTTCTTCTAAATCACAAAGTTTTTGACGTCACTATTCTCATACTTCTAATTCAAGTACTCTCCACACGTAATATTTAAGTTCACTGCTTTAAAATAATATTACCGATAACGCGATCATTAATATAATTGTTGCGTCAGGTTTTAAGCATCTTACTGTTGAGATGTAATCCTTCCACAATTTTTTATTTCAGTTTGAGGGATTTGGATAGAAAGCCTTCCGCATTGGTCCAATGCGGACTGGGACAACACCAGCTGGTGAGAAGGCAGTCGGTGTTGCTTGGTATTAACGATTGATGTCACCATGTGATGACAAAAGTTGGAACCGATTGCTTTATCTATTCTCAGATACACAAATTTGATCCGATTAAAAACTAAATGCTCAATTAGCCCGTGGACAGAATCGTACGGTAGTACACAAAACCGTGTCATCAGTTCATAGAATTATAGAGTCGCTGTTAAAATTAATAAATCTGGAAAACTTACACGTGAGCGACCCGCGGGAAGCCGCCGTAGCACTTGCCGGCGTCGCGGTCCTCGGTGGTGCACACGCCGCTCAGCTGCGAGGTCTGCTCGAAGTGCGCGTGCATGTCGTTGTTGTGAAGGATGACCAGCTCCAGGCCGGCGGCCGGCGGTTCTTGCACCACGGAGCCGCTGCTCAAGGCGCACATCAGCGCCACCAGCGCTAGGTGTCTCTGCGTTAGCATGGTTGATAAGTTAAAACCGAAAACAATACTTATTACGCTATGAAAATTTCGTTCTTCTTCCGTAGTTGCAATATATACATATATAAGTAAAATAAACATCGTCTCGTAATATGAAAATGATAAGGTAATTTAGCATCTAAAGTGAGACCAAGAAATAAAGTCATGTCCATAATGCTCACTAGTGTATTCTTGACCATTACGTTTACGTCAATCAGTTTATTATTAATAAATAAAAATTTTACAATTTTTGTTTCCCTCTGTAATTGAGAAGAAATATATTAATGCTTAGCCATTCCACTATTTTAGAGATGGTACTGTTTACTCCGTTAAAATTTGGTTGTTGCCTATTAATCTTAAAAAGTAAACATTAGCAAACATTACAACCCCATGCTCATCCTTAACGTAATGTGGTAGAATATTAATATAAATTAGGAATAGAAATGGTGCAAGAACTGAACCCTGTGGCACACCCATATTGACTGCAGACCCTGTCGACCTCTCGCCATTAACTTCTACCCTTTGAATTCTACCACTCAAATAGAGCTCCAGAATTTCAAGCGATCAACCCGTGACACCATAATAAATGTAGATTCCTCTTCAATGTATCATGATGAACGCAATTAAATGCCTTGGATGAATCACAGAAAACCTCAATTGCGTCCTGTGAATCTTGTATTGTGTAAGGTGTTAATTCGCGGAAATCCATGGTAGACGCTTGCCTGCAACATGCATTAACATGCAGCATGTAACCCACCACTGACCCTCGAATCTGCCTCTCCCCTACGAATCTCTATCCAAATGATTGAATATTGATTCCAGAGGATTGACCGATATCGAACACTTAAACTACGTACGTTTCATGCCAACCAGGCACTTTCCTGAGGATGTGCCTGGTTGGCATGAAACGTACGTAGAACAGTTTAACAGTTAGCGGAATAAGATAATTATAAAAATAAATAACACTTGCTAAGGTGTTCGATATCTGTCAATCCTCTGGAATCAATATTCAATCATCTGGATACAGATTCGTAGTGGAGAGGCAGATTCGAAGGTCAGCGGTGGGTAGCATGATGCATGTTAATGCATGTTGCAGTCAAGCGTCCTCTGAATCCTCACAGGCGTAAAAAGTCTGCTAAATAATCTCACAATTGGCTTTAGTTGTTGAGCGACCCTTTGTGAATCCAAACTGTTTAACGTTCATCAAACTGTTGTTATGTAAACACCGCAACAATTGGTTTAAGATAAGCTTTTCAAATATTATACTAAGTGCCGGTACTATTGATATCGGTCTAAAGTAAGTAGGGTCAGATATAATACAGGATCTAAGTGATGGAATAACTTCACTTTGTTCATTATATCCGGAAATACACCATCATCAACGCAAGCATTAAATTTCACTACTAAGCATAAAGCAATGCAGTCTATTATTGAATATATTATTTTCACAGAAAGGTGATAACCTTTCTGTAAAAATGTATGTAAAGATCCGCGGTTTTTTCCATTTTTATACATTGGAATGTTTTAAGAATGTCATATTAGTTGACGTGATTAAATACATATACAATACACAAACATCGACATTACCTTTCAACAAAGATTCGGCGAGAACGGGCGATGATTTCAGAAAAATGTAGTCGAAACTGGCATACTAACAAAAAACTTTTCAAAAGCACAGATAACTTCTATGTCTTTGTGTAAGATTTTATCATCAATCTTTATTTGAATTATTATATGGCGAGATATGTGTTTTTCAGTTTCACTATGTATTATATTTCAAGTACTTTTTTATCGTGTCTATGCTCTTTTTTATTTTATTATAGATAAACATTGATTTAACGGCTGCTCGTACATGCTTCTTTTTTTTTCAATTTCTTAGGTAATTGATTAAAATAACTGAATTGTTATACCACTTTTCCTGATAAAGTACGTATAATCTACGCCTGCTAGGATAAATACTCACTGTCGCCCAATCACTAAATGATAAGGTTTTATTAAAATCAGTGGCGAAAATGGAGATAAAGCAAAAAACTTTTGCCTACCTTTGTACATTGTTAAAAAATCAAATCATTTCGTTGCACAAAAAAAAAATATAAGAAAAAATAACAATAACGAATTATTTAATACAGCGCCCTCTATAATTATGGTTAAACATCTCTAGTATTTCATAAGAAATACGATATAAGCTGTATGGTGCGCTGTTGAGCGTCATCGGCGCGTTCATTTGCTTATAAATCAAACAAACAGTGATACACGTATAGAAAACATACACAAAAATTAGTTTCGTATGCATTAAAAACATATCAACTAACAAACATAATTTCAGATTCTGTCTAGATAGAGAAACGGACAAAATTAAATAGTTTTGTAATCTGAACGCTTTTGTGATTTTAAATAGCGTTTTATAATTAATACGTACATACGTCATTATCATTTTTTAACAGTCATGACGCTGTCGTATTTGTATTCATAAACACTATAATTTTGATAGTTTTATATTATTTGTGTTATTGTATCGTGCAAGTAGTAAAAATGTTTAATCACAGTTGTGATATTTGTGACGGAAATGTTTGCTTAGTAAAATTAAACAGTTATAGACTAAAATAGACGACTCAAAAAACAGGAAATGTAAGTAGAAAATGTAATAGTAAGTACTTGAAATATTTAGCTTGCTTACTGTGTGAAAACACAAAAATAGATTGCCATATTTTCCATATATTTTATTCACAACTACGAAATCGGTTTGGAATAATCACGGATACGTTGTTTTGCATAACTTGACAAATGCCGTTAAAAAACACGACCAGTCAGAAAAAAACACTTAAAGTCGTGCTTAAAATTACATACTTTTGGTAAAACTCGCATCGAAACAAGTTTATGCAGTTAATATAAATTAGACATTCAAAAGTAGATAGAAATCGTAACCTTTTTCAACGCTTTATCGATATTGTATGTTTTTTTGGGTAAATAAGAATTATCTATTCAAGGATACGATGAAACAATCTCTTAGTTAAATAAAGGGAAATATTAAAAATGGTAAAATTTATTATCGAAATATGATGATATTTTAGAAGGTTATTTAGAAAGTTCCACTCAGGCTTTCACAGCCTTATGCAGTAGAGTTCAAAATAATTTAATTTCTAGTACTGCCTCTCTGATATAGAGCAAAATTAAAAAAAAAAAAAAACAGATATATGATACTGATTTTCGGCAATTATTATTGATGAAACGTCGGATGTTAGCCGAAGGAAACAGCTCGTAGTTATATTGCGATATTTTGTAGATTCCAAAGTAGTCGACTGATTTATAAAATAGGTGGATGTCAATTTTGATTTCACACGTATTTTACTAACTTTTGATGTCCTCTGAGAATATGATAGCTTATTTAAAATAATAGCTCAAATATACTACTCATAGACGACTCAACAGTTGTCTTTGAGCAAAATAGTGACCAAGCTAACATTAAGGAATATTGTTCATTAACTCATTTTGTTTGATGTTCTGCTCATCTTAAATTAGATTCTTTCTAAATTTTGTCAACGAATTGGCAAAAATGAGCGATTTTTCAGTATTATTAAAAGCATAACGAAATTTTTCACGGTAGTACAAAAAAAATTAGCTCATTACGGCCAATGCCCCAAAATACTGCGCGTTGTCGAAACACGTTGGTCTGACGATTCGCCTATCGTAAATATGGGACTATGATACATTAATTAAAGCTCACGTCATTCTTGTATAGTTTAAAAGAATTTGACTTCATCTTTTTTTTGGATGTTTTTGATAATATTTTCGTAGAAACAGATATTTTTAACGAAACATGATACAAAAAAACTTTTGCAATAGCTAACCCTAAAAATCATTTTGAATTTGAATTTACGTCCAGCTAAGGGGGAACGAGGGGCAAACATGAGGCAGGTTCAAGTCACAAATGCTCCTCGTCGATTGCGTGATTCTAAAAGATCCAGAAACGAAGTACCGTAGATTTTCTACTATATATGCAGATGTGTAGTTATTTCTACACTTGTCGCCGATTCGTTTCGCCACAAAACGGCCCAATTTCCATAAAAAAGAAATGGTTTCGGGTCAGAATAAACTATTTCGGTCGATCTGCGCCTGAATACAAAGCACAAGTCCGCGTTGTGTAGGAAAATAGAAACGGTTAAATTTTTACATTAGGCTTTTCTGCGTTATTAAAATGAAAGCATTTCATTTTACAAGGTCGAAAAATACATGATTTCGAAACGAGATGTACGAAACTTTTCAAGAAGTGACGTGGATAATAGACTAGGGTTATGGTTGGTGATTACGTCAGCAATATTTATTTACTTTGAGTACCTACCTGATTATTCTGCAAAATTTGGTACATATCGATTTGAACATATGACAACTCTACCTGTTTATGCTCGAAAGCGAAAAGCATATTCAGAGATTCCTCTAATTGCTTACTCGCCCCTACGCTGTAATTTCTAAAATTTATTCGATTTCATTTTTGTCCGGTTCATAGTATTTACGTGTTATTAGTTAATGGTTGTTTTATATCGACGTATAAAAAGAGAAGGTGGACAGCCTCACGCCTACAATTTTTTTTTATTTTTATACAATTTTAAAAGTGCACCTAAAGACAATATGTCATACTGAGATAATTTTCAATTTGTTTATTTTTTAACAGTGTACGTAAATGACATTACTATTCATCAAAAGATTTTAATGTTTAATGAATAGCCAATTTGTATACAATAAATAATAAGAAACATTTTTATCAATTTACTCTACACACATTAGAAATGATCAAGTTTTTAATGTATAATTGAATCGATACTATAATATTAAAATTTCGAATTAACTACAATCTAATGTTACTACCACATTTTTACTCTGCAAATAAATATCCTCGATTCGATTCATATATTCAAACGAAAAACAATAAAAAGTAATTAAAAGTTGAACCGCTCCACCGATGTATTGTTTTAGAACAATATATGCAATTTGTAAAAATTACTTATGTTCTAGCAACAAAATCATCGTTTCTTGTACTATCTGAAGTTAAAAATGAACCTTTTTTTATGATCTTTTGATTGAAACATCAAATGATAAACAATGTTTCTTTCCTTATCTTTCTTTGGTACTGCAAAATGGTATTGCAAAATGTGAGACAGAAATATCATGTAGGTATTTTTTGAGACGCTTTTCGATCTTAAAATAATAAGCAATTGTGCATATTTCTTTTTGCATATGTGTTGTTTTACCATTGATCAATTTTGCGATTGTTGGCGTGATTAAAACCTTTTTAGTAGGATATTTAAGTAAATAACGTTTATATGTTGAGAACATAATAATTAAATAATAATTTTCCTGAATAAATATAAAATGCACTTTAAATTCCTTTAAAGTTTCTAATTTTTTTCTTTGTTTACTTAATAACTACCGCTCGTGAATAACAAAAACAGATATCATTATGAATTGCTTCGTCTTCTTCATCTTTTAGATCGATCGATCTCGCCGCCAATCCCAATTCCGGCATGGGCTATGATCTCCACTCCGGTCGCCATCTGAATTTCAGTCCAAGTTCCGCTTAGATACTCGATCCTAGTTAAGTTTTGTTCAGTATGGTTTTTGAAGCTGATCCCAGTCCCACACTCGGTTATGATCCTGGTTGGAGTTTCAATTCTGATCCCCGCACTGCTTTCCACTCTGATTCCACACCATCACGGTTCATATTTGAACGGAGCCGGGGGCAAATGTTAGTACGTTTATGAAAATAAAACATAAATTATTTTACTAGGGAATAATGTAGCATCCTGTGCCAAAAGAAGGAGCTTCAAATTATTATTTTTCTTGTCTTTGTATAAAAATATATTTCTTTTTTGTTTAAAAATTATCTTATGTCATATTCTAAAACATCTTTATACAAATTATATTATGTGCGTATACATGACGGCACATACATGTACGTTAAGGATTTTTACCACTTATAAGAAAACCGTAACCAAGTGTAAATCCAACTCGGGCAATGAAGGTGCAGTACAATGCTTTTTTACGTTTTATCACCCCACCGTTTAGACATCACCATACCACCATTTCCTATTTTAAAATGCATAGCTTGTGTTTAGAACCCTACATTCTGCACGACCTAGGGCGAGTTAGGGTTTGCTGACGTCCTTTGCCACTGTCGCAATGACAACCGCACCTAAGGCTCGACGCGTTTCCTAGGCATAGAATGAGTGGGACGATTGTCTTTAAGCCTGGGTTTATCGAACACCCTAAGGTTTTTGAAGCCAGATCGGCTTTTTGCCCCGAAATGATCGCGAAACTAAATATCACTCTAAATATTCGCGCCTAAGTTTAGAAAATAACAGTCTTGACATTAAGAGCATCGCCTCCGAAACAACAAGCGAGGACAAGGGAATATATGTACATATCTTAACTTCATTGATTAGATATCGCGTATCTGTATTTATATATACGCTGGTGGAAATCAACTTTACCAAAGGAGAGACTTGTGTTTTCGCCGAAAGATAATTCTAAACAGCATCAATAAATCTCATAGAGTTTAATATCAACAGACAAACATAAACATCACTAAACATTGCAACTGCCGACAACCGTCTAGTACCGTGTATCCCGACCTTTTTTGACCATGCCCCACCTTAACATTTCTAAAATTTTTATGCCCCCATATATAATTTTTAACCTTTAAACTTTAAACGAACCGTCAAACGAAATTATACCGAATAATTATTTGCAGCACTTTTTTAAGAATGTGCCTTTTCTGTTAAATTTGTCACCGATATCTAGCATTGCATTTGAATAACCCAAAGCGAAAGGGTTAAAGTCGTGTCGAGTCCATTTGTTAATTGTTAATTGTCCTCCTTAACTATCAAATTGCCTCCCTGTGGGGCGAGGGTCCCACGTTGGGAAACACTGGTCTAGTAAGTACTTTGCTTAAAAAAAAAACGATCGACCCAGCTTTAAAAAAAAAAAGCAAACGTATTGAAGTCACGTTGCACAGTTCCGTTTTTCGGCCGTTCCGATTCCAGCGACGCCTGCGCCGGCGCGCTACCTGCCGGCCGTTTCTCGGTAAGTTATTAACGGTACGGGGACAAAAAGCTCCATTTGAGGTTTGCCTTTTGCGATCTTCCCAATTACAGTACGCCCGCTTATTACACGCACCGGATGACATTTCGTATTTCTACTATTCATGTGATATTACGTTCGAAAGAAATTATCGGTATCTGTATAAATGAGCTATCTGAATGTATGGTTGATAATATCTCGGCCGTGGTTCATGATAAATCAAAGGTTTTTTGATGTTAGACGTGTTTCGACTATTGCCTACGACAATGACGATGAAAGCTGTTATATATATGTGTGTAATGTTTGAAGTTAAGTGTTCTTATCTAGTCTCAGAAAGATTAAGGAGCTGTTTCACGATGCATCGTCAATCTATCAACCATGTAATCGACCGTCAGTCAACGGAATGTTGTGTCATATTTGCATGTAGATGTGTAAATGCCGAGTTTATGGTCGATTAGCTAATTAACCGGCTGCTAAAAATTCACCGGCGTGTGGTGAAATCGGTCTTAAGCATCGTGCTTGTTAATGAAATAGACGTTGTATGTTTTGATGAATTTCTGTCCATCTCTTCATCAAAACACAAAATGTCCTTAACAAAACATATCAAACGAAAATCTAAATGCAACCGGGAACAAGGCGATCCATCGCAACTCCACCCCTAATATTCGCGTCGAATTTTTTTAACGCTACGATGTTTCTAGGATTCTATGGCAGTAGGAGTCCGATTGCCGCGCCCGCCGCCGTCAATAAATACAAGTGATGAATTTTTATGACGAGCGTCATAAATCGTTCGCGCAACAATAGCCGGGCCCCGAACGCCGCGTGGGACGGTCTCCTCCCGCGGCAAAAAAATTAATTACGGACCGCTCGTGTCAGTACGTGCCTCGTCGCCGAATGACGTACAAACATTACTGTTTTTGTGTAGAACTGTGGGCGGTGGAATACTGTAGAGGGCGTTAGACACGGCGAATATACTATAATATTTATATCGTGATGATTTTTTGGAAATATATTTCTTCTTTACACACGGTTAAGTCCGTATCACATTATGAAAAAATTGGAAAACGGTTGTCCCTAAAGGCCATCCCTGCAACTTTCCGCTAATTTTAACCGCAAAGTTATAGTAATGTAGTTTGTTGTGACGTCTTCAAGGTCAAAAAATTTGAGCTTTTTGAGCTCAAAAGTCTGGTATACATTAAACAAAGTAATTTTTTACACAAATCGTTCGATTTTCAATTGTTTTATGGTATTTAACGTCGTTTTTTAGCTCTCTTAGGCGAAAGTCATTTAAAAAAACTTATTTAACGAATTTTGAAAATGATTTGTCAATAATTTTCCTCAAACAAATCAACCGTCTCTGATTTGTTTATTAGTGATTGATTCAATCGTTTGAGGTTTTAAATACACGAATTATTGAAATCGATCCTTATGATCATTTGAAAATTCTCGATTAAAAATCGATGTCTCAAAATTTTAAACTAATGTTGAAAAATTTTTTTTAAATTTTTAAAAGGCCATAATTTTGGAACACATTGTTCGATTTCAATGTTTAAGACGGCAATCGATGCAGTTTTTTAGGCCTAAAATGTTATACTAAGAGCACGCACGCACGCACGCACACACACTCACAGACACACATGGACACCATCGCAAAAATAGTTAGGGAAGCTTCCTAGGGCTTTAAAACATTGAGATCTGATGAAAACTCGATTTTCGAATTAGTTATTTATTTTAATATGGCCGTGTGTGATAGTCCTATGGAGTATCACACACGGCCACACGACAAATATTAAGATGACAAATGTTTGAGTACCTTAATATTTGTCGTGCGAAATGAAGTTTCTTCACGTACGTATAAATATGCTGCTGATGTGAAGGTGATTGATCTCCTGCGGGCCTAGTACGATGCCCTGGAGAAAAGTCTCTCTGTAAGAATATCCTTCTCAAGTAAGGTCACGAAAGACAGGACAATCCTGTAGACATATTCTCGTCTAGAGCGCCTCACTACGCCTGCTGCTACCGCGATGCGAAATAAAATATTTTTTGGTAATCAATTATGATCTCCCTAGGTTTCACGTTTTTTTTTTTATGGAAATCTTTGAACTAAACGAGAAATAGTTGACCTTCTAATATTTTGTTGTAATGAAGTGCTTCCTAGTTAAGTACTAAAATATATAAAATTAATATTATTTGCAAGTGTGACATGTTATTGAATTAACGTTAAATTACAAATACGCCACTCATGTTATTTCGCAGCTGCGAAAGTTGAAAGTTCAGTTGAACAATAGAAGAGAAGAACGTGCAAACAAATTGTAACATTTACGATGTGCGGAATCCGCTGTGTACGAGTGCTACTCACACTTGGCTCCTTATTTGTTTTCAGTGAAGATTTTCGATTCCAATCTAACGGATGTTTAACCACGAGCTATCAATATTTTTTTTTGTCTCAATGCCTATCTTACGTTCACCACCAATTTAGGGGTATGATTTTTAATTCTTGTGACTCGTGAGACAAATGCTTGTACATTATGTTACTACATATCTATCTATGTTATATTCCGACAATGAAAATTATAAATTACATATCCTCACTTCAAAATTAAGGTATGTGCTTACCAATTTAAATTTTCTTCGTGAACTGCCAATTTAATAACATTTTTTTTTAACGGGTCGCCGTCTTTTGCCGCCGGTAGTATGTTCGTTTGCAAAAAAGTTTCCGACATCACGCTTAAAGGTTCTAAAACTCCTGCTTTTACAAACTTTTATTTGACAGCATATTTTTTTTTTAGATTCCATTCCAAGCGAAAGCTAATCGTCGAAACCGAAATTAAACTTTGAAACCCATATCGCTACATATATTAATTTGTGCCGAACGCAACGTAGAATTTATGCGCCAAAAAGTCGATGATGCTGTACAACTTTCAAGGCAACCCGAAAGTTGTACAGCATCGTGACGAGGTAACAAGGCCTTCGAAAATAAAGATGGACACGCAAACGATTCCATTTGGTAGCATTCATTAGACCAACAACCTTCCAGCTTTGCTAGGTCATTAAAGGAAAAATATTACTATGAAGGCAGAAAAAATGTAATGGGAGCGGACACACGTCAAATAGATGCTATACTACATATAAAAAAGTTTAATCTTTTGACAATTTAAACGAATTAAATTCAGGAGAAAAAATAGCACATCACCCACGAGACGTTTCGCTTCTGTACTGCAACTGTTATTATGTAATCGGCTCGTGGTTCAATTATTTTAAATTGTTAAACGACGAGGTTGCGCCGGCACACGGCGATTACAGTAATGGCTTGTATAAAATGCTTGATAATCATTTATGTTGAAGTTTGAGGCGTGAGTCTTTTGGTAGAAGTAGGAATTATTGAAATTATTTTTTATTTCTTCCTACCGTGGGACTGATATAATAGAGGACGGAATTGGTTGCATTTGTGCGTATGATTTTTTTTTCGTATGAAAAGGGCATATGCACATGCTAACAGTTAGATAATCGTTTAGGTCATTACCTCCAGCTAAGGACGTCCGCAACACCAAGGGAGTCGCTAGTTTGTTGTCGGCCTTTTAAAAAGGTATACGCTCTTTTCTTGGATGCCCTCGTAGTTGTTGTTGGTTGATTAGTCGGAAGTTTTGGCGTACATTGTACGAAATGGGGATAAAACTTATGATTATCAATCACAGAAATGTGAATTTGTAATGAAAATGTTCACATTTATTTTTGTTATACTAATATAACATGGATACATGTGTCTAGCAACATTATTTGAATTTAACATTCGTCGTGACGAATGGCAACTTAATAACATATTATAAAACAAAATTGAAACAACGAGCAAACAAAATACAAACCAATAATATGCATTCTTTACGTTAGTTAAGTTTCAATATAATTGCATAGGTTTTAGTCACCACACTGCTCGGGTACACTCTCCCACATTTTTTGAGATTGATGTGTTTAAACGTTAAGCCCTCCACGCCGGACCAGTGCGAGTTGTAGTCTACTCACCAAATTAATACTGTCATCAAATGATAATGATCACGTCCGAGACTGGCGACTTAAAATGTGCTCTCCGAGGCACAGAGCGAGTGGTTTAATCTGACTCGACTCGTTGGTCAATTCGCGATTGGTCAGAATCAAACCCGATGCTTTTCGAAATTCGAAAGCGACGCTCTTTACCATTGACCTACCACAGCTTTTATACATAAAAAAAATAGGTAAATAATAACCGTCTATTTACCGTTGTCCTTACCTATTTTTTTTTTTCAAGCGTTCTAACATACTTGGTATTATAAGTACAACTAGCTGTCCCGCCCGCTTCGCTGGGTAATTTTTATTTATAAATAAAATGACGAATGATTTACGGAATTCGAAAAATGAATAGCCTCGAACCATCTACAAATCATTCCGCATCGAATGGTCCCATGTCTATACATTTAGTAGTTTTTACGTGATTGGCGAACAAAGACAACCTATTTTCATTATATATGTATAAATAAAGATAACAGAAAAGTATTTCTAGAACCTTCATTTCTTATTCAATCAATACTGAAATGGATCGTTTTCTTATTTGCATACAGTATAGCGTTCCAAAAACTCGATGTCAGCTCTTAGACTAATACGTTTCGCAGTTGGAGTATAAAAAGCGCCAATTAGAAGTCTGCCTGTGAGGGTTATCGCGTGTGTATCAGGGGGCGCCTGCTGATGCCTGTATTGAGTCCGCGTGAATTCAATTCTTATTTTGGATCTGAATACTGACTCTCCTCCAATCTCCATCTCACTCTACATTCGATACTCGCAGAAAATAAGTAGTTTATTGTGGAAATACAAGGCATTAGCCAACAAACACCAAGAGTTCGACGAATTGGTCGTCATAAGACGTGTAGGGGTTTTTTTATGCGGGGTAGATATTCTTTATTTGTCAAAAAAGAATTGAACAGTAATGATAAACAAATTATTCAAAATCGGTATTTCGTCAATAAATGAAATTTAATCCATTGAAAGTAATAATTGAGAAGAGAAATAATAATATAACGTGACAATTTAGTCTTTTTTTTAATGTTGATTACTGAACGTCATTCAATTTTGTATGTACATATTTAATCTCTTATGTGCAATTCACAATTTTCGTGTGTTGTTTTTCAGTATTTTATTATTTAGTATTTTATGTATATTTTTTTTAACAAAAAAGTACTTTTTTCATTGTGGGATTTATGAAAATACCGGTCATATGTACCAGGAAAATATGTTAGAGTAGCAGAGCTGTATTGCGCGTGGCCACCTTCGGTCAAGGTTCTCAGTCGCTACAAGTCTATTAAGTGCCAGTAAAGGTTATGCATTTTAAATGCACACAGCCTTTACAAATTGCAACATTAGTAACAACACTTTATACCGGTTTTGTCATAAAAAAAATAGCAGTACCATATTAACGTGAAATCGTATGACAACGTGACCTGTCATAAAATTTATTATATTTTTTGATTTGTCACATTCTTCATATTTATATACCATCCTACGGATACAGAGTCACTATATACAAAAAACGCAGTCGATTCACAAACAAAAGTAGGTAGACTAAATAGAAATCATTTGCCTCTATTTTATAAAACAATAAATTTTTATTCTCACTCTTACCAGATTTTAAAATATTTATGCTTTTTTTCCTCTTCTTTTATTACATCTCATCCGAGTTTGAAGCATGGCTTTACTCAAAAAATTGAATTAAATTGCATAAAAAATAAATAATTTTATCGTCAATCATCATTCACAAAAAAATATGTAATTTATCGCATCACTCTTAACACAAAAAAAAAGACAACGAATCGTAAAGGTTGTGCAAAGAGTTTATTCAAACGAAAAACACAAAAGAAAATCGGGCAAGTTTGTGTTAATTAGCGAAATACTCAAAAAATCGTACATAGATTTCATCCAAGACTAATTTTAAATCAGTGGCGGCGTAAAGGGGGGGCGGCGGGGGCGGTCCGCCCCGGGTGCCAAGTACCAAGGGGTGACAACTCACTCGCGCAGTTTAGTGTACAATCGCGGAAATTGGCGCCTAGTCATTTAAGAAAATCTGTCTATGAATGATTTGTCTCCGCCCACCTTTTTGTTTCCGTCGTGTTGCAATATCGATAGTGCTATAAGTTTTCTTTTTACATAAATGGTAAGTAAAAAAATAAAGGTCAAAGCTAGTTTTAAAATCTGTAACATTTCTGGCACCATCGGCGCATCTGCACGACGAGGACGGCGCGGGCGGAAGGAGCAAGTAATTTCCGGCTTTCACCCCACCCGCGTCGTCGCCGCCCGCGCCGCACCTCGCACAATGTGTCAGTCAAAACAATCACAGTTGGTCAGTCAGTGTCAGTGTTATTGTTTATAATCGTCGCGTCGCGTCACAGAAGTCAATAAGTACTAAATTAACTAAATAAAGGATTGAGTGAGTGTATTTGGCGGATGGCGGATAGTAGATCGAGGTCAAAAGGTAAATTTGATTTGAAATACCATTTAAATATAATAGTAGTAATAATAACTCAATGTGAAATACACACCTATTTTACCATATAAATTACTAAAGTTAAATTATCGGTTTTGTCCGATCTGAATTTGACTTGTTGTTGATATAAATTGTGTAATAATCACGATACAAGTAAAATAAGCAGTATAACGTTTTCATTCATACATAGAAATCAAATGGTCGAAACACGCCTTAAACCTATCTACACCTTCCTTGGTATAGGTGCCTAAGCATTCCACATCAGTCGCGAGTGCGCGTTTTTGGTAGTCGTATTTACCTCGATTGTCGGCATCATACGTACCGAAGATTCTAAGAAATACGTTCTTTGTTTGTTGTGATTGCCTTGCACGTGTTGCCTCAGCTGCTAGACTGTTCTTCGGTAGATTGTTATGCATTATCTGTACGTTATCATATTCTTAGTTGCTCACAAACTTTCAAAACATAATGTTATAAAGTTATAAGAGTAAAATAATATTGATTATTCTTCTTTCCATTTAGCGACAACTCTCAATAACGCCATAAAATGCGCAGTTCCTTCAGTGTCGCGATGTAGAGTTTACACTGTATTAAATACTCAAAATTTTTTGAAATAAGTAATAAAATTAAAATATAGAAGAGTGAAGTTTGGGTTTGTGTTTTTGAAGAATATTAAGAAATATATAAATGTAATGCGTTTCTTTTTATTTTGTTGAGTTCATTTTCAATGTACCTCAAAGGTCGTGTAATGCACGAGATCCGAATTTTTATATATTTTTACACTTTCACTAAGAATTCAAATTCATCCAACTTAAATGTACATAATTTACGCTGCCGAGACGTTATACCTTATACTGCTGGTCTTACTTCTACTGTAATATAATTATAATGAAAATTGAGCGAGAAAAGAACTGTAAAAATTAACGAGTATTGACTTACTGATCTTTACAGAATAAAACTTTAATATGAAGCGAAATAGACCTAGTGGTATTCAGCAAAGAAAAATAAAGAAATCAAAAGAACTTGCACGTGAATCGTTATCTGGATCAATTTTGAAGTATGTAGCACCTTCGGCTTCTCTGGAATCAAATACATCACAGCTAGCTGTTGAAAGTGACCTTCTTGATGAAACAAATGATGTAGAAAGACGGTGCCAAAATGAGTTGGATGGAGGGACGCTGGAAAGAAAGCCTGACATACAAGAAGAAAGACAACGTGGAGAAGATCAGCATCAAGAAGAATATGACCAAGAAAAAGGACGGAATAGCGACAATGAAGAAGAATCACAGCAAATTGTAAACGATGAAGAAGAGCTGCATAACACCACTCGTTTCGATGTTGGTCAGCACCAATGTATGATGATTTGAGAGTTGAAATTGTTAAGACGGGAAGTGAACCCTATCAAAATAGAGATGGCCCATTTTTAGATACTGTGCAAATATCTGGAGATAAAATAAAAGGAAATAGCCGAAATTTCAATTCAGAATGGTTTTATAAAGCGTTACCAAATGGAGAAAAAGTACTCAGAAAATGGATGGTATACTCTCCAACAAAAAACAGTTTATACTGTTTTTTCTGCAAACTATTAACGCACCATGAAAAAAAAAAAGCAGAGTTTTGTCAACGGATTTAATTCATGGTGGAAACTAAATCCTAAAGTGTCTGAACACGAGAATTCTGAGAGCCATTTCTCCCGTTTTGAAAAATGGAAAATCTTGGAAAATGGATTGAGGCTGCAAAAACTATCGACCATGAACATCAAATGGTCTTAGACCAAGAAAAGAAGAACTGGCGTGACATTTTAAGTCGCCTTTAGATGTTATTCTTTTCTGGCACGCCAAAATCTTCCTCTTAGAGGGCATAGAGAGGGGATTTCATCAGATAATAGAGGGAATTTCTTGGAATTAGTTAATCTATTGTCGAAATATGACCCAATGTTAAAAGAGCATATTCTAAGAATTGAACATGCTATCGCCAGTTCAAAAAGTAAACGGGTAGATTCTTATTTGTCTAAAGACATTCAAAACGAGTTCATCAGTCTTTTGGGGAAAGAGGTGAAGAATAACATTTTGGACGAAATAAAAAAAGCTAAATATTTCGGAATTCTTTTCGATAGCACTCCAGACATATCACATGTTGATCAGATGAGTTATGTAATCTTTTTTAGGTTTCTTCCCTATAGCTGGAAAGACTGCAGTCGAACTTACTGAAAATATCCTTACACAGTTGGAGGGTGATAACTTGGACATACATCTATGTCGGGCACAAGGATACGATAACGCTGCAACCATGGCAGGAGTTCATGGTGGTGTACAAGCAATAATCAAAGAACACAACCCTAAAACGTTGTTTATGCCTTGTGCTAATCATTTGCTAAATCTGTGTGGAGTGCACTGTTTCGGGAGTGTTAGTTCAAGTGTAACATTTTTCGGAACATTAGAAAGAGTTTACACGTTTTTTTCGTCGTCCACACACCGATGGGGAATTTTAATGAAAAGTGTAGGCGTATCGGTCAAAAGACTAGTAGAGACAAGATGGAGTGCTCATCACGACGCTGTTAAATCACTGAAGAATAATTTTGAAAAACTTGTATCAACACTCGAAGACATGTGTGATCTCAGCAGCAGCAGAGAAAACGCCGATACAAGAGAAGCAGCATCCACACTCTTACCGGCTTTGTGTGACTTCAGTTTTTTATGCTACCTCTCTTTTTGGTGTGAAGTCCTAGAAGAAGTTAACCAGACACAAAAGTATACGCAGACACCTGACTATCACTGGAAAAGTGTGTCAAAAAATCAAAGCCCTAAAAATTTTCTTCTAAGTCAACGTATCAATATAGTGGAAAGAGCTATTTCCTACGCAACTGAAAAATGTGAGGACTTGGATATTTCAATTGAAAGAAGAGGAAGAAGGAGATTCCGAAAACGTATGCCAGGAGAAGTGGCCCGGGACGCTGGACTAACATTGCCAGAAGAGTTGCAGAGAGCTATGTTAGAATGTCTTGATAGATTTTACGAAGAACTAGAGCATCGTTACAAAGCGATGGATGACATTCTTATAACATTTGTTGTTCAACCTAAAACTCTGCTTACATCAACAGAAGAAGAACTTCGTGATATAGTTCCAAATTTGACGAAAATCTATGATGAACTTTGTGCAGAGGACATTATTTTGAGATTTTACGACTGAGGCGCCACTTGGAAGCCGCCAGCATTTCTCTTCAAGAAGCAGTCCAATGGACTACCCTGGAGCTTCTGAAATTCATAGTGAAATGGGACTATTCTGAGTCTGTTCCAAGTCTAGCGCTGTGTCTAAAATTTTTTAATAATTTGTGTTTCGGTGGCTTCTTGTGAAAGAAGTTTTCAAACTTAAAATTAATAAAATCTTACTTAAGATCCACAATGAGCCAAACGCGACTTACCAGTCTTTCCATATTGTCCATTGAAAAGGCCAGGAAAGTAAATTTTGATAATGTGATCGCACATTTTAGTGAAATAAAGTCACGTAAGCACGTTTAGTATTTGTCGTTTTATTTTGGGGGTGCTCAATAGAAAGCCGCCCCGGGTGCCAAACCATGCTACGCCGCCACTGTTTTAAATGTTTAGATGTTGTGATCTCCTATATAATACGTTATATTTATAATACGTTATTATGAAATAACGAATTATATAACGAGTCGTTTTGTGGCACTTCCATATATTACAAAATTGTGGGGATTAGTGATGGAACTAGCAACTGAAAATTATAAAACCATAATTATATTCAATATGAAATGGAAAAATTCTCATGGTATTTTTATTGATAGTTTATAATGTAATTTTGAACAGTTCAAATATGACTAGAACATGTTTATTTGCTTCTGTTACACTGTTTTTTTTAGTTTGTATTGATTGTAGAATATGTACAATGAAATCTATTTCGCTTTGATTATCTGACTGTTTAATTAACAAAATAACGGTGTCTAATGTTTAAAATGTCCTACAGCATATCTTCGTCATAATTTTCTTGCAACTATCAATTAAAATTTCGGTTTGGTAAGTTTTTAAGTTTTTTTCGAGAGCTATCGTATGATACTACTTTAAATGCGAGATGGCGAATTTTCGGCGTGAGAGGAGGGTACAACTAAAAAAAATGTTTTTTAGAAATATTGGGCTCTAGATTTGCTTTTTTTTTACACAAAATATCTCGTTACTATTTTGTTAACTATACTATATGTTCAATTTAAATATATAAGGCAGTGTTAGCAAAAATTTCAGAGCATTAAAAAATATGGAAATAATGTATTAAAGTAGAGCAACGTAAAAAAGATACAAAGCGAGTTGTGTGCGATGGAAGCGTTGTTAAGTAGCGTTCTACCTCATACAGGTGAATTGAAGGCATGAAGGTGATATGGCGTATTATACAAGGACGACAGTGCCAAAGAATCCTTAAATTCGATAAAAGATTGATTAATTTTAGTGAAGCAAATGAGGTGCATAAAGATAGCGTCGAATGCACAGCTGTGGTTTCTACCTGCACCTCTGGGACATAGCCGTGGCTATACACAATATCTTACAACAAAGGATTAAATCAAATAAAATCAAAAATACTTTGTTTCGTAGATAAGGTACACTTGAAATACGTCATTAATTAATTCTTTTCAACGTTACCACCGATTTTCATTGAAATATAATAAGAACTCAATGCCGATTTCAAATACTGATTTACCTTGAGTAGAATGGGCAAGAAACTCAAGGGTTGCTCATTTTTTACTAATCAATACACAGTATTGAGTAATTAATAATTTTTTGTCGACAATTAGGATAATATGAAGCACCCTGATAGTCAATCCCATGGGTTTTTTCATTAAAATATTTAGACAAGGTATAATAGTTTATGCGTTATAACTCTCTTTTAACGAAACGTTTAAATTCATGAAATGACAAATTTGTAATTTGATCTGGGATCTTATTATAAAAGCACACACATTGCCCCTTAAATGATTTCTTAATTTTGCTTAGACGGGTTTTATGAGCAGCAGGATCGTTCTTCTGTCTAGTCAGTCAATCAATGTCAGTCAGTTAGTCAGTCAGTCAGTCAATGTTGTAGTGTTTAGATAAGTAACCATAAGAGCAGACCACGAACAACGGTTTATAGAAAAATTTAGCTTAAAATCATTCCAATAGTTACATATTTTGAATGTTTACGCGATAAATACGTATAGTGGTCGAGTGATTATGACAAAAAAACATTGTTCGTGATAACGTCTATTCGATCAAACGCCAATTACGCAACCAAAGGTTAAACTGAGACGGTACTTTTTTATTAATGTATAACAGTCGAGGTTGTGTTCCGCTTTAATAAGTAAGGTCGTATCGGAAAAAAAAACGCAGACTAACTTGTTATTTTTTTATCTACCAGTCGATTTGGAAAAGATGTGCCTTTGCGTGTTATTTATTTAGTTTTAAAACCAGCCAATTACGTGTCGGGCCACGCGCATTGTAGGGTTCCGTAGTTGTGCGTTGCAATATGGGTCTTAGAAACGGGCTTTTTGTTTGATACTATGAACTAATTAATTGAGTTCACGGCACAAAGGCTGATAGCGTCTATAACGGGCCCACATAGGACGGGCGTTATGGATGTTTTGATTTTATTATTTCATAATTTACGTGCTTTATAAACTTATATTTGCTGCCTTCTTTACATAAATAACAATTTTACTTCAGTAATTTTCAAAGGAATTTGTAAGAAATTTTGCATTCTACTCCTTCAAGTACATTATGTTGGTTGGTCGACTGCTACTCGTTAAGTTGTAAGGCCTAATTAGCTGTGACAGTTTACATACTACTGCCGTTAATGTTTTTACATATCAAGAAAAACAATGGACATACAGACAGACAGACAGACAGACGGACGAAAATAGCGAAACTGCAAGGGTTCCTTGTTGACTACGAAACTTGAATTGATGGACTTGACTGACAGACGGATATATTAGGACACGAATCCATAGAAAATAAAGAATCTAAATCAAAATTTATGTGTTTCGAGTTTTTATTTGTATAGAAGTAGCTTTTGCCCGCGGTTTTGCTACAACTGTGACCACTCATACATATTGTTTATATGCCACATATTTGCAACGATGGCGGTCAAGACAATGCGATTGACCTATACCATATAATACTGTGATCTACGGAGACGAAGCAAAAGTTATCTTATAGTATGTATAATAAAGCCAGAGTCATGGTGTCTCACTAGAGTGGTGGTCAAAAGCGCTGCATTCAAACCAGAAGTCGTCGGATTCAAACCTGCACACATTAACCGATTAGTGAAATTAAACCTCTAGCCTCGGCTAGCAACTTAAGACGTCGGTTGCGGACGTTGCCATCGCACTGGTGAGAGTCGTTAGTAACCACGGACCCGCACTTGGGCCAGCGAGGGGGGATTAAGCTCTAGACCCTCCAACTGAGATAAAAAGCACGGGACGTTTTAGCGGTGGAGTGATACTTGACACTCATATTAAAGATATGTCAATACAATTGCTGTGAATGAAGTTAATGTTTATTATTGAATAGTTTTCGTAGCGTTGGCGCTATTTTATAACAAGACTTACATTTCAATTATTAAAGGACACATCGTTTCTTTGAGTTAGTAAGTTACGACTGACACAGGGGTTACACTGCACCATGAGCACGATCCGACTACCGGCCCTTCAAATGCAGAAGCACGAGATGAATTAATTTTCAATGCATTTTTTTATTAGGTAAGACATTGGGTAATAATTTTTGTTATTACTATGCTATTTTAGAATACAGAATGATTTATTGATACGAATTTGGAAAACAATGATTTTGGCCGAATGTGTATAAGTGCAAGTATAGGAGTAGGTTTAAGTACACGAATAGGCTTAGGCCAGCGCTGTGCTAGCGCCAGGGGCTCAGAATGATAGCATAGGTGATTAGACGATCGATACAAGTTCTATTCGAGTCCCAGATAATCGACGATAACAACACGTTGTCACCGTTGTGATTAAATTGATGATTTACACCGCGACGGGGCGCTGCAGAGGTGCGACGGCCACGTGATATTAACATCGGGTGAAAATGTGTGTCGTAATTATTCGCTCGCTGAAGCGATAATTTCTCCGCGCACTTATCGCTAGTATAGAAAGTCACAGGACAAATAATATCGATATTATTCATCCTGATGACCGAGTGGTCGTCAAGGCCGCAACGTGGAGGCCAAACGACTTCGTGTATGCCGAGCGACTTTTTAGGGTTCAGTGGTTAAAAGATGCCGACAGAACCCTATAACTAAGCTCACATCGTCTCTATGTTCATCTGTCCGTCTGCCTGTCCTATACCTGAAGTGTTGTATTTTGAGATATAGGTGAAAAGTTGAAATTATCACAGAATATGTAATTTTTTTTTTGGTTTTTAATCTTTCTTAAAAACGATAAAAATCTGGTGTGATTCTATTGAAAATTAAAGTAATATAACAAATAATAAAAACTGGTTAAATGTGAGCTGTGTTCGCGTAGATAATTCTGAATTGTATGAAATATAACAGAACTTTGGTAAATATAACATAAATACATTGTGTGGTGGCGCGGTGTTGGTAAAACGGAGCCTCAGTGAGCAAGTGTCATTCGCACTTGGCCGGTTTTGTTGATCATGCATTTGCAATCGAATTAATGTACGGGCTTCATACGAAATCGCGCAAAGCGACTCGCTCGTTCAAGCGATAATCACCCGTCAGCTGTAGAAAAAGTTTAGGTATATAGAGTCTGGAGTCAGGTGCGCGCTTAGTTCTAGACGTACCAATAACAGGAAAGTTTTGATGAGAAATCGCGGTGAGCACTCGTTTAGAAGCTAACCTCGGGCAAACGTCTGATTGTATTTTATTAAAAACGTTTGAAAAGATTTAGAATAATAATAAAATTTAGGGTGCATGCTTTAAATGCACCCTAAATTTATTATTATTTTTTCCCTATAGTAAATACGGCTTTGGACTATGTTTGCATACATTCTTATTAACAAATATGCAATAACCAATATTATAGCTGTCCCTAAAATAATATTATAATTGAGTATCAATGAAGCCGTTTCTATGTACACTAGTACTTTTTTTTTAAATCGGTCAAAATTCCTTTTTGGTTGGTTCCCTCGACGTGAAGAAATGAAAATAAAATAAAAGTTTACGACGTAAAATTAAATATATACAAATAATGAAATTTGTGAATTGTTATTGTATTTTTATTTTCCACGGTGTGGACGTTTTGTTCTCATGTGGGCCCAGTTTATTTTTGCTGGTCGATATGTGATTTATCATTTACAGTCAAATAAGTTCTACAAATTCAGCAAGGTATAATAATCTAGCGTTATATGCCAATGTGAAATTTTAAAATTAAAATAAAAGATAATGAAGAAAAGTAACGTTGCGGGTGATAAATAAGATATTACGTATTACTTATCGTATTTGTTGTAAAAACCTTGCGCCATCCAATATTTTTTATATAATATATTATATGTTAAAATTGATAGTATAATGTTTTAACATTGGTTTCGTAAATATTATGCGGAACCGCTAAGTTTGAAGATTCCAGCTGATATCTCAAATGAGATATCTTATCGGCAATCGATAGGACGAATTAATGATATCTACTATATTTAATCGGTTAATGCGATTTACTGATTATACTAACGATTAAAAACTGCATGGATTACGATAGGCCGTGTTTGTATCTTTGTATACAACCGTATTTTGTAAGCAAACTAATTATAATAATATAAAGTCTCATACGTCTTTTGACTTGGAACATCGTTATGGGTTCAAGGAAAATAAAAATTGTAGATATATCAATAAATAATATATGTAAGTGATGTAACGCGAATCCGATTTATATTACACAATTACAATACACAGGTGAACTGAAAAATACCTGCGATACATTACAGTGGAAAAGATCATGTGAACTTCCGTGTATAAGAATAAATAATATAAAAAATTTAACTTAAATTTGCTATAAAGTCATTGTTGGAATCTGCAAAGTTATGCGCATTATTAAATGAGTTTCGAGTGTACACCATTAACTACTAAGGGTGAACGTGATCTTGCGCAATCAGTGCATAAAAAAAAAAAACTATATTTCAATTTGCGTTATATTCGGTCTCGTTATTAAATTTAAACTTTCAGGTAGATGAGGTCACTCGTTACAGAGCACCTCGTCCGTTGCGGTGGATTCACCAACAGGGTTCAGTGACAAAATTTTCGTATCGTCTCTAGACTACGTATTCAGAATTTCAGTACAATCGAATACCGAGAAATGACTGGAGAATTGATTACGAAACTCGTACCGGAACAACATATTTACATAAGAATGTTCCGAGTTAAATGATATCATGTAAATATCGATATTTACGAACGATAGTTTGTAAATATCGAAAAGCTTCACGAGTATATGAAATTAAAATAAAATATTTTTTAAAATATTCAACGAATACAATTTATTATTCGTTCCGTTTTCTTTTTCGTTCCATTTAATAAAGCAATTTTATTCCCGGTGAGCCGTTATAAATTATAAAATTACGCGATAGTGAACGTGATAAATATTGTGTTGATTTAATAAATGACGCCCAAAAATATTTGGTGTATTTGCTCTATAAATAACCGGACGAAAACGTGCGATATTTAAACATGGTCTTGTTACTATCTATAAATGTATAAATCTATCTCTGTATAGATTTTGAGGATGTACATTTAATTCTTTATAAAACATGCAAAAATCAAACAAACAAAATTATTTAAATAAAAAATGCGGCCAGAGGAAATCATGGTAAGTATCCAACAGTTTAGGAGATTTGCAGAGCAATTAATTGTGTCGAGATAGCCGTAGATTTACGACAGCGCTTATCGGCTGTGTAAAAACACATACCGATAAAAAAAAAATGGCTGGAGCCACGAATTCGTTAGCGACCGTCTTTGTGAAGCAAATAAAAACTTAGATGTGTTTGTGTGTATACTAGTTTTTCTATATTCCAATTGAGAATAGAGTACTAACTAGAATCTATGGTTTTGAATCACGTTAAATTTGTGATTGTGTTCAATATTGACTTGTGGGCAAAACCGGTAGCATTAAAAAATATATATATATATATATTTGCTTCAAACTCTTTCTTTCTCTGTTATAAATTCTAGGCAAAATTAATGAAATCATCCCCAGACTTCATTGTTCATTCAAACACGTATCGTGACGTCACACATATGCTTCAGATAAATCGTTTTCTAAGAGGGAACTAGATGAACGTATTTAATTGAAAAAAGGTTTTACTACCGTCCGGTTTCGGCTAAAGTTAAAGCCATACATCACACCCGTATGCAGATTTCTGCTCTGCAGCATCCATTAAAAGTTAGAAGTGGGCGGCGGCGTGCGACAGACGGCCGGACAGAGTGGCTTCGGTAACGCGAACATTGCAATACATCTGTGAGATGGCATAATAATTTTACTCTGTAATATTAGTTATTTGCGCATCAAATCTGGTATCTGATTTATTATATTTATCTCAAAATATTATTTTCTGTTCGAATAAAAAAGTTATCGATTTTTTTCTGTTCCTATTTTTGAATATATTTAAACAGTTAAGACAGCCTTTGAAGCTGTCAATTGAACACAAAGGGTACTACTATAAAAATACTGTATAAAAATTTCGGTACCTACCGTCTTGTATAATATATTTGGAATTTCCTTTTGTACATTTTGTTTAAGAGATTTAACAAACTATAATCTTTGACGTGATAAAGTTGCGTTGTTTTTTTGGATGATTTTAATTTTGTCCTGAATTTTTGTTATAATCTCTATAGATTACTTAAACATACTTCATCAACAAATATACCATTTTCCATATCTATACTTCATTATACTACAAATTCAAATAGAAAACTTGAATACATCGAAATCTTGTACATTTAATGAAGATTTATGAATCAGTCTCTATCGGATAAACTGTTCTTCAATTTGTTGTCTTAATAGATAAATACGTTGATGCAAATCGATTTACAAGTCGTTTCTAACATTTAATATATCTTTTAATATATTGAAATATCTTTTTGTACTGAATTATATTATTGAAAAAATTATACTAAATCAATTAAGCAATTGCTTTAATAATTATTAAAATTTCTAGTATTTCAGTAGTACAAGTAATTTAAAAGTTATCGTGTCAAATTTTGAGTCATCCCGCTGCTGAGGAATACCTTCCGACAAACTTTTCATGTTAGATTCAAACGTTTGGACGTGAAGTCCCGTCTTCAGCCAGTAAAACATCGGTCATTTATCAGAATGGTCAGCACTCGAACGGGGTATGTTCTGGTTTGAAAGCGAATCAACCACCGAACCACTACTGCTTCTCCATTCTGGTACTACCGGCGGGCCTAGTACGACCCCAGAGAAAAATCTTCTCTACGGGACTGTCCCTTTTGCCCGTCACGTCGGTGACGTGACGGGCAAAAGATTGATAGTCTTATGGAGATACTTCTTCAGGGTGTCATGCCAGGCCCATGGAATATATCGTTACCTCCAGCAAACAGAGGAAGCTATGAACGATCATAGCTCGGGTCTGATGTGATCACTGAGTGCGCGCCGTATCGCCGTACAAAAGTTAATAGTGCCGACACGGAACGTCCCGTTCCCTCGGCGCAGGATTTCCTGCCGGAGGTCGGACGACAATGAAATGCTATCAGAAAAATATTGCGGCTCACGGCGCCTCGAAGGCGGCCCGAAAGATGTCGTGTTCCGTCGACTCGTGTAAACGTTTCCTGTAATTTGCTTCCAGCAGTTGGGATATGATTTTTTTTAGCCACGTAGTAACGAAGGTGACTTATGTGTTCGGGATGAGGCTTTGTATGAACTGTTATGTCAGTATGTATATCGAAAATGGTATAAATAATTCTTTTAGTCAATGGTTTATTATAATACAAAGTGACGACTCATCTTATTACAAGAGATTTTACAGAAGATGGAGCGATAAAACTTGATTCGATTTTAAGTTAAAGAAGTTTATATTAATTTACTTAGTTTTACTTAGGCCGCGATAGCAAAACCAATATCCGGTGCTAAGAGATAATCACTCATCGGATATAATATTTTGAGGACGTATCTGGATCTGTATTACCAATACATTAGGTTTGGTTTTTGTAATAAAGATACGCAACGATTTGTTTGTAAGTCAATATATTATTAATTCAATATTATTTTGAAAAGTCTCGTTACATTACAAATTGAATTATATTAAAAAAAAACTTCAATTAAAATGAAGAAGTGTGTATTTTACTTTTAGTATTTTTTATATTTCATATTCATATTTTATTTTTAGTTCCGTATGATAAAGGCGTTAATTGAACAAATATTACATACACGCAATAGGCATACGTTTAAATTAATATAAACTTTAAATTACGATCCGGTTATTGTGAATATATTGATTGACTTGAACGTATCATGATGACAGTAACTTGATCAAGTAGATTATGAAAACCAGGAGAATCAAGAAAAGTTTCCAATTTTACTTCGAACAGAACACGAATCCAATCATCACACCAGTGATTTGGTAATAGTAAGGAAGGAATGGTAAAATGATAATTATATTGTTCATTCAATATGATGACGTTCATTCGTTTCATATGATGACGTTCCTTTCATTCCAAATGATAGCGTTTATTCGCAAATATTATCATAGTCAGAATAAGTCGAATCAGTTACGATTACGAAACGGACCAGGTGTAGTGAAAGCGAGAATCGAACCGGAGACATATAAATATTCATGTGGTAGTAGTTGCAATTATTCAGTGCCCCTCCGCAGTGGATCTCGATTTTGGGGTTCCGTAAGGAGTTAATATTATCCAGTCAGTACTGTTCGCGTATTTAAAGCCTTCTATAGAATAATTAAGAGTTTTTTAAAGTTTAAAACTGTGTAAAACTCGAAGACTGTTCTGTACAATAATCCGAAAAATCAAAAATTTTATTCGATACGCATATGCATTGTTTTTGAAGTCAAACTTCTGTTTGAAACAAACGTCGAGGGAAAAGTACAATACAGTATAATAAAAAGTGACGTTCATCCGTCATGTTCTGCCGTCATAAGGTTCCTAGATTATGTTGAACATAAAACATATATTTCTAATTTTTGTTACCAAATAGCTTTGATTTAATGATAAACGGAAATGGATAATAATTATGCCTTTAACAACAATAATGATGAAACTGATTTTAGAATTTTAACTCATATCTCATTTATCCTATTTATCCAACCATCAAATTTAATAAAGATGTTGCATAACCCAAAGAAGTTTCACTTCTTGGGTGTGTTACTTTTTAAATCATGGTGCAGATAAAGGATAAAAAGAAGGGAATTTCTAGAAAACTATTCACCACCAGGAGATCTTCACAAGAGTCCTTTGAAGAACTGAAGATCACAAGGCTTTTTAGTGGTTGTCATTCTGAATGTCCTGTCAAGTAATGAAATACAGGCTGGTAAATTGAGGGCTTACAATTCATAATTCGATATCGGTGCGATTGTGAGCTCAGGCAATTGGATACAATTTCTAAAATAGTTTATATTGGCTCGCAGGTGTGCCAAATTGGATACTGTACAAATATCGTGAACCGAACATTTCGTACAAAAAAACTAAATGGGTGTACATTAAAGGTGCTGAGGGTATTGACATCTGTATAAACAGAGAAATAAAGATGATAACAATCTGTATGTGACGGAGTTCGATTATTTTTTTTATACACAAATTATTGTGGATGCAAGTAATTTTTTTAGTGTTGTATACTTATACAATCATATCGCCGTCTGTCCAGTCCGTTTGGACCTAAATGCCGACTTTCTTTGAAGTGATTTGATGTAGAAAATTAAATAGACATCACTAAAACAGGATTGGTTGCTCCATTTTTTTATGTTTATATTTTTTGCAAAATATTCATAATGTAAAAATAAGAAGTGTTGCTAGGCACGTGTAATTTTTTTATGTAATCAAACGGTTTCTAAGAATTTGTTCAATCGAATATTAAAAATCGCTTTAAACATACATTTTTTTTAATATTTGAAAATGTCTCCCAGAACATTAACTAAGCCCGTCATAAACTTATTTGTCTACTTTACTTCATTTAAACTTTTATCGCGTTTTTACAGCTGATTGTGATGCTCACTATAAATGAATATATTATGTACCATCACATAGACAAAAGTAGATAATAAGTATGGATAGGAATTGCGCATAATGAAATGGTTATATAAAATTATATTTCATAAATAAAATAATTAAACAGGAGATTTGTTAAAAAATAACACATGTCTTAACAGATTTAAAATGTTCATTAACAATTGACGTCAATACCAATTATCTATGTTATGCTGATTTGGGGATATGTTTTTAAATACAAAACATGTGACCGAATAACTAATATTTTGCGCTCAATTAGCGAATAGTCTCATTTTGGAAGCGTCATCAAAATTTCAAATTTGTGACTTTTAAAAAAATACTTTTTTTCTTATATAATACATATATACCTCAATAAATATCTATGGAATCGTAGTCTACATTTGATGAATGTTAGAATAATGAAAAACTTTAATCATTATTTTGAAACTTGCGACGTTACTAACCATTAGAATTAATTCCTATTTAATCTGATAACGAATCATAAATTCGCTCATATAACACAATAAAATGCGATAACAATAAGATAAGAAACGAGTGCTGCTCCTACTGAAATTAGACACTTAAATTGCAGCATTCGTTCTAAGTCTTTAAGCTAGTTAGAGTGCAATTTTCTAATAATAGCTCGTCAAAGAAGTGATGTAGATTTGTGTGTGCAAATTATGCTTTATTGAAACTATTAATAAATTTATATATGATCAATGTTCGACTCACCATAATTACGTCAAAAATGCACGTGGTCCAGTTTCACAACAACACGTGTTCACTACGAGATGGTTAGCACGCGACTGAAGCGGACCGACCGACCGTCTGACTGATCATAATCAGCAGCTTTTTGGCCTGCGTACGCACACGCTTCTCTCGTTGATAAGAAATTTTAATTGGAATTATGGGCGATTTGTTTACATTAAGACGCGCTAAAATAAAATGTAGAAAATCTTTTGGAGTATCTATTTTTAAAAAGCGTAAAAATATTTCGTATTTTTTATATACATATATAGAATAATTTATAGTGTCGTCTATTTCTCACTCAACTATCTCCAAAAGTGATTTTTTTTCAATAATGATCCTGTGCTTATTGTATTCACTCTGACAATTCTCATGAAGTAAAAAATTTCCGAATGGTCTCTTCATATAATGGGATTTCTAGATATGTATTAAATAAAACTTGAACAATAATCTCAGTGTGAACGGTTTTCTTAGAGGAGAATAGATTTTAAATAGTATATATTTTTTTAGAGAATAGTTGAGCTTGATTTGGGATTATATTGAATAGATAGTACTATTTTAATGCAATAAAAACAAAATCAAATATAAGTTGAAAACCAACGAAGACAAAATTGAGCTTATTTAGCCTCTGTAACATAAAATATTACATGTGTATACAACTTTTGTTCGCTGCTTTGTGCTCCTGAACGTAGTAAAATTTCATTTATTTTTAATCCCACACGCAAGCAAAGCGGTTTATAAGTTTAATATATTTGTCTGTCTGCGGCTTAATTATGCTATCTTAAAACCATCGAGTTTGTATCGTCGTGACGTAAAAATACGTCATGCCTACGGCGCGAGTAAACCGCGACTGCAATGTTTCCAACTTGACGTAATTTTTTTACGTCATGGTTTGTATATGATTCGATAATTTTAACTCGGCGTAATTGACCGCTGTGTATCTGTGTGTCGGTTCGTGACATCGTAGTCCCTAAACTTCTGAAACGATCTCAATTTGGATTTTTTTTTGTTTGGCAGGTAACTTGATTGAGCAGTGTTCTTAGCTATAATTCATGAAAGTAAGCCGTTCAAAGATTGTTAGCTCTTATTTAGTTCATAAATGGTAATTAGCACCTTTTATACGTTCGATCGAGTGGAAATTCCGTGTTCAGTTACTTCAATGATATTAGAAAGACAGTATCATCGAGCTGATTCTGCAGCATGATCTGGGGAAACCGAAGGATATCAAATTTCCTCGCCAACTTGGAAAGGTCTCACTGAATATATATATGGTGACCATGGTCTGATGATGGAATGAGAAAGGAGGGTATATTTATAAGTAATTCTAAGTTGATGTCCCGCGTTCATTCCATATGAAATGTTGATATACGAGGTAGTATAAAGAAAGTGTAAAGTTAATGAAAAAATAAGCGAGTGAACTGGATTGAGTGAACGTGTGAACATTATTTGATAAAGTACAGCACTGAATATAATAAGACACGGTGGGGTGGGCGTGGAGAACGGACTACGAACGTGGGATGTGGTTTAAAGGAATTAAGTGAATGAATGAATACGATTTGGTAAGATAAAGTAGGTTAGATGGTATAGTACGCCAGACTACAAAAGCAAAACAATGGTGAAGTGCGATGATAGTGTTCAATGTACAATGTTAAATGTTCAAATTAGTGATAGGAGCTTCAGAGAATTGCAAAACATTCTAAATATAAAAAAAAAAAATTATTAGTTACTGATAGGAGCTTCAAAGAATTGCAAAGCATTCTAAATATATATATATATATACACATATATTTTTAAATAATAGGTTATAACAATTTATAGAAAATTACGAGGGTTGCTATTTTATGTATCCGGAACTGGCTACATATAGGACAATACTTTATTAAAAAGGTTAATTCGGAGTGGTACATCACCATTTATTTGCCAGAAGTTTTTGAAGAAATAAGAAAAAACAATCAGCAAAGTAGAATCATTCTTCATCATGACAATGCTAGCTGTCACTCGTCGGACGAAACAACTCGGTTTTTGGAAGGTGAAAAGATTGATTTGATGGGTCATCCGCCGTACAGCCCCGATTTGGTATCCAACGATTTCTATTTATTCTTAAGTGTGAAGAATAAGTTACGTGGTCAACGTTTTTCGAGCCGCGAAGAAGGCGTTGCTGCGTTCAAAATGCACGTTTTGGAGATACCTCAATCAGAATGGAAAAAGTGCTATAAAAAATGTGTTTCAGCGTATGCAAAAGTGCATCGATCATCGTGGCGAATATTTTCAAAAGCAATAAGATCATATTAAATGATTGATGTAAGTTTCTTTTTGATATTCCGGACAAGCTTTCTACACGATTTAAGGCTACTTGAACATAGCCTTGTGCAAAAAACTGGTGTCTAAATAAACCACAGCTATTTCTATTATGGTTTCTGGCAATTTATGGGCAGCTGTAGTAAAATATAAAGTATAAAAACCACTGATAACTTCTAAACCTCTAAAAGTAAGACAAAATACTTATTGCTTCTTTAAGTTTAAAATAAGTAGTAGGTAATATTTTGATCTAAGTGTCATCGTATCAAAGGAATGCTAAGTAGATAAATACAATAACAGAATACTACTAAGGACTATAAAATATGAAGTACTAATGCAAGGAAGCTACATAGACAACATAAAAAAATATCAAGATTTCAGTATCTAATTCGCACAAAAAGTCGTAACATAGAAACAACCGTCAACGACTATGTCCTGACGTGGCTGCCTATTCGATTTGCCACACTTGGTCACGCCCTGGGTGCCGTATACCACACATAGTGCACCTCGCAATCACGGATAACTATTTATAACTTCACTAGCAATTTTGAACCGTGGATGCGGGATGCATAGGAATAGAAGAGATGACACCAAACAGAAAAGGCTTTTATACCTAGCAATAATAAAAGTATGTCATAGTCTACCAAAGTAAATTTAGATTTTATTTATAGCACATGGGCACGGTTTCGCCCACGTGAGCATAGACTGAACTTTTTTATCTTTTACATTCAGCTATCTCTGTTTGAATCATGATCCCGATTCAGTCTTGTTCTAGTATTAAATTCTGATTCTACCTGTCTGTCCCGATCTTATTGTTAATTTTGATCTCGTTCCCACTTTCAATTTTGGTACCAGCACGATTCCTGATTTCGATTTCGATCACGGTCTTGATTCTAATTCCGGTCCTAAACTCGGTTTAGACTCTTGTTCCGTCCTTAATTAAGTCCCGGTCTCGGCTCTCGATTGTTCTTCCTGATCCAATTTCATTTCCCCTATTGTTATCGGTTACTGTTCCGATATGTAAGAAGCCGGGACAAATGCTAGTGTCAAAATAAAATACAGGCTTATAATAAAATACTCAGGGATAGAGTAGTTTTCTTATAAGTGAATGAATTTTTGGAATCGGTGAAATAGTTTTTTTAATATTACAAAACGTGGACGAAGTCGGGAATAAATAGCTGAAATATATTGTATAAAAACTTTCTCCTTGAAAGGATACATATATGTGCCAACATTCATGGTGTTCAGTCAAACGGTGTCCAAGTTGATTAACTTTAGACAGAAAGACAAACATCTATTTGTGTATATTAAGATAATAACCAATAGTGCATTTTCTCGCGTAGACACAGACCCACACCAGAATTTATTCCTTTGGATTAGGTATACCTATTTTAAAAAATCAGATCATAATCGCTAGCATAATTCTACTTAAGGAAAGTCTGAAGATAAGCTATCACGCCTTTGCACCATCATGAGACAATATTTAAACATACGAATAAATCACAAGAACATCGTAGAATTTAGAAATACGTGGCCGAAGTCAAGGGTAAGCGCTATTTTACAGAATAAAAAAATAGCGTTTAGCAGTCAAGGGTAATGTGGTTTCGTATTGATGAAGAATTCTTAGAATCAGTTTAACAGTTCCCGAGAATATCCTTACACATAAACAAACAAATAAAATTATAAAGTTCACTTTTTTTTTTTATATGATATGATAATACGTATGAAGTAACGGTATGTATTATCATTTCATTAAAAACTTTGTAGTGTGTGTTCAAGCGCAAATAATTTAGTAGGTGTTAGAATTACTGCACTTCAGTGTTTTAATTTTAAATTTTAATAATTTTAAAAATGTTAAAAATGACATAGAGCGAATTTTAACAATGTTTAGAAATTTAATATAATATGTTCATGAAATAGAAATGGAATCATTAACATTCAAAAGAATAATTGAACTTTAATGACATTCAGCACATTCGTTGGATTATATTAAGAGGTAATTTGGAACACGACATAGTTCGGAAAACACATTTATCGTTTTCGAAATTGAAGTTCCAATATCTCTAATGGTAGACATACCGGAAGAAGATTTTCACACATTCATAGGTCGTATCGCAAACGACATATATATAACTTTGGCACTTCCCGACTCTTAGCAGAATATCTTTAGCTCGTCAATCTTCAGCTTGGGGTGTAATTCTGATAGTGAGTGACTTTCTATTAATTTAAATGATTTTTGTTTCAATTTGAACAATCAATTCTTGAATCATATTACGTGTTAGATTTTGAAATATGGATGTGTATTTTTTCGTTCTTAGACATTCTGCGGTTTTTAGAGCTCTTTATCTAAAAATACAAAAAAAGGACGAGCGTCGGATGTCTGTCTGGATTTTTGTATACCACGGAACTAAAACAAAAATTTTAACTGTTATTACTAGTCTCAAATCTCACGCTCACGACCTGGCTCCGTTTGTCTTAAAATATTGTGTTGTGCAAGTCAGACGAGCACAGTGTGACTTTTTATTGCCCTTGTTAGTAAACTCAGTAACAACTCAATTAACCACCTATGGAAGACTTCAGTTTTATTGAATAGCAAAATACATAGTTAAAGTTCTAAAAAAAAACAGTTATTTTTGGTGTCCGAAATGAGAAGATTCGCAGAAGAACGCTAGTTATATTTAAAACATACTCATAATAACGTAACTGGAGTGTGAATAGAAAAGGTACATCACTAGTAAAATTAATTACTGCTGGAGGCTTCTAACAGTGAAACGATGATTTGTATGAGTCGTAGATTTCTCATGGTAAATAGCAGGCAGTCTAGGAGTTGCAGTTGTGACGAGAGAAGCGTGCAGCCCCAGCATGTATAGAGATCAGAGACAGCATAGACTTCTACCGCGATCGGCGAAAGGGTAAAAGAGTTGATGCTAGTACGCTCTGTATTCTATCGGCATATTTGGCATATGAAATACCTTAACCGTAATCAAATCATTCATTGAAATCGTATGAGTGATTTAATTATTATTTCATGCGATTTTTCATGTCATAAATTCATGCATAGTGTTCGTATTGTTTTCTATTTACTGTATTAACAATAAAAAAAGCACAATTATATCCGTTATAATGGTTAAATGACCCCTCGTGAGCGTACAATGATAAGTGATATTTTTAAAAAGTTAATAAAAATGTGGTAACAGTAATCAGTTAAACGCCAACAACAAACACAATTTTATGTATCTGCTATTTATCTGGACCATGAAGCGTTTGATAGTCTATTAAATATCATAAAATTTTGATTTTATTAAATATCAATTGAGTCTACTGTACATTCATCTCTTTTCTTGGTTTATTCAACAATAACTCGCATATTTACTCAATTTACTCAATTTCTTCTATTTCTTTGGGATGACAATAAAGTCATTTCCTTATTAAAACTTTTAAATATTTTGATTTAATATATAAGCTGTTTTTGTTATGTATATCATATGAATGTTTATTCGTAAAGCATATTTCTTACTTTGTTCTGCAGTCAATAAAAACTTGATCTGTGCAAATGTAAATGAGAAAAGGTAAGAAGAGGTAAGTTCAAGTAGATGACAGATAACTTTGAAGCTGTGGAATTACTTGCAGTTCAATAACTGCGCCGCCGAATAACTTATATTTTCATTAATGCGGCACTTTAGCGCCAACATATCGGTACAGAGATTTGGCGAGAACTGTGTACATATAACCATTCAATTGCTTACAGACAGCAATACGTAAAAGTAAATAGAATCGTGTTGAAAGTTGCTCTTCACGCTTCTGTAATAAAGTGTACATGTGAAAGCGTAGGTTTTAATGTCTGGAATAAAAATTACGATAAAAAAATCAGCCAAGTGCGGGTCGCATTCGCACATATATAAGATTCCGTACTATCACGTATAAATTTGTGTTTTTGCGAAAAACGTTCTTTTTGATATTCATATTGGAATTATTAAAATCAATCATATTGACACTGGTCGGATTATACTATTTTTTTTACTTAGAGTATGCACTACAGCTGCACATAGTTTAACAAGTTTATGTATTACCGTTTTTAGATAGAGTATGAACAACAAAATCTTGAAAAAAATACGTTTCTTGAATGAAACCCTCATCATTTTTTAATCAAAATGAAATCAAAAATATTTTTACTTCGTTGGTAATAGAATAATTACACTTGAAATTAATCATTATTGTATTTTTTTGTACTAACAATACCCACCCATTCCAATTTTTGATTCATCTTGAATAAAATGGGCAGGAAATCAAGGTTTGCTTTTTTTTGCTCAAAAATAGTTTTACTTGCATAAAGAGAATTTAAGTATTTTACAGTGTTAGGATGTCCACCGTAAAAACATTTATTCTGTGAAAATTTCATCTAGCTATCTATTACACTAGATACATCATTTTAAAATATGGAAGACAGACAGACAGTGTGAGCTTAATAAGCGGGGTCAGTAGGCTTCCTTACGGAACCCTAAAAATGACGTAAGTACGATTAAACAGTATTATATGCGCATGCCGCGCATTGTGTGCTTGTTGAATATGTAAATGAGAAAACATTTGTTCTTAAGGAGACTGGCGATTGCGCTACAAATACAAGTTCGATTCAACTCCCAGATAATATAACCGACGATTATCACATCGGTGATAACAACTTGTTATTATCGATGTGATTAAGTTGACGATTTTCGCCGCGACGGTGCGCTGCAGACGTGCGACCGGCCACGTGATACTAATTCCGGGTGAAATGTATCATTAGTAATCATTATTTATACATTTTCAGTGATTTTGATAATTTCTCTACATATTTGCGCAAAGCAGCGCTCGCGACTTTCTATATTTCTAGTTGCCTCAAAGAGAAATACTAATATTTTCTATGAAATGAACATAAGAAAGAGAAAATTAAGTTTTTAGTTTTATATTTATGTATTTAATTAATATATTTTGGTTTGGGGTTAGAATATGTTTTACGAAGGAGCGGCTTTGCTCTGGTTCTTGTAAAATAATCAGGTAAAGAATTAATATCTCTAAATCACCAGAAATAAATTTAGAATAAATATATTATTAACTCCAATTATTACTACCGTATTGTTATCAACACAGTTACAAGCATATTTTCTTATTTTTTCTACGTATTCAAATTTTATAACGTATTATATTTATAAAATACAACTGTTGATGTGTTTCTAAAAACGATTCAATTAATCACAAAGGTTTCTCTATCGATCTGTAGTGCTTAAATAAATTCAATTTGATACAACATCAATTATTTAGATGAAATTATAATAAAGCCCCATCGGTACAAACAAAAGGTATTAAATAATTACTTGCTAAGAAAATCACCTATTTATTGGCTCGTGAATAAAAAAATCCGATTCATATCTTTTTTATGATAGGTGATAATTTGTTTTCAAGTGATTAAGTGATTGCATAAGTAATTGCATAAAGTAGTAGCATTCTAGAATACACTTTTAATACATCAACAATATGCATTTAATCAAGACACCTTACTTCTATAACCCGAATACGTAATATCATTCGGTCAACCGAAGACTGATTTTCTACACATTTTTTTTTCATAAAAATACGAGTGCATTAATGTGTTAATAGTTTTATAATGTCCTCGTCAGCACTTGGCTACATCCGACCAGACGCGTACTAACTAACATTTATACCATTGATATTGAACAATCACATAGGCGTGAACATTTTCGGTCTATCTTTTCACGGCCGGCCGTCAATCAATACCAAGGATGTGACTCTTGTTTAGAGTTCTTTATGTGTGTACTGTATATCTGTTATTTTGCAGTACTTCATTCTGAAAACAGCAAACTTCTAGAATTCGAAGGAACCCTGAAGGTCGGTTTTCTTAACGATGTATACTCTCTGTAGGTATTTTATCTCCACACCACCCCGCGTATCCACAGAGCATTCTCCGATCCGCCGGTCGGGGTAGCGTCCTATAGGGGTGAGGCTCCGGCGAGAATTAATGTTTACATTAAATTCATTTTGCTTATTCGGAAGGAAAAGCAAAGGGAAGGGAAGTATAAGATATCATAATTCATCTTTGTTCGCCCAGGAACAAAAACTTGGCAGGAGCGCAATAAAATTGACTGAAAAATGACGTCGGCCGTAAAGATTTCGGACGAACAATATTAGACTGAGGTATTTTTAAAGGTTTGTTTCTGTGTACAAAAGCCTTTTGTCCATTATTATTTTTAGAATTAAAGTAGAAAGGTTTTAGTGAATAATTTACATTTTGTAATAAGATTGCGTACAAAAAAGAAAATTCAATATAACATAGGATGCAGTAAAAACTTAATATTTACCTTTAAATGAAATCCGTGCTCAAAACTTATTGTTCCAGAATTTCGTGATTAATGATAGTAATTAAATAGGTACCTATTAGCAATCATTAAGCGATTGGTACCCGTTTTGGAAAAGCTCATTGATGAAATAATACTCGATTCACATAGACACTAGCTCTCGTCCGAGGCTTTGTCCGTCGACATAAAAAATTAATTCTTTCATTTTTTTTGCCGACTGACTACGCTGTCAATCAAGACTCAGATCCGGTTCCGTTCTCGGTTTCCATCAATCCAGTTCCGTACACTGTTTAATTCCTAATTGTGCCACTTTTATTTTATTATCATACAATTTCACTGTCGTTTCTTATTCTGATCCCGGTTCTACCTGCGATTCCAAACTAGGACCGATGGATCATTTTCTCTTGGATATTGTTAATAATAAAAAATCCATAATTGCTTTTTGAATGAGATTTTAAGAGCAAACGAGTATGCGAACCACTAGAGTGTCACCGACGCTCGTGGACACCCGTAACCCTAAGGGAATCACTAGTACATTCTCGACCTTTTAGACAGGAATAAGTTCTTGTCGTGAAGACCTTGGAGGGTAACAGGAGTACGGAAGAAGAAGCATCTACAGAATTCATTGTAAGTTCACGCGAGTGACGCTACACGTAATAGTTAGTTTATAATAAAACCTGGCCTAGTTTGTAAATCTATAACAAAACCTAGACGCTGTGTTTCATAATACGTTAGAATGAATTCTTCCTGCCAATTGTGCAACAAATATTTATCGGCTAAACAAGCAGGACTGTTTTATGTAGTGTGGAAGAGGAAACAAATAGAGGAAATGAGTACAAGAATTATGCATGAGAGAATGCGGTAGATACACAGGTATAGATATCCATAAAATGACTTACGTCGTAGCCCGAGTTCAAGCAGATGGAGGTTTTTGAAAGTTTTTCAAATTTTTACACCACTTAGAAGTTTTTGAGAAAAAACCGATTACGGTATTAATATTTCGTGCTACTTTTACTTGAATTACACACTTTGCATTGACAGACAATAATAAGTCCTTTATGTGTTTTCAAATTGTCCTTTGGTATTCCACTTTTGTACCGGTCGTAATTTCAATGAATCAGTTTCTAGGTAGTCTATATACATTCAAGAATCGGACCCCGTTTTTACTCAGGTGAACGATCTCGCGCAAAAAAGACGAATAGCGTTCAACGCCGTGGTCTCGTTGCCACCAATTATTTCACGTGAAAAGAAAATGTGGACTTTTTTGCGTGTATCGATCGAGCCGTTCAATCATGGGGAGACGATATGATTTATAATACGGTGATCAGTCATTGATTTTTTTCTTCCGAGAGGAAAATAATAAAGCGTCGATCTTGTTTTGGAGATGTTAGAATAATGCTAATAATTTTTGGTTAACACGTTGCTTCAAACTTCACAACGAGAATGGAGTTTTTGTTGTGAAGTTTGAAGAGACTATAAATGAATAGCACAATGAACCCTTTATCGACTCGCTTGTTTAGTCTCATATAATTAGCGATCACCAACTCGAATTTGTAATTACATACATGTGATAACGTAACGGTTGTCTACTGATGAAGACAAACCTTATTGATGTAAGATTAATCTTCCTGATTCGAATTAATCGAAACAGACATATATATATATATATATATATATATATATATATTACACAAGCATATGAATTATCGTATCACTTATACAAACGTTTCACCTTCCTTTAAATCGCTTAGTTGAGTATAAGACGCTATTACCTACACAGAATATAACAACTTAAATCGGTTTAAAAATATCAATTTTCATGCCATCAATACGACAGATATATATCATAATATAGTTTTGTTAAATTAAAAGGCTATACCTATTTGTGCTCTAGTATGTATATTTAATTCTTTATTTATGTTATAATACCTTCGTCCACCAGTTCGTCCACGTGGACATCGAATGAATTATTTCGTCTTTTGTGCTGACCGATCATAGTGCCAATGATGATCACAATCTAGTCTGTTTTGGATTCCACTCCTGGCCCTGCTATCGATTCCGATTCTGGTATCTACTTAAAATCCAGTTCTGTTCAAAATATACATATCGTAAAAAAAAAATAACATACATTAGCACCATTTGTTGTTAAAAACGAGTAACAGTAACAATGTAGTCACCTCAAAATTCTGCTAAATAGTGTTAAAGAACGCAACGTTTAGAATTTTTTATTTAATTTCTCCAGGGAACGCACCTATATGATAAACCTAAGAAGCAGAACTTTGTCAAAGTTAAATCGAAGGGCAGCGATAACTGAATAAATTTATGTATATATTGTAGTACGTATATATAGATGTCAAAAAAGGGAAAGTTCAAGTCCGTTCGCCAAAAATACTTGAGTTTTTGTATAAATTTGACATGTATTTATTGCTTTTCATCATAAAGTTTAATTTGTATTCGTACGATTTTTTATGATTTTTTACGATTGCAAGGCACCAGTTTCTATTATAATGATCTAGCTGGTATCCGGACAGCACTATATCCAGGCGGAGCATTGCTGCCGCATAAGAAACAATTCTGGAAATAATATTTGAAGTTTGAACGAGTTATCTTGTTTAATTAGAAATTGTAAAGAGAATGATACTTATTTTCTTGCCAATAATTAATACACGAAATGAAATTGATTGATATAAAAAGGAAAAGTATAAATTTTATTATGTAGAATCGCACAAATATTCTTTGAAATTAATTTACCAGTTCGACACGCGCGCCATCTACTGCAAGTTTATTCGTTAATGTGTCTATAACCTTCGCGCAAGCGCAAGTAATAATTTAACAAAATTTTATAGCAATCGGATGATTAGTATGGCAGTGCATAAAATAAGAACAAACAAATATTGATTCATATATATTAGATATTCATATCCTACCAATATCATCACCAACATTGAAATATTAAGTAGACTATCATTTTAACATTTCCCAATGATCCTCGGCTTATAAGAAGTTATATTTTTATATCCTGAGTAATGAAAAGTAGAGCTAACTACAAATACCAAAAATCGAAAAAAAAAAGAACGATTCCTGAAAAATTTATTTGGAATTATCAATACCACGATATAGACAGAAATGAAGGCGTAGAGATTTTTTTTAATATAATTGAAAAATGGATCTCTGAAAGTCTAAACATATCAAAAGCAGAACTGAAAAAGCGCAACATTTGTAAGAATGATATAGAATGTCTTTTAGAACGAAGATATGAGTTAGCAATTAAGACGAAAATTGCAGTTAAAGAAAAGGACGAATGCAGTTTCTTATACAAACATATTTACAAAATTATTAAAAAAAAAGACAAAAATAAAAGTGATATAAAAGCATCTGAGATCATCAGATAGTTTGAGAAAATACTTTAAAGCGATTGATTACACCAAACAATGGATTCACTGCTTGAATGAAAACTCTTCCGACAGCAAAACTTTCTCGACATCAAAAGTAATTGGTATTGCCACTTCATTTTACAGAAATCTTTATTTGTTGCACAGTACACGCCAAGAAGACGGTCACCAGCTCACATATAACTCTCTTATAAACAGATTTACAGCTTCAGAAATTATGAAAAGAATAAATGGATTGAAAATAGATAAAAGCCCTGGTCCGGACGGGTTTCCAAATGGAAGCAAAAAAAAAACCGGAAAATATTTACTGGTACCACATTTAAGTAACCTGTTTAATAATATTTTTCAATGTTACAAAAATATACCTACAAAATAAGCAAAATCCGATATAATTTTCTTATACAAAAGAGAAGACCCTGTCAATATAAGTAGCTACAAACCTATTAGCTTACAACCGAATATATGTAAATTATTTGACTCATGCCTTGAAGAAGGTTTCGTAAAGTGTACTGAAAAACACTAAATACCTGAGCGAGCAGGTTTTAGAAAAAGCTTTTCGACAACAGATCATATTCATACGCTAGAGCTAATTATAGAGAAGTATAAAGAACATCAAAGACCATCCCACCTGGCTTTTATTGATTTTGTCAAAGCGTTTGATTCTATATCCCAAAATAGTGGAACGCTCTATACGAACGTGACGTGCCAGCAGAGATTGTAGAACTCATTAAAGATATATATATATATATATATATATATATATATATATGTATATATATATATATATATATATATATATATGCGTGTGTGTGTGTGTGTGTGTAATAAAAATCTGCAGAGAAGTCAGGCAGGGTGATTCTCCCTCGCCTTGAATTTTTGTTACTGTTCTCGAAAGCATATAAAAAATCTAAAGTGGAAAAGGAAGGTCATGAATATAAAAGGTGATTTTTTAAACAGTCTATGGTTCGTCGATGACGTCATTCTTTATTCTGAAATTGCAGTTCAATCAGAAAAATGATTTGCGAACTTCAATGACTCAGCCAAGAAATCGGTCTGGTAATTAAACAGTACTAAAACAAAAATCACGACTAATGCCACAAAAACACCCATGAATGTTAATAACATTGAAATAGAATATATACAAGAATGTATTTATTATTTAGGCAAAAATTTTTTTTTCTCTAAGTCCAGACATATAGGTGAAACGAATAGACGAACAAACTTAACAACGAATAAATTCTGGAACTATGAAGAAGTCGAATATTCCTGCAAAACTCAAGGAAAAAGTTTTAATTCTTCGCATACTTTCATGTCTGTCATATGATGGCCAAACATGGATATATAACACAAACCTAAGAAACAAAGTACAAACATATTAAAGAGCGATGATCCATACTATGTATCTTCATATTAAGAATGTTTCCTTTCTTAATATGAAGATACATGGTATGGAGGAGACCTTCACTAAAGTAGAGGTACTTAATAAATGGTAACATTTGATTTATTATATAAAAAATTACATAAATAGTAAGAATAGTAGTGCATGACATGTGTTTCATTCAATCAAGGTTTTAATGATTTTATTGTACGCATTTTTAAGGTACTTTTGTAATATCGTAATTTTAGTGTTATGTTTTTTTTTTACTCAATTTGTTAATAAAGTTTTGGAACATAAATTGGATAAGCTGTTGAGGAATTATTATTGCTTGTAAAATACATTTGCACTATTGTTGAAAACATTTGAAACGATTTGATATTGTAAATTATTTTTATTAAGGAAAGAGGCTATAATAATAATACTAATAATAAATACAGATAATAAGTAGGTCAAATAATTGACATTTAAACGAAAGTACTACTTTTTATAAAGTCTAAAACAAAAATTGGGTGTAAATCCAAATATTATAGTTTAAATAAACTGTGCGTGTGAAACCTAAGTAAACTATCAACGTATCTTTACTTTAGCAAGAAAATCAATTATTACGTAAAATATTTCTAAGACGACAAAAAAAAGTTGTTTTTTAAAGTACATAAAATTTGTCAGCTCCTTAATGTAAGAAGTAAGTTGTGAGTTCAGTTTTGTCATTTTCTTATCGATTAAAGTACTGAAGAAATTCTAATACAGAGTTTAAAATAAAGAGAATATAACAGTATAGAATGTTAGATATTTGGCAGTGTTGCGCACGAGTCTATTACTACAGGCAAACGTGTATAAATAAAAAAGTCTAACCGTGTCACTGTCGTTCGCTGCACGTGCTCCAGACACAATAAGACGGTTGTAACCTCTCGCTGGTTACTTGTTAATTATTTTTTTTTAAATCTCGAATCAAATATTGAATCAAAAAGAAATGAGTTCAATATTTGATTCAAGACGTTCAATTATTGAAAGTGCTTACAGCATTAGTTCGAATCCGTCTATATCAGCTGTTTACAGTTAAAACCTGAACAAAGGATTTTTTTGGTTCGTCAAATAGCACGTGAGATGATAGTTTGTAAAAAGACGAACTCAGAAACATGTATGTTGTTAGAGACTTGATTAAAATAATCATCATACCTTTAAAAAAATAAGAATAGAAATTATTGCATTTCTAACTCATCTCCTTAAGTAAAATTCAAAAAAAAAGTAACATGCTAATTTTGCCTTAGACTGACGTCGATCAGACTCAGAAGGCCTCGGTTACGAACTCTCATCTCGTGTGAATTAATTGACAAGTTTTACCAAAGAAAATAAACGACTCGCTTCTATACACGGGAAACATGTTAAGCCGTCGGTTGTAATTCGGGCCAACTCGGAAGAATCAAGATCTAAGGCTTTGAATTCGAAATGATAATATTGAAGTGGGGCGAATGGGCCCTGCAATAGTGCGACAAAAATGCAGACAATCTGTCGTTTAGCGTGGGATCAATATGGAAGGAATAAACCCTAATACGTAAGTTTTTTATTGTATTGATAAACGATGTTAACTTTGATCGAACACTAAATGGATTGAAAGCGTTACGAAAAATGTATTTTCTTCAACATGGATTTTTTCAGAACTTCTTAATAGACGTCTGACAATGCGAACTTGACCCACATTAGACGCTAATGTGGTTCGAATGAAACCCGACAGAATTATTCGGTAATTGGTCATTATAAAGCTATTTCTGTAACACTACTATTAGCGAGTTTTGAGGTTACAAAAAAAATGAAAGTTTAGCACGTTCTGACTATTATTTTCAAGATTTGAATCAGACACTTCAGTAATCAATAACTAACAAAGATTGAAATACGTTTATAGGGGGCTAAATAAATGTTATTACGAAAATAACTATTTAATATAGAGCGCCTTAACAAATAATTCTTATATTATTCTTAAAAATATAAACAATTGCTTACTCATTTTTGCTAGGCACTTATAAAGTTAGTGCTTAGAACGAGATTGGATTTGGAATAATTTATTTTAATGCTATAGCTTTCTTAAGAGGGTAAGTATAAAAATTGTTGGTGTGAAATTCCTTTAATTAAAATTATACAAGGATATGAATTGATTATTTTTATTAAATGTTTATATATTTTATTTGCGGATGATTTTAAACTTCAAAATTAAATTTTAGATTCGAAAGCATGAATTGACTATGAGCTGGTAGACAAGGCGACCAGAGATGATTTAACGAATAGACCAACGTATTTGCTTTTATCTCGTTGAAATCGTGACGTCATTTAAGAAAACATGATAAGTATACCTTATCGTTGTGGTTATGGAAAATTGACCGTAATACAACTTTCTCGAAAATTCCAAGTTTCAGCCTAATTAATTCAGGAAATATTCCAGGAAAACCCAATCGTTAATTGGCTACTAAGCAGTGAACTGTTGTTAGTAGTGAATTCCGAGTATTTTTAACTAACGACTAATAATGTAGTTTTACCGCTAATTATGTATCTATAATATTTTACCTCTATGTATATAATATTTAACCTCAGTTGACTTAAGTTATTTTCTTTATCAAACGAACATTTCATCATATTTTTTGTATTCTTATTAAGAAAATGATTATAAATCACTAACCCTAGTTCTAAGAGTGCAGATTAGAGCTAGGCTAAATGGCATATGTCTGATTGTAATATAGGTATGATAACTTAGTTTTGATTCTTGATGTATAAGGAAAGATGTATAAAAAAGAAAAGATGCACAGTCGCATACTATATTCACAGAGAAAAATGGCTCAAAGTGTATCTGACGTCTCTGTCTCACATTTTATGATGCGTATTGCAGTGCTAAAGAAAAAGAAGTGAAGGAACATTATTTGTCTTATGACATTTCAACCGAAATGCAATAATATACGGTTTATTTTTAAATGCAAAGGGAACAAGTTAGGATAGTTTTGTTATTGGAAGACAACAAATCCTATTTTTTATAATTTACATGTGCTGTTCTAAAACAGGACATCAATGGAGTGGTATAATAGTATTTTGAATCTTTATTATTGTGTTTTGGTTCAAAGTATGAAAAGAATCATAGTACATTTTTTCTTCACAATAAAGCTTAATATAGTTAAGATTAAAGTTAATATGAACCTTTAATTTTATAATGCTGTTGAAAATATACATGAAAGAACTTGATAATTTCTAAAGCGTATATAGTAATATAAAACTTTCTAATTATTTATATAATATAATAAGATGACGATTCATTAAATATTAACATATTTTGATGAATATATAATTTGCTAAAAAATAAATATTTTTTTATTGAATAGGTTTAATTTATTGGATGATTTTCCTTTAGAGGAAATTTTAAGATTTGTATAAATGTAAAACAAATAATAAATAAAAAAACAAAAAAGATGACGACCGAATTATGTCACAACGCAAGAAATACGAGACCGATGTTGACTTTAAATGATTAAATACAAAATACTCATCGAATACTGATTATAGTACATGATTGACCACCTATTATGAATAAACTAAATTTTGTTGAATGAAAATAAAAAATATGTATCGTTCTTTTTCATAGGTTTTTGTGTTATTTTTGCATTTTTTAACAGAACACTTTGACGTCGTAACGGAAGGTACGACGAAGTTACACTGAATGCAACGAGTGCTAAACCGTCTGTTTTAGCACTCATCTACTGCGGCCGTTTTTAAGCGCGGGACTGTGCACTTTTTCTTTTTTATAGATCAATGTGTATAAATACATAATTATTTATTCTACTGGAGCGATCCAGTATAGATGTGACACTCGTACTTTTTAACGTGCAGGATATTTATCCTAATTTGTGTGAGATTGGGTTTGTTCATTCGCAAAGTACCTAATATTCGGGTTATCCAGGGAACTTTAATACCTATCATATCATCATATCAAAGTGCAATACGGTATGGTCTAATGAATACGTTCGCACGCTGCGTGGGCGTCGTGTACTTGTACTAAAAACTTTTGACATTGTGAAGCACTTCCACAGCTGAAGGTAAAATAATCAAGTTTGGAATAACGAAGCAATTTTCGCCTAATTTCTTTACATCTGTAAGATCAAAATCGAATAACCAAGCAAGGACTTTAAGCTGTTTCACTTCTAAACTTTTGAGTAGAGGAGCTCTTCTCATCAGGCTTATAATCTTCAGGAACAGACTTCTGTATCAGTAATCGTCTATTTTTAGCGAATCCCGACTATTGGATAGGGAGTAATTTATTGAAATTGAAATTCAGCGTAGTGACTTGACTGAGTACATTTTTTGAGATGTAATTGTTCAAAGCTGTATTGCCTGTGCCTTTTCCCACACTTAAATAAGGGTATCACTTTACAGAATTTAATTACATTCGGAACCAATTCAGCGTCATATAAGAAATTAAAGACGTTAGTTAGATCAGGAGCCGCACGCAATCCACAATTGAATTTAATTGATATGCTTCATGATTTTTTTTGTTGTCACAACATAAGATGAATCGAAGTAACTCATTTCAAACGCGACCCCACAGTAGCACCTTTTTAAAATAGGTAAGTGTACTTGTATTTAAAATTCAGCAACAGCAGAACTTTGTTGATACCACAGGGATATTGAAAAAAAAATTGGAATTCATGAGCAACTTCAAGATTTGAAGTTGTAAATCGATCAATTAAGAGACCAAAACTACGTTTGCAGTCTTTGAATTTTCAAGTTTCTTTGTTAAAGAATTCTGTTGCCTGGCAATTTTGTCTCAAATGAATTATTTGGGTTATCTATTGCAATGTTATGTAATACAGTCGAATCTGTAAATCTTGTAATAGTTTCCTTGGGTCTATCGAATCTCCAATCGTATGCAAATCCATTACGATTTAAGAATCAGTGTCAGGCCAACGCATATTCCATTTTCGTACCCTCTTCATTCCTGCACTTACATTCATTTGTTTGAATGCTCTCTCTGAAAATCAACAACACAGAGCACTGCTCGAATTAGATAAATATAAAGAGAATTAATTAATTTAAATATATGATATTAGATATTAACAAAATGAATAAAATTGAATTCTAAACACTTGTTAAAAAAAGTAACAGTGTATCACTTTTCTAAAAAAATATTGCAACAATTTAAGGGAATTGTAACAATTCAAAATCACGAAAATACAGATTTTTCACTTACGTGTACAAAAATCTGAGTATGTATTATACATATATAATCCTAATAAACAAGAAATTAAAAAAAAAGTTACTTTTCGCGTATTTTAAAAATATTAGCCATTCATTACTGTACATTTATTAACCATTTTTATTCAGAATCATAATATAAAATGAACAGATTGATGTAAGCTAAAAAATATGCGATATGGTGCAATAAGAAATTTTAAGGGGATGTAGAAGAATTTATCGTAAAAATAGAACAATTTAATCACAAGCGCACCTCTAAGCAACGACTTTCTGGATGTATTTGATATAGTTTGATTTCTATAAAAGGTAATCATTTATATATTAGGATGTACAATCAGCATTGTAAAGTCAAACGGCTTAGGGTTGATAATTTCTTAATATTGTATTTGTATTATTTATTAAAAGGCGGATTTACATATTTAACAATTTTTACTGCTACGTGGGCATTACTCAATATTTCTGGATTCTCATTAATAAGACGACATATTATGTTTATGATGTAATTATTTTTTATCGATGTATATTCCTTCACTATTTACAGACTTTTGTATTCTTGGGAACAATTTTAAGAAGCAATTCAGGCAGTCTTCCTTAGGAATATCTACGATTGCGTACACCGCGGCTTCGGGGCTCCTAAACCATGTACCTCTAAGTGAATATTTTCGGAAACAACAAAACAATCACCGTGTGCAAGGTCCGGGCTGTATGGCGGGGGCGTCATTAGTTCTGCATTTGCGGCCCTCAAAAACACATTCGTTACCTTAACGTATTGTGTGGACGTATTGTCATGGCGAAGAACGACTTTGCTGCGAGGACAGTTTTTGCAAACTCTGAACAGGTACCTACTCAAGTACCACTTTCCAGTTACTGTCCTTTGATTTTTCAGCGGTATTGTAATGTCTTGATATGCTGAAAAAAAGAAGCAACCATTTTCTTACTAATGCTTCGACTTTTCCAACTGTCGTCGGCAAATCTTCTAATGGAAAGGCCCATTGCGCCGATTAACCTTTTCTTTCATGTTCAAAGCAGTACATCCAGCTCTGGTCGTCTGTAACTAAGCTGTATAGTTACAGCGCATGATTGTTCTACTTTATATTTTTTCATCATTTTACGACACGATTCTGCAACTGTTTTCTGTAATCCATTAAATCATAAATTTTTGTCCAATGCAACTCTTCCAACTCTCAAATGTACATCCAAAATATATTTCGCTTGTTTACGATTTTGCTTATATGTAACTTTTTTTTATCAGTTTTAATTAGTTGTCGTACAGTGTCGATACCAGTTACGATAACTGCAGTCGTCGGCGACCTTCACGTAAATTGTCAAAAAGGGACTCACGTCCACGTCTGAATTCACCGAACTGAGAATGCACAGAGCTAAAGACGGAGCTTCATCATCAGATGCCGGTCGCTAGTTGTCTCTGGTAGCTTTCTCATCGACTCAAGCTGCAAGGAAATTTGTAAAAAATCGCGGTGCGAATATAATCACGACTTAAATTCATGGTGATGCCGAAATAAAATTTTCAAAATGACATAATGAAAAGACAAATAACGATCCATACTAAAACGTAATCGACGCCCTCAGAGTAAAGATAGCATAGACGGGGCGATAAAATCGCAACAAATACACACCTGTCTACTTTATCTTTCTCATGACGTCTGTAATGAAAAAAAAGGGATAGTAATATAATTGACAAGCACGCCCCCGAGAAAGGTTGTACACTTTTTTCATATTTATAAAAAAAGTCTAAGAACGCCCCTTACCAAAGACATTATTGGCAATTCTTTTCACTTTGTTTTTACCATGAATTTAAATAAAATTCTTTAACTTTTTTAGAAAGTGTTTATGTATCAACAAATAATCCAACATTAATATGAACAAAGTTTATGTCAATTAAATCTGTCTGTCTGTTTGTTTGGGCTAATCTCCGAAACGGCGGAATGCATTGTGATCAGACATTGCCCTGCTCCCATATATTATTCGCCCAAGCACCAAAAGTAACAAAAAAATATTTTTTTTCTACATTCCAAATAATTATAAATACCCCTAAAATCCAGTTATGTTAATTTATTTATTACCAAAAGACCATAAGGCTTTTGTGGTTATAATAGCAAAAGTGTAGTAACAGTTTTCGTCCACCGAATGAGAGTTACGGTGGGCTACTACCCTTTACAATTCCACTTGACTCCACCATCTTTTGTCACCCCGCCCATTCTTTCATCGCTACACTCCCTTTCCATCACACCACTTCTCCCTCTATCAAATATCCTATTCCTATCCAAGAGGTTAGCAACGCATTGGTCACTCCTTTGGAGTGGTGAGTGTCTATGAGCAGTGGTGGCCACCTGATCTTTGATGGCTCGCGTGCTCGGTTATCTCTATAAAATAATAAGAAAAAAAAAATTAAAGAGGCGGATGCGCCACCTATAAATTGCAGCGGAATTGGTGCATTCGTCGCAGTTGTACTCCGACTGCCACATATGAAGCCTGACTGTAATAAAGAAGTTTCATCGTCTGAAAACGCTGGTCCTTATTTTGCCCACACACCGCAAGAAATCCGTTCTCCGAGGCAACTGTGAAAGAAATCCGAGGTGCGGATTTATGCTATATTTAATTAAGTCAAATGAAAAAAGTCTGTAAAAATTTTTGTTGTATCATTTTCACATATTTTGCGTTGCAACACGTGATGCATGGGTATTTCAAATACTGTAGGGTATTCAAATAACGCTGTTGGACTCAAAGAAAATATATGTTATACAGTTATATTAGTTTACAGATATGGGCTGCGTAGAATAGAAAGAACTTTAGATAATTCCATTTCGATATTTAAATTAATAAATCTATATTGACAAAAATTAAAAAATACATCTGAGGAGTAAGGACACTGCAAAGAAATAAAATGGTGCGACTTTTATCAGCTCCATAAATAAGAAGTATTTAACATTATTATGCGATGCGATGCGATTATTATTTTAATCTTAATAGAACAATTCTTTGTCGGAAATATTACATTTTGTCAACTTTCTGATTCGCTCATACCCAATCGGCAACTTTTAGTTAATATTTATAGACCAGTATTACAAAAAATAGGTAATAATTAAAATAACAAATATATTGCACTAAAAGAATGAAAAACTAATGTAAAAATAATGATAAAATAATAATAAATAATAACTATTTGAACAGTAAAATTAACGATATTTGTTTCTTGTACGCACTTTATTGACACTATCATTTGTATTTTACAGGTTACCTATATCATATGTTAAGTCAATATTTTCAGCTATTCTAGTGCTAGATTTAATTTGTATTTAGTAGATATACTAGTGTTAACTAGCGCTGAAACAGACGTGTGCTTTAATTTTAAACGTATAAAAAAGTTGAACATTTTTATACACGTAAAATGTGCACTGCTTCATTGTCGAAACTTGGCAATGTTCTGTGCACAGAAGTAGATTATGTGCTGGTATGTACGGTAGGAGACTTATATACAAAAAAGGATAAAATCGGAAAAATACCAGCGATGTCCAAGATATGGGTTGGCGACGACCAAGATAGTCAATGGGACCGACATTAAAATAGAAAAGACTACAATCGACATAGAAACCATGATCGGGATCAGATACAATCATTACTAAATTATATCTAAGTACAGAATAATGAATGGATAAAATGGCTAATACAAGATAAGTTCGTTTTAAGTTTTGAAAATTATCGATATCGATAAAAATTAAACATCATTAGGGTCTTTCCCTAAAAGAAAATTATGATTTTGTAAGAAATGTCGGATTGTACTGGTTTTTTTGTTATGAAGAGCTGTTTACACATATACGTAATATTAAAAACTTATTACTGATATTGACAACATGCTGCTGACACAAACAGTTACTCTTGACATTTTTAAAGACATTTTTATATTTTCGAAACATATTTATTCCATAACATTTTGCGTGCGTCTTGAATGAAAGTTGCACTGTGACATTCTCGGGGACCTGCTGTATATCATTACCAAACACCGTGGAAAACATGAGACATCGATAAAAACCAAAACCGCCATCTTATAGAAAATGCTCTTGGTTGTCATATTTTCGAATATTACTAAATTAAATATAAAAGCAGCATAAATTGTGAGTACTACGGCATAAACTTTTCAATTTGATTGCATACGCAACAAGTCTAAGAGATCAACTTGACGTTTTAAATGTGTACATTTATTTTTCAGGAAAAAAAAAAAACAATTTAAATTTTTCTCTTTTTGTCAAATACGATGGAGCAGTCGAACAGTTGCTAATAATCTGGAAATGTGGAATTTAGTACTTATGACAAGATTGGGTAATCCAATCACAGACGTATAATGTAAATTAACGAATTCGGAATTCGAAGGCAAATTTTGGGGGCTAATTAAAAAATGGGCAGTTTGTAATGTACCAGACGAATGCCCTCGTTATACGAAATAGAAATATACCATTTTTATTATGTTAAAATACATGATTACGAAAATCGAGCATTACCTTTAGGAGCCGTATATAAATTACGTCATACCAATTTCATAATTTTTGGAACCTCCCGTCGTTGGCACAGATCATCACATTCGTGTGATCGCTTCTTCCTTGGTATGTTCATTTGCCGATTTCAAATTTAGAAACCATTAAATTAATACAGGACTTCCAAAATTATTTATATATCTGCATTTAAATTAATTTTTCGTAAAGTCAACAATAAATGAAATATTGTAGAATATTTACTAAATGGCATTTTTCGAAAGTCTCAAAAGTGATTTTGGCTTTTCGATGTATCACAGTGCAGCCGACGTTTGACGCCATAGTTAAGACGCCATAGATAATATTCTTTTGTTGAGGGTTAAAGTTTAGAGTTTTGGTATTAGAGATTTATAGATGTGACGGCACGAAGCTGATGACTCGTCGGCTTGCCGTCACACGATGTCACATTTTGTTGGGGTCAACACACCAGTTTAACGTAACTTATGGATGACCCCTATTTCCAAAACTAATAAAACCGATATTTTGAAAAAAGAAATCGAGAATCTAGGACCTCGCTTACAGTTGACGGGAAAACTTAAATGAAAGTCCCAAGTTTTCAAATTCCCACTGGAAACGGAAACATTCATGAAAAGTAAGTGCCTGAGAAACGTGTTGCTTATTTTCACCTGGAACTTTAATTTGTTTAGTGGTTAATATGGTAACTTACTTATATGAAAAAGTCGGGTTACTTTTGCTTACGATAAAGTGTTGTATTTTTTCTTTCATTTTGTAAAATCAAATTGATTCGAATGAAAAATATCTTTATTTCGTAGGTAACGAAATTACACTTGAAATACGGCATTAATGAATTCTTTTCGACATCAAAATTACCACCCATTCCAAACGCTGATACACCTTTAGAACAATGCTCAAGAAATTTAAGGGTAACTCTTTTTTGTTATATATACAAAATATTAAATTATGAATAAAATAACGACATTAAGAAATGATATGGAACAACCTAATAACCGAGCAGTTCAATCCCATGGGTTTTTTTTAACATATTCAGGCTCTTTTGTCATATAACTTTCTATTAACGAAACATTTATATTCAAAAAATGGTAAACTATGAATTTCCGCTGAGATTTTGTCATGAAAGTGCACACACTGTTAAGTGCTTCGCTTAAACTTTACCGAGTGGGGTTTTCTGAGCAGCAAGGTCGTTCATCTTTCTCGTTTTGATGTCACTCATGTTTTGGGACAATTGTATATTTTTCTTGACTTATACTGGATTTTCATATTTATCATTTACTTAATTTTTCCTTTGATAGATGCGATTATAATTTATCATAATTTAAATTTGTTTTAAATTATATATAATTTGAATTGTCCACTTTAGCAATAAAAATTTGTTAATATTACCCGAATTACCCAATAACTCACTTTCGTAGGTCATGAAACTACAAATTTGAAGTGATACTTCTTTATCGACGTAGTGAAGAAATTTGGTATGATATTAAAAAAATAAGCGACTCGTTTTCTTACAATGTTTTTTTGCAACATTTAACAATAATGGATCCATGTTTTTTAAAGACAAATACGTGTTTGATATTTCGATATTTATTTTATTTTAACCTCACTGTTAATGGTATCAGTAAATTTATTAAACGTAGCACGCTTTAAATAATTTTATTACTTTAAATACCGATGTATAATAACGATTCAAATTGTTAACAAACGGAATTATTGGATATTTGATCGTTTCTGTTCTATAATTTATTAATATAATTTAAAATTCGTATTTTTTAATAAATTAGTGTAATTGACCTATTTAATTTACGAAGAAATTATTTTTGTACAATTATATAAATAGCTTTAAAATATGTAATTAAATTATTTTTTTGCTTGAACTACGTTTAACCAATTTATTGTTACATATTAAAGAAAAATAATATTTTGTAAGGAAGTTGCACTTCGTACGTGTGTACATCACACACACTTCTTTTTTAATGACACTAAAAAAGCATAGTACGTAACGCGAAAATTTTATTGCACAGTACATTCTCAATGTGCGTCCAATTCGTGCTTGCCCGGTTTTTATTTGGTTGAAACATTGAAATTATCGGCATCATTTGGAATCCGCTTTATTGAAAGATGCTATTTGTGATAATTTTGCTAAAACGGAACGGAGAGCTAAAACAGAACATAAAGTGTTTTAATATATTTATAAATCGCATTTTATCGTCAGTTATGGCCGCTATTGTGTTCCATTAGCGTTTGCTTAATGTGAGAAATGCTCTATCAGGCGTCACTGTTTATGGTGGGTAATCAGATATTCTGTAATATCTTTCAAACTATGCCCTTTAAAGTTATAAAAAAAAAAAACTTATATTTTGGTGATTCTATTCTGTGATTTTTAATCTCCTATATTGTTTGTTCTGTTTGTTGTCACTGGTCATTAATTAATAATCTATTAATGAAAATTTTGTGTTAATTGGACAATTATGAACATATTTCAAATTTCAACATGTAAAAATAATGTTGAAATTTGAAATATGTTTACAATTATCCAGTTAACACAATTTACAAAACAAATAATTTATGTATTATTAATTAATGACCAGTGAGAATAAACAATACAGGACATTAAAAATCACAAGTAGAATGGAATCACCCATATACGTTTCTCCTAGAACAACTTATAGACACTTAGAAAACGCAAAGCAATTCTCGCAACGCTAAATTCGCGGACACGCCATACAGTGTAACGAGACTTTGTCACATCGAAACTATTTTATAATCAGGAAACGTTTGCTATTGCATCATTTACGAGGCCGTCCGATGTTATCGCGACACACGTAACTTTATAGCTCGCGACGTATCGGCTTCGCTTTGTTTGATTATGAGTGGCGTGCGTCTGCCGACTTATTGTGACTTACAGACGTGATACTCAGTAAACTCGCGCCGAAGTGTTACGTATTTATAACATTTACGTCATCGAGTTTTAGTCTCTGCACACTTTCGTGAAATGTCTCACGGAGGTAAACTGTCCGTTTTGATTTTTAACTTCCCGCTAAGAAAATTGAAAATTTTCTAAAATTTTCGGGAAGTTATTGGTTTCACCCCATTTAGCAAAAATCGAGTTCTCATCAGATCTCGACGTACTGAGGGTCTATGAAGCTTCCCTGATCATTCCTGAGATGATGTCCATATGTCTGTGTGGACGTGTGTGTGTGTGTGTGTGTGTGTGTGTGTGTGTGTGTATGTGTGGATGTATGTAAACCTCTTTATAACTTTTAAACGGCTTGACCGAATCGAGCCCACTAAACGGCGTTCCAAAGAATTTCACAAAACTAAGATAAAATTTAAAAAAAAAAGGTATTTTCAGAATAACATTAAAATGGCTTGACCGATCAATTCCAAAACCTAATAAGCTTTTAACCTATTAAATACACGTCAATTGCCGCAAACCGGGTCAAAATCGGTTGATTTGTTTGTGAAAAATCGTTGTCGAAAGAAATCGAAACAAACCGTTTTTTTACTCAAAAAATCGCGTCAAATCCCATATATTTTCGAGTGTTTTGAACTCGAAAATAGCGGGAAGTTTCAGGGTTAGTCAGGATAAGTTTTTTCAGCTTTTACAATGAGTTTATCCGAAAAACGAATTATTAGATCTTAGCTTAGATACTGTCGACGTCGCTATAATCCTCACGCCAGATCTGTTCCCGATTTGGATTTAAATTCCGATCCTGTTCTAATTCCGCGCGAATATTTTGAATTTGACATTTAGATTGTCAATTAATCAACATTAAAACGCTAACAGCTTCTAGCTCGATTTTCTTTTAAATTGTCTTTTAACAAAACGTCACTTTTAAGAAGAGATTGGCGTTCCATGTCCTCCTTTTGATGGTTGTTAGCGCTAAAAACCGCAAAAAAGACGACGTGGAATGCAAAATTAATTTTAAAAACGACTTTTTGTTAAAAGTCAGTTTAAAGAGAGGCGGTGGAAAAGGGTCCAAGACTTTTTTGGAATCTCATAGCTAAATTATCATACCAATTGCGATCATGCATAACACTTGCTTAAGATTTGAATGAAGGAAAACACAGTATGTGCCTCTCCTATACAAAATGTGATTTGCTTACGGACACGAATTCAATGAAATCCGACTTTGCTCAATAACACACTACAGAGAATGAGATAAATTCTTATTTAAAACACAATTTCGGTCACGATTTTGCTGATTGTGTGATATGTCTGTAGAAAATTCCACATCTCTCTAATAAACATTCTAGATAAAGTGACATGTTATCTCGAGAAATTTTCGAATAATCTTGATGAACATTTCTTTAGTTCGAACGGCACGTCGTCGGTTCAAGCAGTAAGGATAATGAATAATATCGATCTGTTGCATTATTGAAACATGAATGAAGTAAGGAAACCGAACAAGCGCGTGCCAGACCATATATCGTATAAGGTTCCTTTGGTATTAGAAGTTGCATGTATATTCAAATGTTTCAGGCAAGACTTGAAAATGTATTCAAAATGAATTAAACGTGAAATATACTTCATAAAGAAATAATTATGTAATTGTCGGGCGATATCGGTGGGTACATTAACCGAATTATCGGGATGGTTATTGATAGCTGGATTTGCGAAAATCTTCAGTCGTTCTCCAATAAAGGTGTATCACTGAACTTCAAGAAGAATTATACTAAAGAATGCTCGTTAATGTTCAGTGGGCTTATTGAATTTAGAAACGTGAAGAATTTGACGCAGCAGCGTAATCTGAGTCTATTCGTCTTAGCCTCTCGAGAAAAATAGACTCAGTGGCGAAATTAATGCTTGAAAATATCAGCATCTTCTTCGGTCAATTATAGCTAACCTCTAAGACCTTCTCCACTTTAGTTTCAATTATATTGAAAGTTGTTGGTAGAGCCAATTCCGCATCGAGTTCTTACTAGTAAATTACTTGGTGTTCTTCAGTTACGAAAAAAGTGATAGATGGCGTTGTAATTAAAAAATAACGATGCGTCGCTACTAGCACATTTTATATCAAATGTAAATATTACATTTTACATCAGCGCCGTTGCCATTTGTCGTCCGAAATACTGAAATGCTATTTCAGTTCTTAGAGTTGCGTACTCCATATGAAAAAAAGATACGGAACCCTTATAGGATCACTCTGTCTGTCTGCCCGTCTATTCCAGCCGATGGTTCCGAATCTACTGGAAGGATTAAGTGAAGATGTGGTACTCGTATGAATTTTTGTAGCATAAACACGGGCGTATAATGTAACTAAGTGAATTTTGAGTAGGTGTGTCAACTTTGAGAGTTAAATTAGGAATTTGAAAAAAAACTTACAAACTGCACCATGTGACGTATCAAACGAAAGGGCTTGTTTTTAAAAAAAGAACTGTTTTATTGATTTAAAATATTAAATAACATCGCCCTTTTATCTCGGAAATTATCGAGACTAAAGTTTAAAAAAAAATTTGCAAAAAAATTGTTCTTTAGTTATAGACGTAGCTTAAAAGATAATGTAAATGAAGTCCATATTCATAAAATAACATTATTGTGTAACATGGTAAATATAAGTTCATCGTACGGAATCCTCTCCAAGCGCGATCAAGTCGCACTTGTCCGGTTTTTTTTTTCTTCGCTTCATACATATACAACAACAGAGATATGATAAACTGTTACCTTGCTCTCGTGTGTTACGCCGTACGCGATGAACACAAATAATATATGTACAAGCTAGCCCACGTGACGCCGATAAGTTCTACAATGTGCTGCACGTTCTGGAACAGTATGACATGTTTCTGAGGGAGAGTGCAGAGAGCGAAGCGGCCATGAGCCTCCGGGTCGGGGGACGAAATTATCCAAAAATACTAAATAATGCTGAGGCAAGAAAAGCATATTTTACCTACTGCGAGAAAGTAGTAGAAAAAAAAGTGTACTTAATGGGTAATGTAACAGTAAAATGTGAACGGAAAAAATTAAGGTACACGCATTAAATGAGTTATGTGAAAAGTAATACTATTAACATATAAATAGTAAATACGATAAAGGAAAGGCAATACAAGAAAAAACGATTTTTATTATTTTTTTTGTTTGTCTGTCTGTCTGTCTATACGCGTGTATTTTCGAAATTATTGAACGTATTTTAATGCGAATTTATTAAGTAAATATAACGTATTGGAAAAGAATATGGTGTCTAAGTAATTTCAATCGAAAGTGAGATAAAAAGTTATCCTCATTTGAAGATCTAGCCTGAGAAATATTGATTGCCAGCGTCGAAAGCCTATAGAGATATCACAATACGAACGGATAACAACGTTCAAAAAAACCCTACACTCGACGTTCTGTATACGACGCGCTTGACGTATTAGAAAATATATAAGGGATGGGAGAAGGATGGAGGGAAAGTGGACCGGTGAATCAGGGAAGGGGTTGAGTTTAAAAGGACGGTTAAAATTTTAGGTGACGGAGCGAGTTCCACGCGGGCAAAGCCGCGGGCGAAATGCTTGCGTAAATATGTCTATGCAGGAGCTTTCAAATTAATGAATTTCATGTTTATTTTTTGATTTTTCAAAAGATCTCTTTCGTGCCTTTGAAAGTGTAGGTCGCTGCGAAATATCTTCTTTATAGCTTTTAATAAATCAGCCGGTGTGCGAGATTTTTCAATATGAAAATACGTTGTCATGAAACGTATCTTTTTATTGCGTTAATCTATAAACTATTTTTATTAACCTAGTTTTAAGGTAACAAATCTCGATACTTAGTATTTGATGTTCATGTCAGTTTGATGCTCAAATTCGTTCATGAGTAATGGGGCATTGGTACACGGATAGGCAATGGACAACAAAGTGATATGAAGGTTCCGTTTCTTTTTTTATCATGTAATAATGAAGCCTGAGATAATATTCTTGAATTTATCAGATATTTTGTGATGATAATAGGCATATTGTAAGTCGAACAAATTGAAAATTCTATAAGCATTAATAACAGACGGAACAAGAGGAATGGGATATAAAGGGTGCGCCATTTATAGGGTAGGATTAGAGTAATCGGCGCAATTTGTAAACGGACCGACTCCTTGAAGTCACTTTAAGACAAAGGAAATTCTTTTCTTGTAAATTATCAAACAAAAAAGTGTGAACGGTACTGATGAACTGAGCCAATTTCTTGGATAAAGTTATACGTAAAAGTTGTATTTTTTTCCATCAGGTGTGACAATGTATTTAGTATTGACAGCGGAAATAATTATTAAAAATTGAATTAAACAATACAGAAGCTTCCGGAAATTTAATTCGAATTCTTCGGTCTTTACGCTGTAAGTTTCGATCCAAAACATTATAAGTATTTTCATCGTCGAGACTTACTTACAGTTCGATGTAACGAGCTATTGTTAAATTAAAAGAAGAGTTATTGTTTTAATTACCGTTAGAAACGATGTGTAAAATTAGTAAACTTTTAAATTCGATAAAATGTCAAGTTTTGATTAAATATTTCAAATGACCGTGAATAGAAATTTTCCATTAGTTAGATTGTTAGGATTTTTTAATTTCTTCTTTTCATTTGCTTTAGAATGATTCGTATCGTTAAATACAAAAGTTTATTTTGCGAGACCAAACGTGTGAAATAGTTTTAGAAACTAATGCTATATAAAATTTTACACAAAATAGGAAGCTAAGATTGTATTCACATGGCTTTGTAGTCGGATCACAGTCTCGAAAAATATTAATAATAATCGATGTAGCATTAGAATTCCGTTTGTGTTTTGTAATGGAACGCGCCCTTCAAAACCGGTTTATGTGGCCAAGTACTTTATCTGACAAAGTTACGAGGTGAAGAATTTTCGATACGCCATTCTTTGGTTTAGCGATTTCACTGCTACGGTTTTATGACAAATCTATGCTTCATTGTAGACTTGATTAGTTAAAAAAAAAATTATATACAAAGTAAGAGAAAAATTTGAAAATGTATGAAATTAATTCATCTGTGAAAAATAACTTATGGCACTTATATTGAATAAACATACTTTAATTTTTTATACTCCTCTTATACGTCAGTGTGAACTCGATGTAACGTTATTTTTTTTTCAATCTGTTTAAGATACTTTGTTCCATGAAAAATTGCCAATTGCACGCTGGCCACGATCTTGACAATGATCAGTTGTACTAACTAGTCGTGAATTGGTTCGAATTGAATAGGAATTTAGTTCTCCTACGTCATTCATCATTTATATTTATTTAAAATGTACACATTCTAAATTCCTATATTCGATTGCCTTTATTAACAATTGTTATGATATGCCCATAGTTAACACACTAATCGACTAAAATCGGGCGAGTGTTGCGTTATAGCTTAAAAAGTACCTTTTCATAGATGCCTTTTCGATAAAAAAAAGTTTCACAAATCTACCTATCTATTTACCTGTGAGCGTGTGTTCGAATTCACGGGTTCAATTCTACCATAGGATTGGTTTGCTGAGAATTTGTTTCTCAAAATAGGGCCCAGACACGATGCAGCCTATGTCAGGCACTTAGGGTATTCAAACTATCAGAACTATGTACTGCATTCAATGATCTCGTTACTTTAAGGCATTTCGAACTGATTTTGCATACCGTTGCATAATAGTCACATAATTGCGGGTTGAGAGGTGAAATACATAAATAAAGAAGAGTGTATTGAGATTGTTCTATCATTTATACGGCTTTCAGATTTCGTAATACTTATAAAGCTTTTATACGTACGGATTGGTTTTAAATATAATTAACAGGGAAATGTATGTGGTACGAAGTATTTAAATGTGAAACATTAACGAATGAGTACAGAATTAACAGAATAGAGACTTTACTATTCTGTATAGTTATACATAGTTATGAGTTGATATAATAATAACTACAATTTTCTAAGACTTATGAAATGCATTAGATAGGCAAAAAAGAGAATGAGAAACATAAGCGGAAATAATAATTTTTGAGCAAAATTGTTGTAGTTCTTATTTTATATTTCTATTAGATGCATATGGTTGAAATTAGGGGTAAAGTTATATTAGTTACAAATTAGTAAAATGTTACACATCTTTATTTCTTCAGATAAAATTAACTTTAAAACTTTGGTATTTTTCTCTAAAAACAGTTACTATACTTATTTTATCTTTATCTTCTCAGTAATACAAGAAGGCACTCAACTTTCTGCTTGTAATAAGGAAATTTAATAAGCGAAAATTCTCACCCTCAGCGACAGACAAAGACGTTAACGATTATTATTTTCAGCGTAAATATTCAAAATACAGTAAAACTTATTCCTCTGTCAATTAATATTGCACAATTTTTGGACAGAAACACGCCCCACGTAGTATTTCACGTACGATGTTCATTGCGATGGCCTGTGTTTTCTCCCCAACACAACGGTTTTGATGCTACCCGGCTTTTGCGACACATGGAATAAATAATATAAGTTCTTGTATTTGTTAGTATTATAATCCGCGATCGAAGGATGATCCTTCTAAAACATAACGCGCGGTGTGATAGATTGCAATTGTTGTATGCTATCGATTTATGACATATCATATAAAAGCTGGACAGTGTGTCGTAGCTAGTAATAAAGAACCTATTGAAGATTTTTTTCTTCAAATTCCATATTGATATAGGACGAATATGGTTTTGAAAGTTTGTATTTTTGAATGTTTGTAACTTAATCTCGCTTTAACGGCTGAATAGAATTAGCTGAAACCTTACAGTGATATAGCTCACACATCAGACTAACATATAATCTATATTTTATAGAAATACAGCTTTTGCGCGCGGCTTCACTTGCGTGAGCGTAGAACGAATTCTTTACTTATACTGATCAATTATTTATCGGTAACAATAATGTATAGGAGAGATTCAAGTCCAACATCGGTTCAACGATCAGAATCACGAGTAGAACCGGGGTCAGGAATAGGTAACCGAGATTGTTTCATAATATAAAAACTAGCGGCGTTCTGTGTGTTTTCTGTGTAAGAACATGGGTTCCTCAGGTACGGAATCGAGAACTGTTCCGAGATAGTCATGATACTTGATGGCCATCAATCGATACAAAAGAGGAGATTATTCGTTGTTTGTCCATGTGCACGGCATTGCGAATGACTTATGTACGTTTTGAACAGAACCGGAGCTAAAATTGGAACCGAAAGAAGGAGCAACATCGGGATCGTGGTTGACAGAGTGATCGGTTGATATAAAAAATGCAAGGATTCATTCGATTTCCATGCGGGTGAAGTCGCAGTTCAAGCTAGTATAAAATAAATTCTATGACAGAATTCAAAATGAAAGTACGAAATTGAACAACCTCTAAATAAAAAATTTTCTAAGGCGACATCTTTTACATTACCACAAAATTGGTCATTGCATGTTCAAAAAGTGCATCAGTTCCAATAAAAGACGAATTATTTCTAAGTAATTATCACTTAAGTAAAAGTATTTAAATAAGTACGTAATTGGAAATAACTCTAGCAATATATATGGATCAAATTCTAATCAATAGAATAAAGAAAAAAAATAAATCTTATCAATAATTGATATCTTACAGTAATTGGGATGTAAAAATACAACAAGATTAACATTATCTTTAATTTATTTTTCATATCAAACGAGCATCAACTCTCGATAGCTTTGATGTCGTTGTCGTCGGAAGTGCTCATTGTAACATACAAATGTCGGAATAAATATAACAGTAAACTAACGCAAACGAAGAAAAACAATATGAAACTGAACACTATGCATTCGGATAAATAGATCCTTAGGCGATCCGATCTCGATAAACGATTTATGGGCATTTTATACACTGCACGATATAAAAAAAGTCTCAGTTCATAGATCATGTAATTTTGTTTACATGTAATAACTAATATTATGTTTAATATTGTAAATTTTAATTAACCGTATCGTCGTAAAAGTAATTTTTTTTTAAATATGTAATGCATACACTAAATTACAATTTATTTTGAAAAATTGTCGTGGAATATATTTGAAGCCTTTATTATATTATCGTAATGGATTTTGCGAAATATACTTCTTTTTTGTATTGTCTGGTTTTGTAACTTAGCGCTACTATGCACTTCAATCTGATGTTCAGTTTCTTTGATATTTTTTATATTCAGCCGGTATCCGGAATTCATCTGCCCTGTAACCAAAAGCATGTTTAACAGTTACACAAAAAAAAAAAATAAGCAATACAGTTAATGGAATTAATTATGGACATTACATATGGACCATTACATACGTACGCAATGGAAGGTAATCAAGGTAATGAAAGATATATCGTCGTGAAAATATTTAACAGATTTCATTGTTGCTATAAACTGCCTGTTCATCCGTAAATTGAATGAATGAAATTGGGTGTATTAGAATTTTCCTAAACGAGATCTTTTTATGGTTCCGAACCAAAATGGCAAAAATTGAACCCTTATAGTTTCGTCAGGCCCGTCCGTTCGTCCGTCTGACATACACAGACATTTTATTCAAAAACTATAAAATTGATATTGATTGAATTTGATTTATAGATGTCTTTTACTTTGGTAGTAAAATAGCAAAAATAAATATTTTTAGGGGGGCACTGTACACATATAGCAGAAGCTGAAATTTTTTAGCAAACGTCAACGTGTTTGGCACATATTTTGGCAGGTCTTTTTGAAAAGCAATTTTTTTGATTAAGTGAATGTTTTCGGAAATAATCGCTTCGAAAGCAGCATAAATTGTGTCTCCTCCTTTACTCTTTAAACTGTGTTTTCAAAGAATCTTTAAAAAACTTACGAAGATAACGCTTAATAAATATACTGAACAAAAATTATTTTGAACATGGACGGATATACCGTTTTTGAGTTATTGCCGTAAAGTTTTCCGGCAATAACTCTAAAACGCTTCTCAACAAATGGACGTAAGTGCCATGAAAATACGCTCTTTTTCTGGTGTTTTTTAGTTTACACTTTTTTAATAGTCGACATTCTTACTTGGTCGTTTTTTTTTTTCTGTTATCATATCAGCTTAGAAAACTATAATACTTATGCACACTTATGCTCTTATTTTATATTGAAATAATTCTGTACTAAATATTGTGGGATACCACACAGAGCATCATTGCTCTGTGGGATCGTAATTTTCTTTTTGTTGACAGTACATGGGCGACTCCACCTGATACCTTCCGGTTTGTGCAGTCGAAGAGGATAACGTCTGTTTTTGTTTACACAGGAGGTTTCCAAAGCATCTGCATAATTAAAACGTCTTGCAAATGGAAGGTAATTTTATGAATACCTCCCTGTGTTATACAGCGTGATATCGCTTATTTTTCGAGGGCTTGAACAAATACAGATGTTTATTATAAGACTCGCGTGCGTACGAAATGTATGAAGTCTCTGTAGACGACATATTTAATTAAAAATTGTGGGGTAGACGTATGTGAATGATATACATATTAAATTTCACTTTGAAGTTCATTATATTTTTACGTGTTTCACAGTGCCTAGAGAAATGAATAATGTCATATATAAATTCTTACAAAATAATATCATTTCCTTGCAGGTATTTAAATGTCCATACATTTTGTCTATTATACTTATCATTTATCGTCACTGAATACTTTTATTACCTTATCATAAAATTTTAAAATCGTTTTTCGTATCGTTATAACGACGTATTTTATGAATATTTAATTATGATTGCAGTTAATAATTACCAATGCCAAATTAATTCCATTTTGTATCTTGTACGCTTTGCTTGCTTAATGTACATTATTAGGAATAATGTACAAATATTATTTAATCGGACTAACACAGAGCACACGACTATAATCGACATCAATATAACTTATAACTAAAATAATACGGGATTGCAGTCACGACCGACTTACTTCACGAAATGTATCCGAGCCGGCTACGTCATTGTCCAGCCTCTCATTCCCTCCAAGCAAACGTCTCACGGGTCAGTTTACTTAATTCGTTTTTCTATTTACGATCGCGCTTTTCCCCGGCCCCGACAGTGGCGCCCGCGAGGTGTCGTGCCTGCTGATTGCGCCGGCGCAGCGTCTCGCCTTGAAAACGGTTAGCGACCGAATGAGCGTCGTCGCGTTGTTTTTCCGCGTCCGCGTTTCTCGTCGCCAACTCGCCGGCTCTCAGATAACAGAGTTTATTGTGTTACTTTTGTTAGCGACCTGGGAAAATGGGTAAGTTATCGTCTTAGAGATGGAACGACAAAAAAAAAAAAACAAAACCTATACAGTCCGAGTCGGACTCGTACATGAAGGGTTCCGCATGTCCGTACAATGTCTTACAAATAGCTTAGTTAAAAACAATATAGACAGGCGTGCTATATCAATATGTGGTTATTCGTAAAGATCTGTAAAGTAATGGTGTTATTACATCCGTCAATATCTTTTTGATAAAATACTGGTAAGTATTTTCAATTATTTCTTTGGTCAATCAAATCCTACTCAATTTGAAATTGTATTCATAACGTCTTATCGTAACTAAATAGTGTCCTGTATGTGCGAGCCAGCCAGGAAAATTATCATCACATTTTAGTGATGATAATATATGTATTTAATATAGATTGACTAATATATATATGAGTCAATCTATATTAAAATTCCTGCACACTATAGTCGGAGCCAATGGCAGCGTTTTGTTGCCATCAAACATGACATAACTCATAGCATCTAAAAAACGAGCAACAAAAGCCGAAAAAATACGTCTCTTGTACGGGAACCCCCTTTAATATTTTTAAATTTATTCTACTTTAGTTATTTGTTGCAATAGTAGCTATAGCAATATACATTCAATAAACATTCTCATACATAAACAAATGTCTAGTTAATATCATTATAAAGATCGAGTTAAATACCTCAAAAAAAAAATACGTTTTTTGTATGGCTACCCACTTAAATTTTTAATTTTTTTTTATTTCTAGTATTCGTTGTTATAGCTACCATAGTAATAGGTCAGGCGTGAAAATGTCAAGTGTTCCTCTAGCTATTACGATTGAAGAGATAGAGCCCTGTGATAGACGAATGAACAGACAACGACGTCTTAGTATATTATTGAGGGTAGAAGGGTTTTAACGTTCCGTGGTCTATGAATACGGAACCTTAAATAAACAATAATGATTAATTTTAAAATATTATACACGGATGTGATCGTTGATTTTATGTTTTATTTGTTAAGTCGATTTTTGTTCTGTGAGACTTTCTTAAGATTTGTTTAAAAAAACGTTATAAAATTATCTCATGCGATTATAGTTAACAATTTCTTTTAGAGCTTGACAGATAAAAGCGATATAATGGTAATAAATGAGTCGTAAGATATTTTTTTGTAGCTTTTAATATTGAATCATTACAATCAATAATTAATATAATATGAAAATAATGTACATAAAAATATAATATTTTTTTTTATGCAGGATATTGCGTAACAAAGAAAGTTGGTGGTTTTACATAAAGATCGCGTGGTTTGCGTCGGAATTTGTAAAATATTGGGAATATTAAAAAGTGTGGGTTGTATAACTATGATTATAAAAAATTAAAACTGTAAAATGTTTTTCGTCATTTTTTGTCGTTAGCAATAAGAAGACTAAAACATTATGGGAGATATGACGATAATATAGAAGTCAATTTTGATAGAAGTCAATAATTTTATTACTATGGATTTCCTATAGATTTTCCTGTAATCTATAAGTAAATAATCATTTTCCATATTATTTGTTTAAAATCTTAGGCGCAGTAGTTTCGGAGATAAAAGGGGGAATGGTCAATTTTCATTTATTTTTTTAAACAATAGTTTTTTTTTTAAATAATGCAATAAGATAAATATGTTTATTCGAGACTGTTGCAAGCCTTTCATTTGATATGATACGCCATACAGTTTATGTAAGTTTCTTTTTTTTTACTTTTCTAATTGACTCTCCAAAATTACTATTAATTTTGAACTGAATATTCATAATTAAATTATTTGCGTTAAATGTTTGTATTCGGGTTACAGAAATATATATTTACACCAAATTTTCTACTAATTGGCCTTAGTATATTCGAAGCAAATTGGAGGTGACACATGAGTGATCCTATAAGGGTTCTGTTTCTCATGCTGACGTACGGAACCCTAAAAATTAATGCACAGCAAACATGATTCAGCGTATCCACATAGACACCGTGGCCAATTAAATACATTCATTTTATTTTACGATTACATAAGTATAGAAAAGATCCTTGTTTTTTAAAACGGAACACTATTAACCTAATATACTGATAGTCAGGCACCTAATTGATTTTCTTTTTACTTTATTTAAGCTTATTTATTTAAGAAAGAATACAGTGCTATTATGTTTAGATAACTTCAAAAAGAGTTACGATAGTAATGTTTAAATTTTCAGTGCGACAGATCGAATAGCACTAAAAAGTTGTAACGTAATTTTTCATTAGTGCCATATGAAACAAATAATAAGCTCAATTTAGTAAAAAAGGAGTAGGAAAAAAAATCTTCATTGGCTCGCTTTTTAACCGATTTCAATTCTAATTTCCATTTACGTTATCATATCTATAGGCGGCAATTAAAGTGTTTCCAATATCAGTCAAATACCTTATACATAATCCGTCGGTGATTGCTTTTCGATTTTGCCCGATCGTAATAGATACTATATGTAAAGGCGGGCCTCATGTTACTAATGGGATTTCGTCGTGTATTTTGTTTACCCTGTGTAGTTTGTTGGCTACGTTTATAATCTGTCTTTCACACATAACTAGAGGCTTATCGTCTGAACTGTAATTATTTATGGTATCCGGTCTTTCTATCTTTTTTTTTGTTGAAAAATAGGCCTGTGATAATGACACTTGTTTGTTTATGTTGCGATAAAAAGTGCGCGATTGTTTCTCGTACTGCTAATTGTAAATGTAATGCCGTAAATGTTAATTGTACTGTACGATTGATATTAGACAATTTTCTTACTATCAGATTCAGTTTACTATACTACTGTGCGTTCACGTGAACTATCATTCTTCATAGATGTTCACTATGGTAGTAAAAGCATGAATCAAGCTGAATCACTTCGAGCTATTGTCCCTCAAGAAGAACGAACAAGAAACGTAAGTCAAATCAAATCAAGAATATCTTAATTCCGTTAGTAATGGAATTACACTTGAAATACGTCATTAACGAATTATTTTCGACATTAACACCATTACCCGTTCCAAATGCTGATACACCTTGAGAAAAATAGGCAACAAACTCAAGGGTTGCTTTTTTTTACTTATCGACAGAAAGTATTAAGTAATTAATAATAGATATAGTAGATATAATATGAAGCAACCTGATAGCCAAGTAAATCAATCCCATGGGATTTTTTAAATAAAATATCCATATACGTTACAATAGCCCTTGACATAACTTTCTTTAACGAAACGTTTAAATTCATAAAATGGGAAATTTTTAATTTCAGATGGGATCTTATTATTAGCACATTGCCCCTTCAATGATTTGTTAATTTTAATGAATCGGGTTTTATAAGGAGTAAGGTCGTTTTTATGTCTAGTGCCAATGTTATGAATGTCGTTAATTTTTTGGTACGATTCTATGTTTCTTTTGACGTATACTGTTTTTGTATATGAATTGTGATTCTAAAGTCAAAATATTAATTTCCTTAAATTTTTCTCAGAGGGAAGTCATTGCTCTGACCAGACTAGACTATAAACAGCACGAAAACTGTGTTAATATCGGCTGCGTGATCCCATAAAAAAATTCTGTAGGCCATGAGACTATGAAAAAAACTGAAATAAACTAGTCTTACGGTGCTTTTCTTTTTTTAATCCCTAAATTATTTTGACTGCATATTTTGCAGAACCAAGGCTTTTCGCTAATATCCTAATATGAGAATTTCAACGTGACTTAGCATCAAAAGTGAGACCAAGAAGTAAAGCCCTGTCTACAATAACCAGTACCTCATTCTTGACCATTACGTTTATGACGATCAATTTATATTTATATAAGAAAAATTTAACATGTTTTGTTTTCCTTTCGTGTAGAAAATAGATTATTAATACTAAACCACTCAACAATTTTAGAGATTATACTGTTTAGTACGTTAAAAGTTGGTTAATGCTCATCAATCTTAAAAAGTGAGGTATCATCAGAAAACAATACAAACCCATGACCTTCTTTAACAATATGTGGAAGAACATTTATGCACTCTAGGAATAGAAATGGTTTAAAAACTGTGGCATTCTTATGGCAACACCCATATTGATTGCACATCCTGACGACCTCTTAGCATTAATATCAACACTTTGATTTCTATCACTTACATAAGACTTTAGAGGTCCAAGAGATTGACCCGTAACTCCATAGTGATATAGTTTCCTTATTAAAGTATCGTGATGAACGCAGTCAAATACCTTGGATAATTCACAGAAAATATCAATTGCGTCCCGTGAATACTCCCAGGCATCAAAAATCAGTTGATTAAGTTTAACACCCGCTTCGGTTGTTGAGCGACTCTTTGTGAATACAAAATGTTTAATGTTCATCAAAATGTTGTTGTAAAAATACTGCATTAGTTGATTAAACATTAGAAAAACCAAAATGACAAAAAAATTTATGAGTTTTGATATCGGTCTAAAGTTTGTAGGGTCTGATGTACTACCGGACTTAAAGAATGGAATTACTTTTTGCTTTATTAGATCCAGAAACACAGGAAATCAACTCAAGTATTAGAAATCACAACTAAACGTCTAGAAATGTAGTCTATTATTTTTACAGGAAGGCCATCAAAATCGCCAGTTTCGTTCGTTTCTATACATTTCAATATTTTAAGAGCGCCATTATAATGGACATGGGTAATTGAAAACAAAAGGCCAAAAACATCGACGTTACTTTCAACAAACATTCGACGAGAGTGGGCGATGACGTCAGAAATTGTGGTTTTGAAGCTGGAATACTAGCAAAGAATTTTTCAAAAGCAAAGGTAATTTCTATGTCTTTGTTTAAAATTTTGTCATCTATTTTCAATCGGAACTATAAACGTCGCTCTGTGTGTTTTCCAGTTTCACTATTTATTATGTTTCAAGTACTTGTTATCATATCTGTACTAGTTTTTATTTTATTATAGATAAACATTGATTTTGCGACTGCACACGCATAAATATATTGGAATAATATCTTACTTAATTGACAAATATGTGCCAATTATTATGCGTCCATTCCTTATTTTATTATTATTATAACCTTGCTGAAACTAAACTAAACATTATTTATCTAACTTATATACATATATACATTAACACATCGGTTATCCTAAATTTGTCAGCGTGCCCTGGGTACACATAGGCCTCTTCCAGCCTTTTCCACTCCTCTCTGTCTCTAGCTTTCCTTGGTCAAGGCCAAGGTCCATTCCTTATAAAGTGCGTATAATTTACGTCTGCTAGTATGAATGGTTACTGTCGTCCAGTCACTAAATGATACGGTATTATCCACATTAATACTTTTTGATTTAAAAATGTTGTTGCATTCAGATCTGGTTATAGTCAACAGTGAACCATACAATTCATTAGGGTCCCTGCAATATGACAAATTAGCCAATTGTTTTTAGTACATTATTTGCAAATTACTTAAAATGGCCAGTGTTCACAGGGATAATTTTGATCTTACGTTTCATATTTTCTTAGCATTGATTTTAAACGTAACTAGCGGTTCACAATGGTCACATGATAATTTATTTATAACTGACTTATGCTTTGACATAATATTCTTGAATATATTACCTAGACAGGATGACGAAGTAGCTGTGAACCTGTGAACAAAAATAAGTTGTCTCAATTATGCATATAACATTGTAATAAGGATTTTATTCTAGTATATAGACAAGAATTTTCTAATAGATTTATATTAAAATCTCACACAGCAATACATTTACTATTTTTAGAGAATTTATACAAAATGTAATCCACTATTTTTTCGACAACATCATACGATGACTTCTGGGGTCTGTATACGATTAATACAATAAGCAGTTCAAGTTCTATGCAGGCCATTTCAAAAGTTCGCTCATCAGATAGGCTCACCTTATCCGGACGTTCATTTCATCTTATATTATCAATTAATATTAGGGAGCCGGCATCCATCTGCTGACTTGCTCCCTGGTCCATACTGAAGCTGAACATTAACTGGTGACTTCTAAGCCTATATCTGTAGTACATAATATGTCAATCTCATTATAATTTAAGAATAATTCAATTTTCAGTTCTTTATTTTACATTCCCTGTATATTTTGATGCACCAGATTGATCATACATTATTTATTATTAGGATTTTTATTTTGAATCATTATGTATTGACTCTCGGATACTAATTCAATGTTATTGTTTTTATTTGTTTCCGAGTAATTACAATTTTTAAATAATGTCGAAAAAATGCAAGAGGTATTCTCAATTGTCTTATGAAACAATTTAAATTTTCAAGTCAAATGCTTCAATGGAAACACATAGTTGTTTCTCCATGGAAATAGATATTTTAATAATATAATAACTTAGCGACTCCACTAATTGTTGTATAATGAATTTTAAAGGGAAGCACTTGCTCCTTGTCAAAAAACATTATTTGTTAATAATTTTGTTGATGTCAATAAAATTTATTTGAGTGACGATATGTCAAATTATGTAAATTGATATTTAATATATATTTATATTTTTTTTTGTGACAAACTTTGGATGAATGGAAAAAGGAACAAAATTTCTTTATATAGATATTTAATAATACTTCGATTTGAGAAGCAGTTAATAATTTCTTTTTTGACAATCTTTTACCTTCTACTTATCAAAATTATTATTATGGTATTATAACTGAAATTTGTATAAAATTATTTCCAATATATTGTCACGTGAAGCCCCTGACATACAAATATTTAATATATAGGTGGGGGAAAACGTTTTTTTCGTATTTAATAAATAAAAGGTTGTAGTATAATGTCTTTGTCTGTGCTGTTTGTATCTGGTAAGTTTTAAAACTATTAAATAGATGACATATAAAAAAAAAGAAAAATAAAAAGTTAAAATGGTGTCCCACCATTTTTCTATTATTTTTCTGTCCACCAAAATGAGTGAATCTAATGTAGAAATTCGATAAAAATTCAAGTTTCATTACAAAAAAAGGAAATAATGCTACATAAGCCGCGAAAAAAATTGTGACATTTTTGGATTTAATGCAATGTCGGTAAGAGTAGCATAGAAATAGTTCATGCTTTTTTAGGCCGATAATTTTGATTTCAAAAATGTACCTTTCTCTGGTCGACCTGTTACGGATGAAGTCGATGCCATTTTGGAAAAAGTAGAGCAAAATCGGCATGTAGTTTTTACAACATAGCTGAGGATTGACCAAAAAGCGATTCGGATCTCTAGTGCTCAACCAGCTAATGACATTCAAGCAAGAAATAGAGAAAAACGACGGGAATTGATCAACACAAAAGGTGTGGTTTTTCGCCATGATACGCCAGACCACACAGCAAATATTGAGATAGTTTGGTTGGGAAGTGTTAATACACCCACTGCATAGCCCTGAGTATGCACTTATAAATTTTTACCTGTTTAAGTCTTTTTAGATTCGTTAGGTTAGGTTAACGTCAAGAGAAGACGGAAAACTACTTGTTAAAAGAGAAAACTACTTGTTGCAGTTATTTGTCCCAAGTCCCAAAATTTTTATAGCAATGGGATTACGTCACTACCTTCAAAATGGCAACAAGAAGGTGCAACAAAATGGCATATATATATATGGGTGTTTTGAATGTGTAATTTATAATACTCTACGCCAAGAGTAAATAACGAATAGAATACGCGCAGAAGTATAAGAGATAAAGTCATTTAAATGTAAGAATTCAATAGAATAAAAGAAATGAAAATAAGTATCTGTTAAAATAATAGGAGTCGTTGATTCTACTGTTTTCCCAGGTATAGAAAAACTTTATGGATAGTGCACACAATCGCGTCCTCAAGTATCGTTTGCTTGTTATGACACGCCAATAAGTGTTTAGGTAACTTGCATTTACAGATAATATTGTGGGCTATAAAATATCAGAGAGAAAATTAAAGACGTGAGTGAATTTAGACCATTATAAAAATCCGGCATTTAATTTGTATATAGTTTAAACAAAGAAAACATTTAGAATGATTGATCTACTACTTTCTTTGGGTAAATAAAAAAGGCCTTTTTAGGCCAATCATAAAACATCGTATACTGCGTCTAACGCCTTATTTCGTCGTCCCATCGGGCCTAGCACGACGCCTTAGACAAGAGTTTCGCTATAGGACTTTCCTTGCGCCGTTGCCCGAGGACAGTCCTATAGGGAAACTATCCAGGGCGTCGTGCCAGGCCCGTAGGACGTACTTAAGTTTCTGCCTTTAGTTTCCCTGACCAATAGTCCCAGCACGCCTGTGATCAGCGGTGGGCCACGATGATTTTCATGTCGTTACTACTCTTGTGAAAAGCTCTCCGACACCGGGTCGTGGTCCCCGTTTAGGAACATTCTCTCTCACTGCTTTTAACAGTGAAATCACAATTTAATACTAATATGATTTTATTTCACCGCATTCATTTAGGTTTCTTGTCTGAAAATTGAAAAAAAATGGAATGATAGGTGGAGCTGGGATCAAAAACAAGAGTAGATCCGGGATCGGGATGAGAATGGATATAGGCTCATCGGTCGATACAAAAGGTGTAAGAATCAATTATATGTCTATCCGAGTGAAGCCGGGCAAAATTTAGTGTTATACAATCTCTTTTGGCTTCATTGATGATTCTAATTTATTTGACGTCAAAACTAAAGGCTAGAAAAAGGCGGTAAGGTCTTGTTCTATTTATTTTAAGAGTTAATATTTTTCATGCAATTTAAAAGTTGTATTATATAAATATGAAAGTAATATTTTTCAATGTTAAAATTACTCTGTTATTCGTTTTGTTACGATTACTATCTATTTTTTAAAACTAAATCATTTGACATATATATTTTTATTTTGACATTTGTCTTCAGTGCATTGTGATTTAATACACTGAATTGTTTTTTAAAGTTTAGCAAAATCTAAAATAAAATGTCATCTCATAATTTTAATGATTCAATGACTACTGAAAAAAAATGGAAAGTTGGTTGTTTTGATTGACTATAAAAATCTCCTAAAACAAAGAATTACGTTCACCTCGTGTTTTCAAACGATAGGCGATTCTGGGGCGTGCCCCAGTATGTAAACTCGATTGTTCTTTGCAAAACGTTTTAATTCATGATTACATACATAGTAACGTAACTTATAATTTTTAATCGGTAGAAATGCAACGATTGTTAACATAAAAATTCGTTTTGAACTGATTTAGGCGGGTTCTACCTTATTCAAAGTACTATGAGTAGTATAGTAGTATGTAGTTCTAAGTAATATGTACATACTAAAGTCTATAATAATTATTTCATTATTTACAGATACTATTATACAAAAAATACCTACGCAGAATCCTATTTTATTTTTATAATTTAGTATATTAATTAATTAAATTGGCTTATTTTATTTAGTTTGCTTTGATTAGAGTAGCATAGCATTGACCGTTTAACTATAACTATACAAGTCTAGATATAAATACAGGTAAACCATTGAAATATAAAACTCAATGGGATAAACAGTGATAGTTGACAACAAGACGTATCTAATTAAGTATATATGTACGTAAGCTCTTCAAATTTTTTATTGACATTGGTGGGATAGAGATGTTAACGAAATTCAATTAAGTAAAGTAACTAGAAATTAATGGACTAATCATTTTGCATATTATACGGGACAAAAAGCAACGAAATAAAATCTAAATTTTATATATGTGGGACGGTTATAAAATACTCTCGTAGTTTCCTATTTATATGTCCGTAGTTAGCCGGGTAATGAGAACACAAGGGGAACGATCGATCCCTAAGCGCTGCGCGTGCGCACGTTCTCTAGGACACTCTGATAGTTTTTAGATGGGTGAATTATTTATGAACAAGTTAATTTTATAGAAATATAAATCTAATGAAATATTTGAAACCCAACCCGTACTAAACCTCTCGATTTAAAAAGTTGTTTTTGCATTAAATTGATAAAGCATATCTTTAGTATCAACAGTGGAATGATTAACAAGAACCTAATATGCGCCTGAAAACAATAATAATATAATGGCAAGGTGTTTTAAAATTAACTTCTTGCTTAGGAATTATATTATATAAATATTTATATTTGACGTTATTGTTCTTTGTCATCGTTTTATTTTATAGCACTTTTTTTTAAATTGTTGAATGCATTAACTGCTGCTTATTTCAAAACAAACATTCTATTTTAACACCAATTCATGTGAAAATAAGATCAAAAAATCAAATGAAAACATTCATTCTTCGGAAAACTTTTTAGATTGTTGATTTTCTGGATTCATGTACTTAGTTATATGACTGTTACTATCACACGAAATAAAATAATCTAATGAATATGAGTAAGTAAGTAGAAAAATTATAATGAAAAAAACAACAAGTAATTCAATAATATGCAACATGTACCTATTTTCAGAATAAAATTATTAATCATGAGTTCGTTTTTTAAAATATAAATCCAATGATATAGTTGGGACATAATCTGCACGGGATCAGTCAACTAAGACGTTTCATATTGATTCAATATAGCCCAAATTTAGCCCAAAACAGAATTCGAATATTATTTCTTAACCGATAAAACACCATTTTTTTCAATGAAAGAAATCCCTTAGAGAAAATCATAATAACAAGCAAATTATGTCAATAAAGATAATAACAAAACTCTTGAAATACTAAATGTCACTATATTAGAATTATTTCGGAAGGCTATTCTCTGTTATTTTATAGCATTTTCGAGGAGTAAATGAGCATGCAAACCACCAAAAAATAGGTGTTCATCATCGGCCGGGGACACTCGCAATTACAAAAAATCATCAGCAGGTTGCGGGATTCTTGGCTAGGAGTAAGATATTTGACGAACGATAAAATGGCTTGATGTAAAAAGAAGTAGGGAAATAAAGGTAAAGCGGGGGGATGGATGGGAAAATTGGTCACCAAAACTCTCTCAATATCTCCATAAGAACGAGCAAGAAATCTATAGGTAATATTTTTTAATGTTTTAATTAAATGCTAATAGAAAACTATTACAGAAAGAAACAACCCGATAAGAAGTCAAGCTCATTGTGCCCATAGCTATTGTATTACAAAAATTAGTTAATTTTAAAATGCTTTTTTTTTTTACTAACTATTTATTTAATGAAAGTAGTCTGACAGGGAGTTAATTGAACATGGATGTTAGAGCTCGTTAATGAGTACTATGACATTTATACTAGATAATAATATATTAAATGCACAACAAATCACAATAACACCAATCCGGCTTGTACCAGTGACATTTACATTCCAATTGGCAATAATTTTTGCAGTAATTTTTTTCTTTCTTAATTTGTATTTAAAAAGGAGAAACTGAACTTAAAAATAGTCAAATACTTGCAGGACTCTTTCAAAAACTGTGTAGGTGGAATCTTTTGTTTTTCTTTGTTGTAACAGCAACATGAAAATGTTATTGTAATCATCATAAGCGACCATGAAGCGTATCGTAACACCCTCAAAACTTTTGTCATGCCCTCACGCCACATGTTGGGGTAAATCACACAAAGCGTGGCTGGCACATTGCACCCTTATATTCACTATTGAAATGTCGATCTAAAATGCATCTTATGTCTATAGTAATAAGTTTTACTTTACGTCATCTGACACATAAGACCCCAATAAGCGCAGTACTACCGACGTCGTCTCACCCGTTGCATTTAGTCGACAGTTGTGTTATAGCAAGCTCATATTGTGATATTTTTGTGAGTATTCCTTTTAATAAGTACAAGGTCGCCTGATAAAAGACATTGTAAAGTGGTACTCGCGCAATAGGAAGGGTGGATAACTACGTAAGGTGAGCCCCAGAAGAGATTTATCTTATTCTCCAAATAAACTATGAGGATAAGTCGTTATTAAATTATGAACCCTGTTTATTGAAGAATATATATTTAGCTTTTCGTATTTTATAGTTTTTTTTTTCTATATAATATTTTTTATGATACCAAGGCATCGGAGAGTAAATCAAATAATTAATTTTAATACAAAAAGAAAATATGTTTACTGCAGCATAACGTATTTGAAGCTTCCACGTGCTTTTATTCGAAATTTTGTTGACATACCACCACTAATACTTTTTGATTAAATAACAATTAAACATATTATTTAACTTGTATATTAATCAAATTACTTTCCTGATGTTATAGAGTACTAAGAACTATATTTAGTTATGTTTGGTCCTTTTTGTAAAACATTAATATTGTTATGCCACATATTTAAATAAACTTAGGCATTAATCGGCAACGGTTTTTAGAATTTTGAACTAGAATTCTACAAAGTTTTGTTTACGTCCTGATTTTTTAAAGTGAATTATAGTTTATTATCCAAAAATCTCGTTTATTCACGAACGGCATGTTGGTCTTATATTTTTTTATGAATTTGCTTAGGGTTATGACACCTCGCAATTTAAAATTTATAGAGTTCATGTTTAAATTTCATAGAGTAAAAGTAAAAGTTTAAAATTCATAGAGTAAAGGTTTAAGAACAATTAAACTTAATTTTGTTGTCTGTATTAACATATTTTATTCTATTTAAATACTCTCCTATACTACATTTACTAAATTTTCAATCCAAATTATGTTACGTTATTTATTATGTTAATTGCCATCAAAAAAATGCCCATTATGAGCGAGTTATATATAATAACGTAAAATAAATTATAGAGAGTAATTATTTCAAATTATGACAGATGAGATGTTTTCTCACGCAAAGAAAGAAATTTACGTTAATATTGAGAGTTGTAATTTCATTTCAGAATGGTGCCTTCGGACTCCGTGAACGATGCTCACCCCGCCGCATCCTATTCGCTCGCAGGCGATGTCGGGCCCAAGACTAAGGCCTACGAACTACACGAGGCCTTGCTTAAAATCTTAGAGAAAACCAATTTAAGTATATCTAAGTGCGAACTCAACAAGTTACTCATAGAACACACTTACAAGGGCGTCGATTTGAAATACGTTATTTCTCAATCGTGAATATTATATGTTTTAGTGTTGTCGATAATCAACAAAATACTATAAGTATATTATCTATTGTAACTTCAAGGATGTATACCAAATGTAATGCTAGTCATGATATCCAATGTAATTACGTAATTTATATTGTTTTAGTCATTTGTGATTGTGACATGATATTGTGTGGATATCAATATTAATATTAAAATTATGATAGTTTCGACATAATTTTGTTTTGAATTTTTTTCCCTTATTTAATCCATAAATTGCGTCACACGTTGAGGGGTAGGAAGGCGGTCAACAAAGGGTGAATCGTGTGACTAGGAGGGGACGACTCATAAGCTTCGTGATGTCACATATATAAATCTAAAGTAATAAAACTCTTGACGTCAATTCTAATCAAAAAACTAAAATGTTTGATTTATTGTCGATTCTATAAAAAAGATTTTTAATTGAGGTATATAAACAAATTTGAGACTGCTGTTTTAATTTAATAATTTTTAATTTTAAAATTTCTAAATGATTACGTCACACTTCCGAGATGCAAAATTCATGAATTTTCAGATTTGTGCGACATAAGTTATGGATGGCCTTTCATTGAGTGTTTTCAGAAAGACCATCGGTCTGCTAACAAAATGAGGTATGAAGTGTTTTGAAAGGTGAATAAAATAAAATAAAATAAGAATTTACTTTTATTTTCTTTACATATCTTAGCTTATAATTTTTTTCTTAACTAAAGACTAGAATACTGACTAGAATATAATGTTGACAAATTTTAATAAAAGTGGCCGTAGAAAAAATGTACAACATTCTGTGTTGTTTTACTGTCTTAATATGGCTACCTACACTCTTTCTTATTTCCATAAAGCAATAGATTTTTATGTAATTTGTTATTTGCCATTCTGTCACATGTATTGAATTTTAAGTTAACGATATCTGTACGATATTGAAAAACAACATAATGCGTTTACCTCAAGTAAAAGAAACATTGATAAATATAAAAAAAAATCACTCGGCCATACGTCATACTCTTGGAACAAACATCGAAGTGATTAAAAATAGAACATCTTCACAGTAAAATGATACATATACGAAGAGCACACGATCTAAAATTCACTGAACGTGATGCGATCACACCGAACCTATTTCGCTGATTTGGTTCGCGAAACGGGAACGGAGGCGGGCGATCAGCGGGCTCTCGTCGGGGACGCCGCGCCCGTGCAGGAACCTCAGGGTCTCGTGGGCGCACACCAGAAAACCCAAGTGTTCGGGTTCCAATCCGTCGGCCAACTCCAGGATGGAATCTTCGCTTCGGTCGCAGTCCGCTCGCTGGTCACCGGCCGTGACCTGATTAAGATCGCAGCGGTCAGAGTCCCCGCTTATTCGTTTCGACCGCTTCTCCGACGGACTCAAAGTTACGGGTTCGCTGTTGGAGCGCTTGCGCATCTTCGGTTTCGACTTGTCGCCTTTGACGAATCCCTTTTCGTGCATGTTCATCGTCGGGGGATAAATGATAGACTGGCGTACGGCGATAGGTGCGACGTGGGGTTGCGTTATTTTTTTATTTCCGTTCCTCTCTTATTTTAAATGTTAGAAAGGGAGAGCGCTAGCCCATCTGCCCCTGAACAGCTGGTTTGGCAGCTGCGTCACGGGCATTGTGAGCTATAAAATTCATTTAGGGTGGCGAATAGGGTTGTAACCAGTTTATTAAAGAAGAAAAATAGCGAAATATTAAATATAGTAGGATGTGGAGCTGAAAACTACTTATTCCGTGGACAATTTCAAACATAAATTTTTAACAAATCATAATGGGAATTACTATATGATGTTTTGTTTTTTGTTTCTATTTTTAGTAGTCGTTTCTTTTTAATATGTTAGTAGCGAATCCTGTGCAAAGAATGTTCGCAAATATTTTATTAACTTTCAAACATAAAAAATGTTTTATTTTAAAGTTCCACAGAAATAATTAAGTCATACACAGAGACAATTAAGTCAGAGGACTGAAACAGATGACGCTATTAAAATTTAAGGATGAGGACAAATTACTGACAACACTAACGTAACGGAACGCACAGACAACGTGGACAGAGAGAGGATGTGGAGAGATACCCAAAATGGGATACCAGCTGGAGAGCAGCTGCGAGGCTGCGAGGTGTCTTTAGGCTCAGGTGCCACATGTCCCGAGATGAGAACACGTCACAGTACCGTTAGCACCTGTGTTGACACAGCAACACATGCGAACAGAGTGACGCAGAAGAAGCGTTGTGGTCGCGAAGCTTGTGCGAATCATCCATGAAAGTGGTTTGAAAAACGTTTTAAACTAGTTGTATATTTCAAACAGCAAACACAAGTAAATAAATATTACGTATAAAATTTATTCATAAGTGTGCGTAGATGTCGAAATGCATATAAATCAAGATTTATATCAAAAGGTAAAAAGACGTAGTGCTCGTTTTAGAGTTCTGCGATATAATTTAGAAAACGGGTTATTCACATCTCTCCGTCCATTTTTCATTTGTTAATGAAAATATATTCAGTTCTTGTAATTTTTCTTGTCGCTTCTTCTAAAAAGGCGATCATCAAAAAAAAAGTATAAAAAATGTCAGTGCTGTCACGTACAAACAAGTAATTCTACTCAGATAAATACTATAAAATAATCGGTTGTAATATAATAAATTTACTAGTCACAAGACTGCAAACAACTAATAAGGATTATTTTAAAGTAAGTGGTTTTTAGATTATAAATAATTATTAATGTCTTTGAATTTACATTTAAAGCAATGAAAAATGTTTATTTATGATTATACAATCATAAAGACATATACAAAAAAAAAAAGCATTTTCTACCAGGCGATTGACGATACTGGTTTGTTATGATGGAAAATTAATAAAATGAAAGTGTATTTTATGTATCCATTTCACTAAAATGAAATATTTTCTTTCAATGCTTTTAACATAAACATTAACAAAAATAAATGTGTTGCATGGTTTTTTTTCCAGGAGTAATACGTAGTAACGAATCCTTAACAAATCTTATTAACATTTGAAAATAATTTGTTTTACTTTCGAAATACAAAGAAACTATTAAACCATATCAGTTGATTTAAACATTTGTGATATCATTGTTAACGAAGTTTATCTTGGATTATTTATCAATAACTACCTACCTTTAAATTTGTTTATAAAAAGTTTATATGTTTCCTCTTAATCTCTCTATCCTTTATCTTATATTTATTTAAGTCTATATAAGTTTATATAAGTATATACTATTTACATAAGTCTATACTCAAAATCTACAGCTTTTCTTTTTTATTTGATGTTTATATTTTTAGTTCAATATCAAGACGATCAACAATTCTTTTCTTTTCACACTGAACTAGTATTTCTTTTTGTGTAAAAGAACTAAATCGACTGCGAAGTGAAACATTCTCACAATTTTTTTTCGCAATATGGGAGAAATCCTTCTCCATTTTCTGTGGATTTCTTGATATTACATCACGTGCGAGTCAAATTGTGGGCGAACCTAGCAGCTCCCGCCGGATCTTTCTGGCCGGTCGACGGATTTTAGGCGCAGTATTACTCAGAAATATACTTACAGGCGGAAAGTGAAACGTCACTCAAATCAACCACTTACCCGGGCCCACCTCAATCTTGAACGTCCTTCTATTTTAAACCGGATTCATAGGGAGCACTTAATTATTTAACGCGGTGATCAGTTAAGAGCCTCTTAATTGGTAAATGGCATCATTTTCAAATAGACTTCTTTCTCGTTATTTAATGTTAAATTTTATTAATGTTACAATTTCGTTTTAACGCATTCTATAAATAAACATTATTTTGAAATAGTGATCCTTAATGATAAATATGATCATTCAAGCTGATTTAATGAAATTTGAAGATATCTTATTTATGACAATTGTTTAGATTCTCATTTTTATATCAAACTAACATAAAATTGCTAAAAAACTACTTATGGACGGAACGCGTACATTTAAGGGTTATTCAAATAATAAAGAAAGCTGCTAAGGGATTTTCCAGTACATCATTATTTTGAGACATATAAGTTGACCTTAATTTGAGTCGCCCTTAAATTTGAGAATTCGTCAATATAACTTTTAAAATATCGAAATTATGGTTTAAAGGCATGTTCAATAATTAAACATTTTTGAGATTTGAGTGGCATTGAGTATTCTGCCCTTAGTGTCTGTAACACTGATAAACACTAGAGTTTAATATTAAAAAGTAAGCACACAAATTCTTTATTTTTTTTTCTTATTTCCAGATATCGATCTAATAAATCGGAGTCCATTTAAAGTATATTGCGTGTACACAAAGAAAGCTCACGAATTAATGATTAAGTAAAATTTTAAAATTATAGTTATACTAGCTTCAGCATGCATTTTCACCCGTGTGGATAAAGAATTTAGATGGAGAATTAGGTGTTTATTAAAACTTCAACACTAAACCTGATACGATTCCAATATCTTCTTCTGTTCCCAATCACTATTTTTTTACTCTCTCTCTCACTCCGCAGTTTTCTTTTCCTCATTCTATCATACTGAATCTATCTCTATTTCCTACCCATTTTCCTCTCAACCCTCAACTCTTTTGTCCATTTTTCTACCGTTTCAAGCAAGGGAAATAAATAAATATAACAGAATAAATAAAATTAAAAGTAATGATTTTTTAAATTGTTTTATAAAAAAAGTATACAGACAAACAAACAGAAGCCTATAATTTATACGACGCTGAGTTTTCATAGTAAATATTCATTTAAGGTGATAACAGACGAGAAGCCGCGTGATTTTGAGAAAATTAGCGCAACTTCTGATTTAATTTATTCTATTGTGAACAATAATTTAACTGTCGAAAAAAAAATGTTATTTGTTAAACTACTATCTAGTTATTGTGATAGATTAATTACAAATCGTTTAAAATATTTGATTAAAAAATAATTGTTTCTTGAGGGACATTTTCGCAAACTTTATTATTTCGCAAACTATAAGCTTATTATATTTAATTAATTCTGGGATTGCTTAATTCATTTTTATTATATCTTTTATTATACACTGACTATAAAGTCAATAATCACTTTTTATGGCTCAATATAATAAATATCAAAATTTAAATAAAAAAGAGGGTGTCTGATCTGCTCATCTGACAGTCTATGGTACCACTGAGATGAATTAAGAAAGACAGGAAATGTACCCCGCTAAGCCCCTCTTAGTAGCCACGCCCCAAACTGGTTTATTTATTGGGTATATTATACCTTTATAATTGTTACACCATTCTCCATTAAAAAGATATACAGTAGAGAGATTTAGGTATGAACAGAAAGCGATTCATGTTTTATGCGACGCAGACGGTGTACTCGTATAGTATCAGTAAAACAATATTCATAAAAACCAATTTAACCATTGTTTACGAGAACACATACAGACCAATAAACAGACAGACAAACAAAAAGTAGCTCATATCCGTTTTCAAAGTTAAAGCCACCTTCACATCAAATTTCATCAAAATCGCTTCAGCGGCTTAGCCTTGAAAGCGTAAGGGACGGAAGAGTTACTTCCGCCTGTGTACTATCAGTATGGATATAATACGTCAACTTCAAGTTCCAAGCTCGAATAGACGAGGAGGTAGATAAATCTGATAGACGAATGTAGATGGATAGGCGTCAGGCTGCCGGTTTTTATTCATACGGGTTACGCGTCAGGGCGTGTGCTATATTTTTCAGTATCTGGCGTCTCAGTACCGGCACGGAAATGTTAGTCAAAATGACTACCGTTTAAGATAAACCGTATCTGCTATTTTTTATATATTAAAGAAGTGAAAAAAAGAACAAAAAAGAAAAAAAAATTGGATTACGTTTTATTTTAAAAAAGGAGATGTTCGGAGGGAAATTATTATATACTGTTTGAAAAGTTGACATACGACAGCTAATTTATTTTAATTATCATGGAATAGATAAAAATGCGTTTAATTATATCTAAGCATTTGGCAACCGAGCTTGCTCGCCGTATTTCGACTTAGCCGTAGGAATGTAAGTACCTTCGCGCGAAAGAAGTTGTATATGTTAATTTCCAAAAATATTCAAATGCAAAACTTACCTATGTATTTCATTTGTGTAGTGCCACCTGATGTACGTGTGTGTGCGTGTGCGTGTGCGTGTATTTTTAAACAATGTATACAATGAATAACTGCAGTATTTGATAAGACATGATTAAACTTTTCTGTAAATTTGACATTAATTTATTGGGTAGCTTTTGAAAAAACTCAAATATATTATATCTCCTCGCTATAAAAATTTGAAAGATTCTTGAAAATTGAGAAGTTACTCTTTTTAAGATTGAGTTTTTATCAGGTCTATATTTTAGGGTCCTAGGAATGTATTTAGACCATGTTCCAAGTGACTTTCGAATGTCTGTATGTATATGTCACTCTTTCTCTCTCCCTCTGTATGTGTGTGTACATGTATCCTCTCATAACTTTTGAACGGATTGCCTGATAAAATCTCGGTTCGCAGCATCCGAAAGTACGACTTAGACCTTAGCCTTTTGAAAATTTAAATCGATTTGGCAGAGTATATTTTGAGAAATCTTCAGAACAAAACAAGTGTTTTTCTGGAATTTTTTATTTCATTTTGCTCTTTTCCTCAAAAAACATTTTGTGTAGCAAACCGCACCAAATCTGTCGGTTCGTTTAAGAGACAACGTGAAAAAAAAAATCGAAATAAAATTATTTATTAAAATAACTCATAAAATTCTCGGACGATTGAATTTGGTACTCGAATACCTTTTTGCTTAAAAAAACCGCGTCGAATGCCACAAAATCGGAACAAAATCGATCGACGCGGTAGAAAGAATGTAATTGAACAATTAAATAGCGAATTTTTAAATAAATGTGGATTTTGGCATCCGAAGGGCTCTAAAAGTATTAAAATATCTTTTTGAGCTCAGAGATCCTAAAAATATAGTTTTATTAAAATTGATTTATAGTTAGTATCTTACGTATATAGTTTTGAACGCTTTGAGTTCAAAACTAGCTAGAATTCTCAGAGGTCTCCTGCAAAATCAATTGTTTTTAGAATTCCTGAGCTCAAAAAGCTCATAAAATTATAGATAACTAAATAAATATAACAGCTGAAAGTTATACGGACAGTCTACAATCATTTTTCAGAAGTTTTTCATAAAATGTTTTTTTAATTATTCCTAAAATATTGAATACATGGACTCCGACATCTAATCATCTCTATTTCTAATAAAAACTGAATTGAATACTGTAAGCTAGATTGATATCAATTCGTTTTTGCTTTTTTGGAAATGCAAAAACACCTTTCGTTTACATTGCTGTAAACGAAAAATTTTCATAAAAGTATTATTTAGTTGTAATAATTTATAGATTAAAAAAAATGGGTTTAAAAAGATGATCTTGTAAAACATGTTTTTGCTCTTGAAAAGCCGTGTCAAAGTTCACAAGTCTTGTTGCAATCAATTAATTTAATCAAAATATATCGTTGTCGTAAACTTAAAAACAATTCTGAATAACTTTTGCTTTTCTTGATTTATCGACTTTAAAATCTAAACACTTTTAATGTGAAAAAAAATGAATGCCATAAGCCTTGTTCCAATTGGTCGCTTCGTTAGATCTTTGATAAGATATATGAAAATTAACGATTATATAGGTAATTTGCATAAAATACCCTCAATATTTTGCAAGTACTGTCGTAGAGTCATACTGTGGCTAACTTCGCTGCAGCAGAAAAATGGGCAAGTTTGACCGGAGAAATACTCTCAGCATGCGGAGGTAAAGTAGCAGTTTCCGCTACTGCACTTCACCCTGAGAGTTTCGGTGCTCCATTTCTCAGTGGTGTAGCCAGCATGGGTGGCACTTGGGGCGTCAATCGTAGTGTCACCCCAAAAAAATATAAGTAGCAGTTACGCAATTTACCACAATTTTACGATTTTTTATAGGTGAAAGAAAAAAAAAAAGAAGGTATATAGTTAAGATTCTTTTGTTGTGCATTTTTTGGTGAATTCATAATTCACGATTTGGTGAACTCGGGTGTCACCGCTAAATCGGTGACACCCGGTGCGGGTCGCCTCTCCGCCTACTTCTAGCTATGCCACTGCCACTTCTCCTTCTCCTCCTCCAACGACCCGATCCCCATCTATTAAATATACTATTTCCTTTCACAAAATCGACAACACACTGGAGACTTTCTGGGCTTGCGAGGGTTCATGGGCGGTAATGACCACCTACTTTTTGGTGAATCACCTGCTCTTTTGCTTTTAGAATATGCTCTAAAAAATGCATAAAGGAATACAAACAGACTGTAAATCATTTTGATCTCGAAAACGTGAGCAATAATATCATCGCGCTGTTCGGGATCAATAACATTATCGCTCAAAACAATGCGGAACGGTTTGGGGCTGGCCCGTGAGGGCGGTCGTTGCTCAGATTTTCTTTTTGGAATACCGTCCAAAATTGAACTTTAGCGAGGGCTTAAATCTACCCGATTATACGCTGAACAACTTTCATTAAGGTTACTAAATAAATAAAACGGGCCCGGACCTCTGGGCCGACCTTGTTGCATATTCAATGAGATTTTAAACTTATATTGGTGTGCCCATCGTTGATGATTTCGAATTAACTTGTTATATTTGGCGATTTTATTCATGTCTGGGTTTGAAAATTAACAAAGCAAACATTTCAATGTACATGTAATCAATTAGTTCGTTTAAAGTTGACTAAATACGAATTCATAGCTGTAAATAAGCTTCAAATATTACTACGCTTGTACCTTCTCGCAAAGTGCATCTAATATATTCTTAGACGATGTTTCCTAGAGGATGCCTTGCTGTCGTTATTAGTAGTTGCATATACTACTAATAACGGCTGAAAGGCACGTGTCCTCTAAGAATATATTAGGTCAAATGTATGCATTTTTAAGAAGGGTGGTTATTAGGCCATATGAATATGCTTAAAATGATACTATTAGGCCATATGGACATCTTTAAAATGGGGGTATTAGGCAATAAAAGTATCCTTAAGAAGAGGATATTAAATAAGTCTCATAATTATCTTCAAGAGAAAATATTACCACATGTACTTATTGAGATAAGTACATTTAAAACTTCACATGTCGTTAAATAAAGCAGAGATGCGAGTTTTAACACGATGGTGATTAAAGTAATACGATGTTCGTTGATCTTTAAATCCGAATATGAGTTACAAAAATATTCAGCCTTGTAGCTGACGGGCGCCAATCGACCATTTCTTCGACAAGTGACTATGCGAACATCGACGTTTATATGTACAGAGGCAGTATCGAAGACTTTTAAGATGTTTCAACGCCATCCTGTGGACGTTCCATGAACTAAGGACCGAAAATTGATTAAATTACTTTTCATAGGTAAATGAAATATAATCTATGGTATTTAGAATCGTATTACTTTTCTTACGGACAGAATTATCAGTTATTTTAAATAACTATTAGCTTCATATTTAGAAAGTTAAATAACATGGTGCCATATGATTATGAACTATTACCCTAAAGCAGAGGACAGTAGAGTTGCTATCTTTAACAGATGGCTGGTACACTGAAAAAATATTTCTAACCAAGTTCGAATTTGGCTTGGTTAAATATATTTTGTTGTAATAACTGAATAATTCGTTGTATTAACAAATAATATGTGTGATTTAACCAATCGGATCAATTGTACCAACATACAGGTTGGTCAAGACAACCAAAATATTGATTCGCTCAAAATCAACAATCCAAATTCATTATGTTATTCAAACTTATTGTTGGAATGACCAATTTTTTTTTCAGTGTAGTCATAAACGAGTAGCCTATAATTAATAAATTTCCTAACAATAAAAGTACGATTTTTTACTGAGATGATCTTTTTGAAGTTTATTTGTGTCATTTTAAATGTATTGTATGTATGTATTGCATATCTCTCTTGCCTCGCTGACATCCAACAATCTTTTCACACAAGCTCGTCAATTCCGGGTTCTTAAAATTTGAAATATAAAACAAAAATTGTTAGAGTTTTCGTTTAATTTTACTATATTGCCTTAAAAGCTACTTTTCTTTAAAAAACTTTATTGCACTAGGAGATTATTCAACAAAATGCAATAAATTAGTAAAAGAGAAATAATTTTGAATTTTCTATTTCAAGCATAAAATCGGAAAAGATTTTGTGAGTAGAGAATTCAATTTATGGATATTAGGGTTACAAAAAAAGGTTTTATATAATATTTTGATGAATCTTCCCAGAAATATTACATTTTACGTGGTTATTGTATATTTTTTGGTCCATCTTTTTATTTTAGGAGGCATGAAAGTCTTTGGAAAATCTCTTTATCTTCACAATAAGGAGAACTGTATATAGTAAAATTATGGGGAATCCTAATTGATTACAGAAACAAAAAAAAGTCTATCTTGTAAAGATACTCGCAGTTATGACACAAAGAAAAACATTGTTTTATATGACTTGTGTATATTCGATTATGTTTGTATCATGAAATGAGAATTAAACTGTCGTCTTTTTCTCTCATTATTTTCTCATTTTCCGTAGTCGACTGTAGATCTTGTGACAAAAATCTTCTGAAAACTAACGAAAATCCGAATAATTAATATTTAAATAGTCCATTTTTACAGATGAGTGATGAATGTTCTCTTTGCGATATGTCTCAAAAACGGTTGGTTGCACAAAAAAAAACAATAAAAATAATGTTCTTTCAGTATATAACAGAATTTTGGATTTATACCTATTTAGTTACGTAAATTATACTATGTTGATGATCGTAGGTTTTTTAAATGACACCAATCGGTCCAGAAATGATGAAATTATTACAAGTTTTCTAAACGCCTAATCTAAAGGTAGACATTCACGTGCACTCCATTTGATGTAGCGCCACATCGCCGGACGACGTCTAAAGTACTACACTCTCGATCACTGTTCGGCGTGAAGCCATTCCATATTTATGTGCAACCACCATAGACCACAATAACATTATTGCTCAAAACAAAATTTTGTTAGTCGGCGCTATGGATAGGGAAGAGAGATTTTCGCTAATGGCAGCCGCTGCTTGTATTTTAATTAGGAACAAAAAAAAACCGAAACGTAAATGGGCGAGAAGGCGGGCGTCAGAAATTCGCGCGTGTAAATTTCATATCGAATTGCTTTAGAGCCAAGTGATAGGGGAAATTACTAACGAATGGATGAATCTATTTACTTCAAGCCGTTAGAACTCGTAACGCCATTGATAAAAAAAATAATAATCAATATCTACCCATGAGAGATTAACAGGAACATTTCGTCACTTAGCGTCTGGAATGAGATGCGAGGAATTAAAATTTCCAACAGCAATATCACCGCAGCGTTAGGGCGTTATTATCCCTGAAACGTGTCTAGCTATTGTGACTAATTGATAGGACTACATAAAATTAAATATATTTACTTTAATTGTATGCAATTGTGCCTCAAATTAACAAAATTATTATATATAGACATACCTATATGCAGAGGTAGTGCTAAACTTCTATTACGCTCTGAAGTTATGTCGTAGAGATTTTTATTAGGGAAAAAAAAAATAATTACTTTCATAAAAAAGAACTGTAAACAATTACAGATTTTATAAAAAATCTTAAAAAATGCATTTATAAACGAATTGCTTATAATATTATTGTTGTATGTAGTTGGAGTAGGTTAATTGAGCAATATAGGTTGCGATGGATAAATAGTTAATTATTCATTTGGTTTTGTACTCTTATTATCTGTGTTTAATATTATGGTGGAATAGGTGGGATCGGTAACATCACGTGAACTGAAATTTAGTTGACCCATTGTAGCCTGAAAAATTGTATCCTTAAAAATTTTTTTGCAAATTTTTTTCATATTTTCCGGCAGAGCACGTATTTCTGCTGCCAATATTGGCCAAAAACATCCGATTATTTTTTTTTTGTTTTGACATATCCATTGTATCCAGCTTTGTAGAAATTTTGTTCGGCACGAGGTCTGGCGTTGATTTCGTTCTCTTGAAGGAATAAATACTCTTTAGTACTTTTTGAACGTTAAGTTGAAAAAACGATAAACTGTGAAGCTAATGAATACCTACTCACCATTAAAATCATTATAATACTTACAATCATTATAATACAAAATATCATTAAAATACTTTGGAATAATAATAAAATAAACAAAAACATAGAAGTAATTTAATACAACTGTTTTATTGCCTCCTCGAAATCGTCAAATGGTATATCATCTAGTACTGAACGAAGTGTTTTCGACGTTCTGGGAGTGTCTACATGTTCCAAAAATAATATCAGATCGTAGTACCACAATTTAGTTATACGAACTTCGTCTGCACCCGCACTAATATACATTGAAGCTTTTACCTATAACATTTAATATCTTTTAGAAAAATTTTTTCAAAGACTGTATAATTCACAACAATTTATATAAACTTTATGAAATAAATGTATAAAATACCTTATTCAATTCCTTTTTGAATTATACTCTCAAAGACGCCATTTTTTGCACCGTATTTTGTTTGCGGTTCAATTGATATTCTGGAATAGCTTAAATAACTCTTCTATAGCAGCATTACCTTTATTTTTAACATGATAATCTCGGTGAGTACATTATCAGAGGCACGGCGATTCCCTATACATTAAAATTACCTCCAAATCAAACTCTTTACCCGATATTGTGAATACGCCAGAGCGACTTCGTTCCATACTCCAAGCGAGTCCTTTCTTCACCATAGCGAGCGGTCGACTGAGCGTCAAAATGTATTCTGGTTCTTAGTTTAGTTTACCAGGTACGGGCAACCTTTGACATGTAGTGGGCCAAACTTTAGTGTGCAAATACATTTGCGGGCCCGTGTTCAAAAAGTAGTGCATTTTAAAGTAGTGTTTTAAATTAGTGTTCATAATTTTTTAGCGACAGATATCAGGCATGAAATTTTTCAAAATGTCTCGCGGGCCAGATTAAATCTTACAGCGGGCTGGCTGTTGCCTACATATGGTTTAGACACTCATGGGCAGTGCGGCGTGGAAATGCGCCACGCGACGCGCGAATTTCGTATTCACAATGAATCGGACTGCGGCCATTGGGTCGATACCGCATTGAATTTGGAATGTTTGGAAATTCAAAGTTCGGAGCGACGCCATACAATCGACGTGGTTTTTCATATTTACGACGAAATAATGCATTGTTTTGCTGTGATGGAGTGGCACCTTAAGGCAATTCAAAACGGGATGCCTCCGACCGCCACGATGGATGACGACATCCTTCACTAGGCTCGCGTTAGTCGTGTTGAACACTCATTCTTACCGCATTCAATCTCTCCTCTACGTTGAATAAGTTCACTATTTGCGGTTGTTTATCCTATTTTAGGTATAAAAACTTAAGAACTGTAAAATAAACTACTTGTTTTGAAATTAAACGGCTTTTGTAAGGTTTGTTTTTAGAATAACGTGAAATCCCGTTTTGTTCAAGCTCCATCTGACGATCTTTCGAAGGTTGATGCTTTTATGGTGGATGAATTTTACAGGAATAATGTTAATTATCCCAGTGCAGAAATACGTGGAGACAAAATAAACAGGTAAGAATATAATTAAATAATGGTTAACTATCATTTTAGATTATTATCCGTCATATAAGTACATATTTCATGTAGTAGGTAATGAACTTGTGCGTAAGTATCTACTGACTAAATAAACTTTGTATGAAATTTCTCTATAATAAAAATTTAACAATTTTTTTAATATAAACTCCGAACAAAACTTGTTAGTTTTAGTTAAGGTAATAGTTCTTCTGATTTTTGTCCAGGTATGTACTTAAAATTTGACTCATTTAAATTCATTCCATTCCAGTACCCATAAACGATACTTAATGCATTTTCGACTTGAAAGTTTGACTCAATTTTGCACAGAAATGCACTCAGAGTTGTTGGAATACATTTTTTGTTGTAGATCAGCACATGAAGCTTATGGAGAGTGAAACAGTTCAAGTGCATTTTATAAAGACAAAAATGACTACTTTTGTGTGTTCAGATGAAATAATTTTAGCTTTTGTACAATTAGATAGACAAAAAAGAGTTATTATGGAATCCCAAGCATGCAGACCATTTTACGATTTTTCACCGTAGTTTCATTGCTTTCAGCTATAATTGGTTTTATCATATTCGTCGTTTGTTTAGAAATCTTCAGACCAATTAATTAACAAGATATTCAAAATCAACAATAGAAATTCGAACGAAGTATTTATAATGATTGCTCAGTTTATTAGATTTCAAATCCGATGATGATTTCTCGCTATGTCTTTTCCTGTAAAAATCCATTCACCACCATCTTTTAGGTCTTTTATAGGTTAAAAGATTTCCCTTAATTAAAACGAATGCTGTTTTACAGCAGTTACCAAGTAACTGCTGACTTCATGGCACCGACTGAAGTGGATTGCAAGAAATGCTTGTAACGCTCCTTCTAGCGTTACAAGCACGTTGAAAATAGCGCTGCACTCCGACGCTGGTAGCGCTTCATGTAGCGCTACACCGTCAGTACCCGGCTTTAGCTAAAAATTTAAATAGAGAAATTAAACTCATACAAAGTACGATAAATTAAGTATCCGTGAGTACGGCTCTGTACAAATAAACTTACACTTGAAAACATAAAACCAGCCGTACCGTGTATTAGAAATTGACTTAGTGCATTAAAGACTAGGCAAAAGTAGTCTTCCGTTTCATTAAAAATGACAAAAGAAGCATGAAGGACTTAGCGCAGACCGCGGTCGTCTGTAGGTAGGTAATTATGCACCTTTCTACCTAATTTACTTATGATAGCGTTTTTAAAAAAAATTACGTTATAATTAGCAGATTTTGTATAAGTAGTTAAAAATACTTACGTCGAAGTCATCCTCGCAACAGTTTAAAACACTTTTGTTTGAAAGAGGAATTTTATCGTCTCGCCGCATAGCATTACACCACTTTTAAACTTTGGTGTCTTCGGAACTACCAAAAGATAGTATGTTGGGTGTTGTATTGGTGGTATTTGTGCATTTTGGAACAATACCGTATTTATAACACGCTGAATTTTTGATAAAACCTACACGTGTTCGTTCATTAGCCCCAAGTTCACGAAAATAGCGGGCTGCGGCTGATCGCGAGCGGGAACGAAGTGAATGATGATAATTATGCGCGAATGGCGCGCTGTTTGAAATGAATTTTTATAGATCGCTTTATTACAATCGCAGTAATTTCGTTGTTTTTAGTTGGATAGAAATAATGTTTTCACTGTAGGTAACAGATTAATTAGTGCGATATTTCTACATACTTAGTTAAATTCACGTGCAAAAGCTCATTATGCAATGTTCGTGCAGAATTTTATTATCTACAAGTGCTACAATAAAACATAATGAATATAAAACAAAATATACAGATATTTAGTTTTTGTACTTTTATTTTAAGGTCGAATCCTTATTCGAGTGGATTTTAAAACACGTGCTAAGGCATAATATTCACATGCAGAATTAATAGAATAGAAATAATTCTAATTGTTAAGTCAAATTCTTCTAAAATAAAAAGCTACTTAAATAAACAAAAGGCGGGAATTATAAAAATGTCCCTTTTTGCTATGTCAGATTTTGTAACACTAAATTTAGTTACCATAAATGTACTTATTGACCGAACGACAGTCGTGATCGTTAACACAAGAAAGTAATTTAAGTCATTATTTTATTTCTCTATTCTTTTTTTCGTTCCAAACGGGAAAGTCGTCTATCTATCTGCCCATAACGATATTTTTACGTTTCTGACGTTTTGTTTCGGGCGGCAAAAAGGGATATGAAATATCGTTCAGCGTAAATACGATATATCCATTGATCTCGTTCACTTCGTTTCTCTTTGTTTAGGTACAAACCACTCGAAAGGGAACAAATCATAGGGCATTTCATTAGATGCGTATATATATATATATATATATATATACACACGCATCTAATGAAATATATATATATTGGGTTAGGGAAAAAGTTTTTTCGTAATTTGTGAGTAAAAAGTTGCAATAAAATTTCTTTGGTTGTGCTGTTTGTATTTAGCTTGTTTTGATGTATTAAATAGATATCGTTTTAAAAAGAGAAAAATATGAAGCAAAAACGGTGTTCTGCCATTTTTCTATTCTTTTTCTCTCGACTAAAATGAATGAATTTAACGTAAAAATTCGATACATTTTGATTTTTATTGCAAAAGGGAAACTGTGACACAAGCCACGAAAAAAATTGTGACGTTTATGAACCTAATGCATTGTCGGTAAGAGTAACACAAATCTAGCTCAAGTATTTTTTCAGTCCGATAATTTTAAACTCAAAGATGAAGCTCAATCTGGTCAACTTGTTACAGATAAAGTCGATGCCACTTGGAAAAAAGTAGAGCAAGATCGACATATTAGTTCTTACGAGATAGCTGAAGAGCTGGGGATTGACTACAAAATAGTTTTGACTCATTTGTAAAAAGTTGCACAAAAAAAGCTTGATACTTGGGTCCTACACGAGCTCACTGAATGAAATATAATGAATTTTGTACTCATTTGTGATTCGCTATTGGAACATAATGAAACCGAACCGGTTTGGAAAAGATTGATCACTGGTGAGGAAAAACGGATTACTTATGACAAGAACGTGAGAATAAGATCATGGTCAAAAGGCAAGCAAGCTCCATTTTACTATCGCGAAATTCGGATTAACTAGTTTTTGTTGATTAATCCAATAAGTTGATGCTATGTGTATGGCGGGATTGGAAGGGTATTATTTATTATGAGCTTTTACCGCAAGACAAAACCATAAATTCGGATCTCTATTGCTGTTCTATTGGAGTTCATGAGACTCAAGCAAGAAGTAGAGAAAAAAACAGTCCAGATTGTTCACCAGAAAGAGTGTGCCTTGTTATCATGATAACGTTAGACCCCACACAATTTTAGCCACTCAAAAAATATTGAGAATGTTTGGTTAGGAAGTGTTAATGCATCCACCATATAGCCCTGACCTTGCACCCTCAGATTTTTACCTGTTTCAGCCTCTTTAGAATTCTTTAGGTAGCGTTAGGTTAACAACAAGAGAGGTGTGCCAAAACTACTTATATATATAATTAAAAGTAAGCAAAATATGACGAAAATTATCTTGAATTTATATATGTAATACGAAGAAACTTTCGATAAAGCTGGAAAAAAGATTATGCACGTGTTTGGAAACAAGACTGAGACAGCAATCGGGATAAAAATTAATATCACGTGCGTGGCACGAGCACTATAAAGGATGTAGAAAGGGGAATGCCAAGCCGCCATAGTTACTCCGGCCATGGGTGCACACATTGAAAACGGTATCCAAATGATAATGTGTAATAACAATAATCCTTAAGTTAAGGAATCAGTTATAAAAAAAGTCGACGATTTGGAAATTATAAACAGTTTTCATTTCAATAATAAAACAGGCTTTTACAATAAAACTTCACTTGTTTTATATCAGCTTTTTCGTATTTTATGTTTGCATATCGTTTGTAAATGCAACACAGACATGACAATTATACAAATGCCTTAAAAACAATAGTAGGTAATAACCTAAACACACATCGTTCAACAAATGTCATTCATCTTGTCTGTCGTCATACACTACTAAGACTTAATCCAAAAATTGAGCTGGTAGAGAAAAATATCTTTGATGCCGTGCCCACTTCAGATACCGTCATCACATGAACAAAACATCTTACCGTTCATTTGTCAACTATGCAGTTGCAATGCAGCTGATGTCGATTCCAATTTTGCGCTGGGGTCGTTATTGGAAACATAAGCGGTATCCATATTCAAGCCGTGGTCAGAATATTCATTGGTATCAATGTCCATTTACAATGCCAAGTTGTTAGATATTAAAAAAAAAAGCATAGTACACAACAAAACAACGTAAAATTTGTAAGCAGTTAACTGTCACTGTCAATTAATGTCAAATGTTAGTTTTTTTTTGATTTAGTGTGCGACGTGTTGTAATTTCCCATACAAAATCGATATTGAAGTTTACGAACGGTTATTAGAAATTATTATTCCAAGGGATCATTATTTAATAATGTATTTAACAAATTAGAGAATATATCATTCATATTAATTCCTTCATAATTTTTAATAGTTTTTGCTCACATTAGGAAAAAAAAAATTGATAATAATCATCCATTATTCTTCCATTTATTATCGATTACTTTTTGATTTCTTTCCTAGTGAATACTGGTAACACTGCTGCTGCCATCGAAAGGTTTTGTTTAAATCTAAGTACTATTTATTTGTTGCGTAATAACCCCAACTAGTAGTGATAATGAATATAGCTTAAATTTTATAAAAATTAAACAAAGGATATTAAGTAAATATTATATGTTTTGCGTTTTTGGCCACAGTCTGGCATTCCCTCTTTATTTTACTTTCATGCGGGAATTTTTGCGGGAATGCGGCTGCCGGCCAAAGGTAGAGCCACATCAAAAAAATCATGTGAAGAAATTTGCCAAGTTTGCATTTTGTGTAATTTGCGTAGCCACAAAATTAAATTCAAAACACACGCCAAGTTTCTTATCAATCTGGAAGTTGAAAGACTAATCTTATCTACGACACTCGGGTTAATTAAATTGATTCATGTAAGTTAGATTCAGATCTAATTGCACCAACTAGTATTAACATTTAACAGGCCGTTAATTGATATTTAGAATTTTGTTTCCATACAAAATAGTTCATAATTATATGTTGACAATTTTTTAATTTAATATTAGTTGTTGAATTTAGATCTTAGATGTAATTTTACAAATCAAAGTTAACAATTAACAGGCTGTTGTCGTAAGAGATTTACGAATTTTTTGCCCTTGCCAATTAAACCATATTATAATATGTATTCAAGGATTAAAGTGGATATTATCATAATTGAGGAGACTCACCATCAGCAGATCGGGCTAAGGTTATTGGATTATTAGGGTTAGATACATATAAAAAAATTGTCCAATTAAATATTAGGAAGGGCCAAGTTAATTATTTTAATGTTAACCTGAAACAGACATGAACAAATTGTGAAATATAAATAATAAAATTCCACATTCGTTCAGACAGTGGTTGAATAATATTTATTTGACGAAAATTACACTCAACGGCCACTTGGAAAGTTCAAAGCCGAATTAGCCCCAGATTCCAAAAGGATCATACAAAATTTCTCTCAATTGCACCGCAATATTTTTTCTCCTTCACGAATTTCTCTTTTGATTAACGAAGCGCTATATTTGATTTGACGCACGATCTGACCACTAGCAAATAAATACGGCGAGGACAAGTGATTTAGAGCTCGTGAAAACGTCGAAATTTTTCGCTAGTCTATTCGGGCAGAAAATGTTATAGGCGGGTCTCTATTGGGCCACAAAGCGGTTCATGCTACTTTAATACACGAGACGTGGTGCCTTTGACAGAAATAGTTTTATTAATATGAGCAAAGGTTATGTCGAATACGATGATAATGATGAAAGTTTTCAAAATTCACGTGGAAGTATTCAAGAAATACATTTAGTACATACAGGTGGTACTTTTATGGATTTATGTTCGTCGGTTTGTCGTCTCTAATGTTTGAAGGCTTCACTGCTTAAGATACCTCATGGGTCGCTGGATTCTGGGTCCATATAATTGAGTAGTTAAGGAGGAAAGTTGAAACTGGTTTTGAAAGGAAAAGAAAAGAAAAAAGAAATTATTCGGCACGAGAATAATGTGGGAGTAAAAATCACATAGTCACAAACTAAAACATCGAAAAAACAAATATTAATAAAGAAGAACGATAGCATTCAATCGATAATTGTAAATGTTGCTAATGATGCAAGTAAGTAGTGTATAGTAGCTACGGTAAAAGCAGATTTTGTCTTAGAATATGTAGAATAATATTAAAATTTGCCGGGTAAATTGAATAAGTTTTCCTTAAGTTCAAATACTTCATAAAAATTCTAATTCATTATTTTTATATATCATAACATTTATATGGCTGATAGATTGTTTGTATGAGGTCGATATTAAATAAGAAAGAAAATTAAATTAGGGAAAAAGGAATAGAAGTTTGTATGGAAATCCGTCGTCGTCGAAGTTAATGAATACTAAATTGAATACATCTACTTCTGTTTAGAAATTCAAAAATAAATTGTTTCAGCATTGTTCAAAATCAATTGCGAAAAGATTAGAATTGGAAATGACATTTTGTATGAGAGTACCCGTTTTTTTTTTTAATTGAAATAAAAAAAAATTATAGGCAGACACATCATAAGTCCTGTTTAGATCAGGTTATAATACTAAAAGTATACACCGGATAACCAATAAATAATTCGTACAAACACATAAAAGAGAAATATCCAAAAATAATGTTCGATTTTAGGAAATCTGTAGAATAGGCGTATACGGCGATAATCATTTCATTATCGCTTGATAATTTTTGTCATCCCCAGTGAGTCACACACGCCGTTAACGCGTGCGTTGTCTTGATGCAACTTTTTTTAAACAAGTAAGGTCGTTTTTAGGATTTTAGGAAAATGGCAAAAACGGAATTCTTATAGTTTCGTCATATCCGTCCGTTTTTTCAAGCATTTTATTCAAAAACTACAAGACCTATATTGATGAAATTTATAGTGTAGGTGTCTTGTGTGAGCCGATACTTAGTTTGGTAGTTAAATAACAAAAATAAATATTTCTAGGGGGGCTCTACATACATGTAAAAGAAGCTGAAAAATTTTTTTTAGCCAACATCTAGGAGTGGCACATATTTCAACAGTTATTTTAGAAACACTAAGGCTTCTAAGCGATTTCTCTGATTACGTTAATAATTTCGGAAATAATGGCTCCTAAATTTGCAGAAATTGTGTTTCCCCCCTCTAATTTCTAAACCGTATGTCTAATAAATTGAAAAAAAATATAGAAGGTAACATTTTATAAATAATTTCAACGAAAATTATTTTGAATATAGTCACATATACAGTTTTTGAGTTATAAGTGTTTCTTTAAGAAAAACTGCGCTTCTTTAAGAAGCGCAGTTTTGTTACAAAAGGACGTAAGTGTCATGAAGATGCGCTCTTTTGCTAATGCACTTTAGTCTACACTATTTTAATAGTAACAGTCGACATACCTACTTGTTTTAAAGTTAAAGGAGACTAAAGTACTTATAACTATTCTGTGTAGGAAACATGGAAAAAGTATAACAACGTGGTTTTTTCTTCTGTTGTGCATTTCTTTGTAATAATGGCTTCGGAACCCTATAATGAGTATGGTTCGACATGCTTTCGGCTAGTTTTTTTTCTGTACTTTCTTGTTTGCCGGTCTAATTACGATGCGCAATCTAACCCTATTATTGTTTCTTCTTTTTGCTTATGTTCAATAGTAGAACACCCTTCACATGCCAAAAAGACTCCTATGACTTTTTCTGCCAAGTGAACGGTCTTCGAGTTTTGGATTCGATTCGTCGAATCAATACAATATATTGTTTTATGGTTTGTGGTGTTTAGTATTAAACTCAAGTTTTGTCTACAGTCATTAATCAACGCAAATAGTCCTTTGACTTATGCTTAAACCTTTTGAACAGCTTTTTAAAAACCTTCGGGCGATTACGTTTTTGGTTCAAAGTCAATAAACGAGGCAACCATAGAGTGCTTGGCTTTCTCATTTCCGAATGTTGATATAAAAATGTTTATTACGCGCTCAGTAGAAATGCCTGTGGCCTGGGTAATCTCCCTCAATTTGAAGCCGCTTTCATCTCTAAGCATTTGATGGACTTTTGAACAACGTCTTAAATTAGCCTGCAGGCCTGTATGTAATGCCGCGTCCTCCCACTCAACTATGATCGGTCTGCCTCCAAGCTGTATATTTGTATATAAATACGTATGTATGTAAAGGTAAAAATAAAATTTTGTTAATATGAAATTCAGTGCGAGATTCTTTGTATAAATTAATGTTTTAAATATAATTCTTTGTATAAATAAATGTTTTAAATTGTTACTATTATTTCATCCTTCTTCCTACTATACGAATGAATATTCACATTAAAATGATTTTACCATTCAAAGTCGTTGTCACGTAAAACTTTCGCCCGTATACCGACTTTACAGGCAACCAAAACTGTTTATCAGTTGTTCTGTTGCCACCAAATGAAATTAAAGTTCTATTTAAATTGAAAATGGCCGTTTTGGTCTCTGAGGTGGTTTGTTAGTTTAATGCAATCATATTTTCTGAAATATCTTTAATCTATAGATGCTCCTTTGTTACGTTTTTATAAAAAAATAGACTTATCTGTTTTAAGAAATATGAATTATCGATTTTATTATCATATATTAACGAGGAAAGCTATTTAGTTTGAGAATTGATACACACTCGCACGTACGCACGCACACGCGTACACACTCTAGTTGATTCATACCATACTCGAAATTCTCAGACTATAGAATCAATTGCGAAAAAAATACGACAGTTATGGTAATTCATAACTTGCTAAACAAAAATAATTTATTACACTATTATTACATTAATGTAATGGAGGTAAGTCCATTTATTTATAATAAGAAGAAAAAATGCTCATGAATTCATATAACGTATTCATTTGGACATGAATCCATTGAAACAGACATCAGGGACCAAATATATAAGAAAATGTCTGTAAAAGATATGTTGTGATAATACAACTATATGAATAGTGATTACTACTATGATTTTCTAATATTATGTTATCTGGCTAATTTTCAAAACTCACCATTTCCATAATAGTTTTTTTTTTTTAAATTCCCAAAAAGTTTTTTGGGATTTTTTTTGGCAATTGGGTATTTATACGCATAAATACGTGGTCGATTTTTATTAATCTATCCGATGCTCTTTACAGCTATATTTAATTGAAATCAAACTTTATATTGAATGACACAAGTTATCATTACAAATATGTCTTATGTAATTTAAATCGTTACCTATAAAAGATTCGATGTTACATTTAATATATTTTTTGTACACCTATATGTATATTATACAATATATTTATAACTAAGTCTGCACAGATTTATTTCTCTTATTCGACATCCTCATACTTAACTCTCTCTCCTCGCATTTCGTGCGAATGTATTTAATGATGAGCTTCAAAGAGTAACCTTGTTTCGATGCCAGTGTGGAGAGAGCTTTTGATGTGATCAAATGAAATTACATTCCGCCAAACTGGGTATTCGTTAAGAATTGCCCAGACATTGAGATTAGTTGTAAATTGGATAATTGGAAATTTCGAGACGAATTTGTAAATAATAACTGTTATAAATATCAGTTCAGAGACAGATGGAAATATTTTAAATTATTTAAAATAATATTCTCTTGATATTAGAGTATTAAAACTTAATTTTTTAATTTTATCGTATTAAGCATTAAAGTGAAATAATTTTTGATTGAAAAAAAATTGCAATTATGCAAATTACCAATTATGTTTTGATAATGTCGACGTGATGTTGACGTACAGCTTCCCAATTTTTTAGAGTGATGTACCTTTACGATATCAATGCCTGTAACTAATATTTGGAGGGGAATTTTAAATCCAACAAATCACGGAATACGCCTTGAAATATTTCATAATGCTTACTAACAGGTGCTAAGATCATAATGACCCCACAATTCAGCAAAATTAGAACAACGGCATAAAGTATCTATATGTTACGGACAGCCGCACCCTTAGTATTAAATTTGATAAATGTAAAAATATAAATAATTTAAATAATATAAACGGACTTAGTCTCGGCCGTATCTTACGAGCCTCCTCCTCCACATCATTTTTGTAGAAGTCCACAGAATGTCTTGTCAGATCCGCCCGACGATCTCATCATCGAGGTAGGAAAAATTATAGAAGTTAATAAGATGGCTATTGTCTAGGAGTTGGGATTACCCCTTTCTTTAGGACCTTTAAAGGTCATCAATCCGGTACGCTTCCCGCGCCTCCCGGAGTCTCTTTCGAAGTTTCCAGTCCGTACTGTAAATTTCACGTGACCTCCTATGCTGAGGTGCTCGCTTGAAAGGCACCCGTAGGGCAGTCACGCGCCGACGGCATCTTTATGCCGAAAGGCCGCGTTTGAGAGGAAGGCTTCATAGCGTTTTGCTTTCGCCAATGCAAATCCAAGTTGTTCAGGAGGTTTTTAGTCCATGCAAGTCGGACACACCCGTGTGCCCGGGCACATGGACGGCCCATAATGGCTTTTTCTCCTCCTTCTCCACCCCTTTCGTACGGGGAGAACTACAAAAAAAAGGGCATCCATCGCAGTTGTACTCCGACCGCCACATATGAAGCTCGTGAGGAAATATAGAAGTCGGAAACCAACGCTGTATATAATTTCTGCCCACACCGCAAGAAATTAGTTCTCCGAGGCGATAAATGAAGAAATCTGAGGTGCGGGCTTACGCGGCGGTGTAGAAATCGCCGTTATAATATAAAAAAATATATGAAATTATATAACTTTTCGTTGACAATTTCTCCCATAAGGATTTCGGAATAAATCACTTTTTTAATGTACACTTAAAGTCTAAATCATTTGATTCATGACGATCAACACCTATGAAAATATTTTGAACACTTGTCAAAAAAAGAAAATTATCCCCCATTTTACTTTTATAAGGCTTGATTTTCTAAAAACACTGAAGAAGACTATAAGGAACAATCTGATTAAATACTTTCTCAATGTCTGCCTCAAATATTTTAGATTTTCTATATAAATTCAATTTTACTTTACCAAAAGCGATACCAAATTTTCGCACTTTAGTAAAAACGTTACCTAAAAGTATCTACTACTCCTAGACTGATGATAACGCGTCTTGCAAAAGAAGTCGTGAGCATGCGCAACTGAAGTTTTCTTCAAGTCTAATCTTCTATTTTTAAAGTGTATAAGAGATTTTTTAAGTAGACTTTTAAAGATTATAAAAAAATAGGCGCACTGACATTAGGGTTCGTTAATGTCAATAACAAGTTACGTCGAAGTATAAAATATTTATTTTCATTACAGAGCATGTAGAAAAGAAAGTAGACAATTTTTTTTCATTTCTTATTGGAAATCAGTCTTAATACATTTATTACATTCTCGCATGGACGCCTTCTTGCTAATAGAGTTGGTTAGCTTTTTCGTCAAAGTATAACGATAAGGCGCCTAACGATATTTTATTTTATGCATTTAGAAGCAGTTGGCTATTAAAATACTTAGTAAAATTGACATGATACATGTTGTCCTGTTGGTGATTTGTTGTACTGAGTTAAATTTTCCATGGGTCACTGACCATGCCCTACCATACCATGGAATGGCTCACTCTTCCATCACCTCACTCACTCTTCATCAATTTTTCCTTCATAATATATTCTATTCCTACTCAAGAGGCCGGTAACGCACCGACGACTTCTTTGGGGTAGCGGATGTCCACGGGCGGCGATGAACATCTACTCTTTGGTGACTCTCTGACCGCAGGTGAATTGACCAATGAGTTTCTAATTTCAAATGAAACAATTTGATCCGTGCTTCGAGACGTTCTGAGTACCTTAACTGTGGGTTCGTTCTCATTGCATTAACGGATCACTGGGTTGGTACTAATAATGTCTCCCGACCTGAAATAGAATGATTATGAGAGGATATGCCTCATTAGTGCGATGTTTAAAACCAGATATGTTTGTAATTAAGTAATCGATTATTGTTATCAGTATTTCTTTAATCCTTATAACCCCGAATTCGGTACCAATATGAAAAACGTTTCGGCGGTTACAGTCAATGAATATCATTTCGAGGCCCTATCTTTTCATCGTTTAGAGAATTTAGTAATGGACGCTACTCACTGCAAGATGAACATACGGCAAGGCCTGTTTCAACAATCTCTCCAAATAATGTAGCCCGTGTTCATAAAGTGATAAAAGATGACAATCGATGCACTTGCCACACAATTCAGAATACTCTTAGGATTAGATCCGCAGTGATAGATAAGATCTTGTATGATGAATTAAAAATATTAAATATCATTTCTCGTTGGGTTCCACATCATCCCATACAACACCAAAAATAAGAGCGTGTAAGGTTCAGTCGGAAGACATTAAAGTCATCGAATAAAGGCGGTACCGTATAATATTCAAAATTGTACCCGGTGATGAAACGTGTATTCCATTTTATGACTTACCTACATGTCAGGAAAAAAAGGTATCGGTCGATAATGATGATCCAACGCTAATATCGAAAAAAACGTAAGTCCAATGAAAAAAGTTATGTATGCCGTGTGTTTTCAGAAGTACAGACTTGGTTAAAGGTATTAAATTAAATTGACAGAGATCTGTCACGGCGACTTGGTACACATAACAGTGCTTGCAAGAAGTTCTTCAAATTCTTAGAATTAGAACTAGAGGCGTAATGCTACCCCATGATAACACATTTTTTTTTTATACCGCTGCGCTGACTGTCAACTTTTGAAGGAAAATAACATTGTAGTCCTAGAGCATCTGCTTCACGCAACGGATCTTGCAATGTGTGATCTTTGGTTGTTTTTTTGTGTTTGAAAAAACTGTGTGGTCGCTGTTTCAATTTGAAGTAAAGATCTACTCAGCTATTATTAAATATTTTGCCTTTATTTCTGTAAACGATTGGCGCGGTGCCTTCCATTTGTGAAAAATTTGCCTACACTTCTCACTTATTTCCATAAATTTTAAAGATAACCATTTAGTATTGGCTATGCACTCCATATAATTTTTAGTTTAAATTTTCAGCCGTTGACGGTCTCTTTCGTTTGCTGGTTTGTTATTAATCATGAATATATAAAAAAAATAACTTTCATAACAACCTTTTATTCCAATTTTCTAAAAAAGAAAATAAACAATCAAGTGTGCAAAACCTACAATTTTGTTACGTTATCTATACAATTTATATTAATATAAAATATTGTCAAAACATTATATTATTATAAAAAAATATCACGAAATTTAGTAATATTATAACGCCACAATGTTGAAAAGTCCCCATGCTTACATGAGAAAATACTGTTTTTGGATTGAAAGTCATGCATCTTTTGAAAAATAAGAAGGACTGCGCAAGCTAAACAAAGTGTAATTACTCAACGATATTTTTGTGACAAGTTCTTATACCATATAAAAACCGTATAATGTAACAAAATTATAGGTTTGGTTCATTTCATAGTTTATTTTTTTAACTGCCGATATGAAAATTGGGAAGTTACTGTTTTCAGTATCATTTTAAAAAATCCAGTTTTTATCAGGTCTTAACATTTTAGTGGCTTAGAAATTTGTTTTAACCAATTACATCGAATGTCTGTATGCATGTGTTTTGTGTGTGTGTGTGTAAACCTATGATGATTTTTGATCGGATTAACCGATCGAAGCGCAGTTTACGGTATTCAAAAAGTGTCTACTTAATTTGGACTTCCCGAAAACCTTGGACTGATTTCACCTGATAGATTTTGAGAAATATTTTGATTAAATTGTGGTTAAAATAGTGATTACTGTCGACCATGGACATTAGCAACCCCGAAAAGTCACCAGTTTATTGCCGGCTTCTTGGATAGAAATAGGATACCTAATGGAGGGGGGAATAGGAATTTTGAATTTTTAGTATTTACTGGACATGTTATACATTTTGTCCATTTTAATTAAAACTTATTTTAGGTAGGATGCAAGTAAATGCTAACGAAGCCTGTTACGCCATATTAAACAAGGCATGGTGTGAAGCCAACCGTTGAAGACTTTTTTTGTTGGGAGCCACTTCGGGTGCAGCAGTCATATTGAGATGTCGTTTACGACGGGCAATCATTAAGCATTATACAAAATTTCCTGTCTGTGTTGTTCACCGCTGATTTGATTGAAGTTTCCTCATCAGCAGCCAACCCTGAAAGTTCAATAAGATCATGTTAAATCGGTTCTAAAAAACTGATTCAATATGTATAATTTCAATTTCGTAGAATAAGAAGAAGCGGTTGAAATTCAGCTTGCATGATTTGATCAAAACAAATATCCGAATTTACAATGCAAGTTAAATAAGTTTTTAGACATACCGGATTGTCCGTTTATATAATACTTACGCATAATGATATTATAATAAGCTGGATAGCATATCGTTTTATCATGGAATATGTCTGTACGAGCGCATGGACGTTGACTATTAAACACAGACGAATGGATATGATTTTATTGGTTTTAAAATTATTATGCGTATAATTCGGACTGGCACAGTCTCAAACTAGACAGTTATTTCAGTTCAATTCAGTATAGACATCAGCCAAGCCGCTTTTGCTACAAAAACAAGGTTCACTACGCTGACTAAATTTTCATATTAATCAAAAAAAAAATTTAGCCGCCATGCGATGCTTGGCAGATGTGAAAAATATGAACTTACAATTTTTTTTGAAAGGTTTATAAAAGAAAACGAAATAAAAAAACAATTAAAAGGTAGTATTGGATTTATTTCTGAAACTTTCATATTATCGCTATCAGTTTTATTATCAATGTTATCTACATTTAAAATTTAATGAACCCCTTTAAAATTTTAATACAAATTCACTGAAACGGACCGATATTTACAAACGCAGCTGTGAGTTGTAACGTAACAAATCTGGCTGATAAAAATTTTAACAACAAAAAACCGACTTAAAAAAACTATTCCAAAACAAATTAATATGCACCAAAAAGTAAAAAAAATATTGCGTATTTTTCTACAAGTTAATAATAAATTTACTTTTTCTACTCATCAGTATGCAGATGCCATCTATGTGTTTACCACGCAAGAAGGTAGGTAGGCACCTACCCACTTCAAATTTAACTCAACACATACCTATGAATAACAAACAACGATCAAAATATTTTTTAGATTTCTCCTAAATAAAATGAAATGAAAAATATTAGACTACTTAAAAGTCAATCAAACTATTACGATATTATAATGTAGTTACGATTATTGATATTTTTGGAGTCGGTGTCAGCCAAAAAACACTACAATATAACTAGAAATGGACTTCTAAAATAGTAGAGAAGAAAGCGTTCATTGTAACTACTGTACTGAGTCGGAAAGTGCCGACGAAACCCAGATCTGTTCGAAGGTCGTGTAACTCTGCAGTTCTGCCAAATGCAAAACATCAATCTATTCTAATCTCACTGGAGAACATGATAAACCTCGTTCGAAAGACAAAAAAGTGCCTTCATTTAAATTGAGGTTCTGAAAAATTGCCATTACGCCCACCCCTAAATGTAATTTTTACGCGCAAACCTCTTCCAATTTCCCCTGCGATTCTTCAAAGTGCCGAAGCTTTGATGATGTCGTAAATTATTTCGGTTCACCGATTTTACAAAGAAAAAAAAATGAATAAAATCCTTTACAAAGTGCGTATAATAAATAAACCTTTGTAATTTATTGAGCTTATCTAATAAAGACCAGCTTTCCAAAGGATTCGCTCAGATGGTAGCCGTTTTGTGGAAGACGTCATTTTGTTTTTGTTTTCCGTCTATAAATACAAAATAAAAAAGGAGGTTTTTTTTTGTTCGAGCATCAATACAAAATTACTGAATGTATGGCTATGAAGCTTTGATCATTCAGCGATGAATCGCTTATAGACGGTTTTAGGCTATTTATTTTTTGAATTCCGTACACCGATTATTATTTTTTTTCTATTCGCTTTTAAAGTCCAGCAAAGCGGCCGAGTGACCGTTAATATTTATATAAGTATATAAAATGAAAACAGTTTTTTTTTGTCCAAATACCAGTTTAAAGTTATCGAACGTACTGGTATGGTACTTGGACCATTCGATGTGGAAGTGTAATTTGAGGCTATTGATTGTATACATTTTATACAATCATCACCATTTATTGTAACTATTTATTTTAATAAGTCATAACGCTTAGCGAAGCAGTCGGGTGACGGATGGTCTACATGTTCATACCATATTATTTTGCGGCAACAGCAATAACAAACAAATGTACATCTTCACGTCAGAGTTTTATTTATCATTAAAAGGACTGTAATAAGTTTTTATGACATTTTCAAAATTGATAATGTTATTATTTTGTGAAACGAGGAAGTGTATTAAATATTTATAAGGGCGGATATGTTCAGAAATCGCACTCGATTAAAACAATGTATTTCTACGCGTTCCGGTTAAATATCGCACCAGCGATGACGTTTTAGACGGTGAAAAAAATGCTTTCGTCATCTTCAATGACCTCTTAAAACACCTGCTTTCAAAACACACCGATTATGCAAACACAAATCTGAGGGCACTTAAAGACCGCGTAAAGTAAGACGGATTTCGCTAGCGGAATCCGTCTTACTTTACGTCAGGTTTAAAATCTTCTGATACCAATCGCCGGTGCTAATCGTTAATGTTCTATAGATTGTTAGTTCACGGCCAAAACAATTTTACCGCGCGATGCAATGTCATGACAACAAAAATTAAAGATATTTCATCTGCCTGAAGTGGCAATCTTCTGAATAAGCGACAGTCTCCATGGCCTAGACTGTAAAATGCTCTGGGATGGATTTCTGCAGTTTGTTGCAGGTCTGCGCTGCAGGCCGGGTGTGTGCATTGTGCCCGTGATTTAACGTTGCACTAGTACTTACCGCCATAAAAAAGTTTTAATTTTGCAACCAGTGGAATCATACCATATAACAGATTATTATATATATCAAAACTTTCTTAAAAATACGCAGATTAAGTCAATGAAAAGATCATCAATCAGTTCGCCAGTTATTGAGCAGTTGCGTAAACATATATGCATCAACGAAAGTACGCTCGCATGTACGCACAAAATTAATAAGTACATAAGGGTCGAACATAAAACTGTCCCTTTTGAAGTCAGTTAAAAAGTTGGTTAAAAACGATGAATTCGATGTCTCGATCCCGTGTTTATTTTGATAGAGACTAACATCGTGTTAAAGTTTTTTACATGGATTTAATATTGAAATTAAAATTTAACGAATGTAAGCCCAGCTCATAGTCAGCCGATCTTTTTTTTTTTTCTAGAGCAAAAAATCCATTTCGAGAATTAATAACGCTCACGAATGAAGTTATGCGCAACCCTTCTCCTCTTATAAATAGCCTGTTTACGTTCAAGTATTACGCAAGCCGTCTGTCGCCTTTGGCCGTGGCGCGCGCGGGCCCGAAAGTGTAACATTGTTAGTGACGTCAAATACGTCACGTTGTATTAATCCGCGGCGAAATTTCCGGCGAATTTATCGGAAGACACGAGGGGGCGCTCGCGGGCGAAGATGGCGTCTTAATACGCAGAGACGGGCGCGCTGCCGGTCAAATTGAACTTTCTGATATATCTTCCGCCGTATCAACATTTGCGTGTTCGCTTTGATCGCCGCACGCGACCGCGCGCCGGGCAGATAACGAATGTTAGCCATTTGTGGCGAATGTTTTTGTTCAGTTTGTTTTGGTAATCGGTACTGGCGCGGACATACTGCTTTTGTCTAGTGTATGACGTTGCAGTTTGTTATTTTCAAATATTAATGGCAAAAAAAGGAAAACGACGAAAGCGATTCTACTTTGACGGCTTACCTATGTATTTACCTATATGTCAATAGAACGTACAGTATTTTCTATGCAAAAGTGAGTTGGGCAGGCAGATTCTCTCCGAAATTGTTTCTAGCGGTGCTCGAATCAATTTTCAAACGTCTAGATTGGGAAGCGAAGAGAATACAGATGGATTGATGGAGAACTACTAAACCACCTAAATATCGTGGACAGTATGGTAGTCTTCACAGGAAGCGCTATGAAGTTGGAGAGTATGGTAATCGAATTAGCAATGGAAAGTGAAAATGTGGGATTGTCAACGAATGTATATTTAGGACAGCTAGGTATAATTCGAAAATAACACAGAAGAAGAGATAGAAAAAAGAGAAGAATTGAAAGAAGAACTCTAGCCTGGAGGAAATATTGGGAATTAAAAGAGACAATAAAAACAACGATATTAATATACATACAAAGAAAAAATTCTACGACGTAGTCGACATTGATTTTGATAATTTTGACATTGTTATGCGTGACATATGGCTGTCAGAGTTGGTAACTGAGAAAAGAAGACGAAGAAAAAAATCGCTATCTAGCAGCGTAAAATGGAAAGAAGTATGTTTGATTTAAAATTATCAGATAGGGTCAACAACATGAGCATGAGAAAAAGAAAACAAAAACTACTGCAATCGTAATCGGAATAGCAACAGAGAGCGACACCGGAATCAGGATCATGGTTGACAGCGTGATCGATGCAAAAGATCGAGGAATTGATCGTTTGTCCGCTCGGGTGGAGCCGCAAACGAACGCTAGTAACAAACAAAATACTAGCCTAGAACGTGAAGAGCTCCGGGTTCGATTTTATGTCCGGTAATAAATCGTTGGTTTTTCCTTGAGTCACGAAGCGAAGCATTTGAGAACGCTTTACCATTGAAAATTATTTTCGCCTCTTGTCAGCAACTATTTTTATTGCTGTACGTTTATTAGTTCATGAAAATGGGAAGATTGCTTCAAATTATAATAAAATTGTGAATAAAAGACATCAAAATAGTTTAGAAAACTTTCCTATTAAATCTGTGAAATAATTTGAGAACACGATTACTTGAGAAAAAAAAAACGATTAATTTAGCCTTTTCTTTATTAGCTTTAGAATGCGTCAAGCAATTTCCTATTGAAGATGGGTATTGAATTCGATGTCGCTAAACTATAATTAATAAAAATATAATTTTAGGAAAAATATTCTGTTCAATAATTTTCATAAACGAGGTATTGCAATTTTGGTGAGGACCTCTAGTATAAAGTGAATCTACCTCTTTGTAATTCGTATATTTTGAAGACAGTGGGTTGTAACAGTTGCAGTAATATACTAGGGTATATTACTGCCATACTAGGCTATTTCCAATTTAAAGATTTTTCATTTTTTTTTAATCAAAATTAAACTATTATTATGAGGCATGCACTTGTGAATATTCCAAATTTCCTTCTAATCGCAGGTGCCTGATTTATAGTTATTTGTTATAACACCATAACCAAAATGACTCTTGTAAATCAGATCTTTCTGTACATTTCGTTATGTTTCAAACATTTTGAATCAGCACACGTCGTATGGTGCTCCGACATAATATATATTAGGCATTTCTCGTCCTCTTTATTTGTCTTTTTTTTGCAGTTTTTAATTTTTTTTTTAGTATATTGTTTTGAACTAGGTTTAACTGCGGCTTTACGCGTGTGGACTACAGAATTACGGTGTAGATTCTTCTATAAATAAATAAAGTAGCGCGCGAATCGTGGTGCCTGCTTTCTCCGGCCACTCAGGGTGATTGCCGCCGTGTTATTTTAAAGACAAAAAAGCTTCTTGGGCGCCATTCTTAATACGGAATTTTTTGTAGGTCTTTTTAAGATCGACAATCATACAGTATACTAATTTGATATATTGATATATCTCTAATGGTGTACTTGGACTAAACCATTTAAATGCCCCAAAAGCGTATTTTTTAAACTTGTTTCATTATTATTCTGCTTATTTCATACTTTATTTTGTGCAACAAAATATATTCTATAACCTAACCAGGTTTTTATTTTAATTTCAAAGCTATATAGCTTTGAAATAAAGAATTCAATCCAATTAATGTAAATTGGATAATTTACATTAATTGGATAATTGATTTTCACGGGAAAAGAACTTTAACATACAGTCAGTTTGTACTTTACAACATGTAGTGATATATAGATATATAACGTTATGACAAACAACACTATGCATACAAGGATTTTAACACTGTGTTTACAGATATATTAAAGGTATACCTGTAAACACAGATTATATTTATATGTATAAAAGGTCATATTTTCAAAGTTTTTTGGATTATTACATTTTAAGAAACGATGCAGACTCGTTAGAAGTTATGATCGCTCTCACGCTGCAATATTAAATACAATGTTACATCATACTCTATACCTACAGATTAATATTGGTTTGGTTTTGAAGCTACACAATGACTATGCACTTGGTGCGTTTCTTGAACAAAATGATGGGTATATACCCCTTAAACAGTTCGCAAAATATTTCCAGAGTATTTTCGTGACCAACGAAACGTCATTCAGGACTTCTCCAAACATTTTTGTGTTGGTATGAGTTGTGAAATTTGGTCGTTAATTAGAATTCTTGTTGCTAAATAAGGACACAATTTTTTGACAAACTGGTGTGAGTTTAGGTAGTAACTCTATTGTTATTCCATTACCTGGAAATAAAATATTATACTTAGCTCTATATTTGCATACAATATATATATATATATAGTACTATAAGTAAAATGGATTCAAATTTATAATCCATTTTATTTAGGTAGTCTCTTTGTCAAATCAAAATTAAAAAAAAAAAAAAATATATAATTAAGACACTCACAAAGTTTTCAATTATACTTGGAGGAATGGCCCAGTTTTGCAACAAATGAGTAATGTCTTCGTGTCGACTTATAATTGCTGCATCAACGTTCAAAAAATCCATTTACAATACATACCTATGTATTCCCAACGAAAATGTAATATAAACATCACATATTGTATATTACACATACTGTTAATAATCACATATTTTCCATTCCAATTAGATTCATATATGAATATGTAAATAGAGTTTACCTGTTCTCGATGAGACAGTTTTCACGCATACACCACAAATACCTACGTATTTAACAACGCAACGTGAGCGCTAAAGGTCTGCTACTGTCATGTTGTGACGAGTTTACAGACGAAGAAAATATTTACGAGTTTAAAAAAAATGCATTTTGAATCAGAATGTTTTTTCTCATTTCGATTACAAGATCATGTTTACTTGCTCTAACTGTTTTCGTCTTAAGATTTGAAAATGTTGCTAAAATATTTGTCTTATCTGTGTCTTAACTGAAAAATCATATATTTTTGTATTGAAGAAATATTTTCTCGAACAAAGTAAATGATTTCATAAAATGGAATTGCTTGATTTAAATATTTCTTTTTTACTGTGCTCGGTCGAGATTTATACCATAACCACCCTATTATTTCTCAGTAAAGAGAGCTCATAATCTTTCCGGCAGAAAGACTCACCTTAAAATTCTTAAAGGTTGGAGATAATAGTTTTTTCTAAATAATAGATTTCTTTTGTTTCTGGAATTGTGGCTTCACAGTTACTACTGTAAAGCCACAATTCATTTATAGTTCTAATTAGAGCCAGAAACTATCGGAATCTAGTTGTAACAGTTTCAAAGAAACTCGAGAAATGTTCATCCTCGTTTCTTTTCACGCATCGTTAAGCATTTTGAGGATCCAGTGCGCGGATACTTCTTTCATCCCCAAACGTTCATGTCAAATGCTATGCATATTTCCAGTGAAAATCTTAGTTTCTTCGGCTATAAAACGTACCGTGATATGACGATCTGCTGAAACATTTTTTTTTTACTTTTTTACCCTTTCTTCGCTCACAACCTTGTTGGGATGATCCGAACGAGGGTCGCCTTCGGTGGATGTAAATCCTCATTTAAATTCGGCGCACGAACAGGCAACTATGGAATACGGTACATCATTAACTCCTCAGTATTTAAAGCACAGATACTTTATAACAGCACGCGATTAATTTTTTCCACTTTTAACAATATGTTACAACAGACTGCGAACAAAAGAATTCAATTGAAAAAAAACAAAAGATAGCAAAAGCATTTCCTTTTTTAAAATCTAATCAATACCTATTTCAATTTTTCCCGTCAGTATTACTTTTTTCTGGTTCCAAAGAGTTTTTGCCTCATTCTTATTTTACACGGAGCGCCCCACGTATTTGTTATTTGACATAACTAGAAAAAGCAAAGTTTCAAAGGCTGGTAATTTGGATTATTTAACTTTTCCTTTACTAACTTCTTCCTTCGCATACTGTAATACTTACATACATTATACATACACATATATATGGAACGATTCTTGGGTTCCACTCGTTTTGCTATTTCCAATTTCGTTCAATAATAAGTGAGTGATCTTATCCTTTTTTTCCAAAACTCATGGAAATTGAAAACAAAATATTTGGCGTCTTCTTACGATTGTACATTAATTATTGTTCCTGATTTATTTGAAAGTTGAAATGAAACATCCATAAAATGCTACTAGCCGTAATACTTTGCAATTTGCCGAAATCCGAAATATTTAAAATTCTTAACTAAATACCTACAAACAAGGGTTTCGTATTACCATCCAATATATTTGCGCTGTGAATTTATAAAAAAAATAATTAAAATAAAATTCTTGTCTAGCACAAGACCGATTCACATTTGGCCAGTGTTTATTATTTTTTTGTTTTACTTCAGGGTTTGCACTATAATCACATCAAATACCTGCAACAATTATATGTATATACTATCGTTTTTACGATGGAGCGAAATCAACAAATCATGAAAAAAACATCTCTATTGTATATGGATCTTTTTTAATTTTTAACTCATTTTTTTGTTATTTAACATGCTATTTGCAATAATACACAAATAATTTAAAAAAAAATCATCTGTTTACGTATTGTGGTTCAATAGTAGAAGTACGTTAGAGGTTGAACGGACGGTCGGACTCACCGTGTAAGTAAGTTATAAGTTCCCGTTGGCATATTTTGAGTTCAGCTCCAGAAAAATATAGATATAAATTACTTCTTACTGCCTTAATCTGCACCCTTAATTACTTCTTTGCTACCCAATGAAATATTCATTAAGAATAATGAGAAATATACTAACATTTTCGCTTGTATGACATTGGCTGACTCCCAATGTATTTTTTCTCAAGAAGAAAATAAATAAATGAAAATAATGGATTTCGGTTAACGCATCAAGGAATATGTATATGGAGCTATGAGCGTGCTCTCAGCTTTTTCATAGTCTTTTTCTTAGTTTTTATTAAGAATTCCGTTCTAATTGCTCATTTCTGAGTTATCTCTTCAATAATAAATGGTGTTTGCAAAAAAACCTTTCCGACAAATTATGAGATATGCATTACTTCTGGGTCTTTACTAATAACGACGGTCATATCTGTTAAAATCAGCTAACAGGCACTTCCATATCTTTTGCCCAGTGATGTTAATCTTCAGGCATTGCTATATAAGACGTCTGTTTTGGGGTTCTTTATTTTGTAAGAATGTAGGATCATTTTGAAATTAGTTAAAGCTCGAGATAGGGTATTCGCTGTACCTAAGTGCAAAAAGTGATATCTTATGGAATTCATCGATTAATATTAGTTGGAGTTTATCAATAATATTAATACACAACAAATGATGCGTATAAAAAGTTGATTATTTTGGTGTATTTTAATTATTACCAAAGAGCTACGTTAACAAACCCTAATTATTAAATTTTATTGACACCATTGTACGTGGTCAGTTCTGAGAATGTTCTCTACGTATTTTATTCGCTATGAAGAGAGTGAGATAGTGCCGCTATCAAACGCAATATAGGTGTTTGCGAACTAAATACAGGCCACACAAGTAATAAATTACAAAAATGTTAGAAAATGCAGTATAGACAATGTATTATGTATAGTATAAACTCGCGCCTATTTCCCACAATGGTAGATAGAGACTATAGATTTCCACGTGGTACGATCTTTACATATGTCTCTTGTTTCAGTGTCATCCATCGATCTTTTTACGCAAGCTCATCGGTTTCAGGTGCTTAAAATTTGGCCCTTTTTTAATATGCCACCAACATGGTCATTGGATTTTCTAGAGCGGCCCTTTATAACTTTTTCACCACAAAAAATCGCTCTATAGATTTGTTTTGTCTGTCTATTTTTATTCTTTTTTCCTAGTGGCCAAGCAACCGCAATATATCTCTTTCTATTTTAATTAGTATATCTTCCTTCAAACCACACCAATCTCTGACATCCTGTTCCTACATCTATCTTTCCGAGACTCCACAGATACCGCCCGCTTATGATGATGTGAATAATGCTATCTTTTAATTAGAGAAATGGTTTACTGTAAAAATCTACTTTTTGATGGAACGAAAAAAAATAATGAATAACATTCTCAGCAAATATAAAATATGGATCCGGAACTATATAAGTACGTAACAAGTATTGCAGTTTGTTTTTGATACCGTGTTCCTGGGAATTGCTTTGGATAGCAGGCTTCAATAGGGTACTGATATTAGTAAGTTGGCGAAAAGGCTTAGCTCTACCGCCAAAGCAGAAAAAAAAAAAATATGAAATTTATAAGACTTCGAAACTGCTAGATAAGTTTATTTTGGCTGTTTCTAAAGTCTGATGTCGAATGGCATCTTACTCTGGGGAAATGCCGCAGATATTCATAAAATTTTCGTGGTGCAGAAGCGGCCGTTCGCGCGATTTACAAGCTCAGACCTCGTGTATCTCTTAAAAATAAGTTTAAGGAAATTGGAATCTTAACTCGGGAATTCCAATTGAAATACGAAACTTTATTATACAAATAAAATTTTTAGAAATGCTTAAAAGAAATAGTGACCGACATAAACTCAGTACTAGAAATAAAATTAAACTGTATTTACATGTTAGTCAACTTTGCAAAGTCACAAATTCATTGAGAGGGCTTCAGTAGGGTTCCTGTGGATATACAAGTTTAAGATTATACAAATTTAAGGCTAATGTTAAACCATCACTAAGTAAAAACGGCTATCACATAGTTTCCGAATATTTAGAAGACGAATATCCATGGGCAAAGTGGCTCGATTTCGTAGCAGGCTGTTATGTTTAATAATGGCTTTATATTTGTTTTGGTTATGCATAACGAAATTAGAAAAAGGCTACCCTTGAGCTTCTTGTTCGTTCTTCTTGAGGGAAAACTTCTTTCCGAACCAATGAAAAAGTAAATTCGCAAAAAATTATGATGTATTGCAAATATAATTTGAATTTGAATACTACGTAGAGATGGCATTTCTACTGCATTCATTCTACTTTCGTTTTTATTCTGGAACACCCTGCTTTCAATACCATACATAAGAATAAGGATCAGGACCTCATTATGGGTAGCCAAACGCACTTGCCATAAGACACTTTCAATATTCATAATAGCAAACAAGGTTCCATTTACTTTATTACCTGCATTCACTCTCCTACAGATATCTCTATCATGTTTACCATCATGTTTAAACAGACTAAGTATATAAACTCTTTTATTTATTCAACACTCTTACTTTTTATATGTATATGTCGCATTCAGTCGTGCTTTCGCTTCTTTCAAACATCACCACCTTAGTTTTTCTGGCATTTACGTTAATACATCTTTTCTTAAGAGAATCGTTGATTTTAGTTACCATTTCCTGCAGCTCGCACGCTGAAGGTGCAAGGATTATTTGATCGTTAGCGTACAGGAGACATTTGACAGATATCTCATTCATTCTTAGTCCACATTCGTACTTTTTCAGATTATGTAAGCAGCTATCCACGAATAGAATGAATAGCCACGGTAAAGTTAGACATTTCTGTTTGGCACCTCTGCGGATAGAAAACCAGTCAGTGCATGCCCCATGTTTCTGACGCAAGTACTGGAGCCCCTGTACGGCAATCCCTGTATGGGATTCCAGTGCCTGTATCAATCCGCTAGTCACGTAATGAATGAATAAGGTTTTCTTTCATCTCAAGGTCATCTCTTTTCATACTATCATAAGTTTTTTCCATATCGACGAAAATAAAGACAACCATTGGCCCTTGGCCAAAAAGATTTACGTAATGTTTCGCAGCATGAAAAAGCTTTGTCTGAACATCCCATGTCTTTTCGAAATCCTGCTTGTACATCCCAGCTCTTATTATCAGTCTAATTCACAACCCCTTTAATAATGATTTTTGCATACAGTTTGCCAACAGCGATAATGAGGTTTATAGAGCGGTAATTTGTGCAAACTTGCAATAAGTCTTTTCCTTTTTAGAAGGGTACAATGACGGCTTTGTGCCAATCATTAGGAATCTTATGGCTTTTCCAGCATTTATTAAAACGCTGGTACACCAGGTTTGCCACAATGTCCTTACCGCCCCTCAACGTCTCTGACGAAATCCGGTCCTTAACATATCCGGTAGTTTCCCCAACTTTCATACGTTTTAGTGCTTTCATAATTTTATCTATCATAATTTAATTTTAATTCTTATCATCAATAGTATATTCAGTTGCAGTAAAATTCTCACGTGCCTAAATACTTTCTAAATGATTCTTCCAACGTTCTTTAACATAGTTTTCCTCATTCAGTAAGTATCCGTTATCGTCTTTAATCACATTTATACAATGGCTCGGAATTTTAATGGGTCTTTTTCACCACATTACAGAAAAGTTTATGGATTGCCCATAAATTATCTGATAATCTTTTATAATAGCGTTTTTTAATTTGATTCTTTCTTGTTTTCACGCGTTTTTTAAAATGTATTTTTATATGTATAATACTTTTGCATTTTATATATATATTCAGCCTCTTTTAGTTGTCTTTCAAATTGTCCTTTCTTTTCACTTTGTGGTTGAACTTGCAGTCAATAAATCCAGCCATGCTTTCTTCTTTTTACTAGCTACTTTTCTTTCTTTGGAATTCAACCATTCATTATCTTTTTTATTAACGTTTATCCTCTTATTCACTCCATATACCTTTTGTGCTTCGTCTACTAATAAACATTTCGTTACCTTTCACAATTTGTCAAGTTTTCGACATTCATACTGTTTGATTTACACCCAAATTTTCTTTCTATCGCTTCTTATACATATCTTTTACATTTAGATCCTGTAGCTTACCAAATTTTTTTCGTTCTAGGTTCGTACTGATCGTTTTTGCATGGCATTGCCAACGCTGGCATAAAGATTTGATTCGACAAATCACTAAGAAGTGCTCTGTGCCAATGTTGACGCCACTCTACACTTTTGTATTCACAACTTTCCTTCTCAACCGATCATCCACAATTATAAAATCTATCATGATATCGAAAACGGGAATTGAAAACGGAACTGTAGTCGAAAGTGTGGGGACGGGATTAGAAGCAAAAGTGTGACCGAGATGGCGATCGAAACTTAAACCAAGCTTAAAATGGACATAGGTCGATTCAAAAGTAAAAGGCGCTCATTCTATGTTCATGCTGGCGGAGCTGCGGGCATTAACTATATGGGTAAGCGACCCACGAAAATGGGCAAAACAACGTTTGTTGGACAAGCTAGTATTAAATAGTTATGATTGTAATACTTGTCTTAAAACAGATGTAGTTACATTAAGAGGTATACGAAGAGGTCGAACCGAAAAAGTATAAAGAGAAAATGATTTTTCTCTCAAAAGGTTTTATAGCCACCAACTCTTTTATGTTATATCAAAAATTTGTATTTCTAGTGTTATTAGCGATATAGCTAATTGTAACGATCCTTTCAAAACATTGCACTTCATGAAATATTTTTTGAATTCCATTAAAGTCGATACACATCATAAGGTATACCCACTATTTACTTGTTAATAGAATACTATATATCAATAATTTTTATTTGAATTTTTGGACTGAAACTTCTTTATGGGCGTAGTAGAGTAGAGTACTAAAAAAATATTAGACTTTTTAAGCAACGTTTGTACAGTACTAAAAAATATCTTGAAACGTTTTACCTTCACGGCTAAATCAGGTTAGGTTAAGTTAAATTAATACTTTGCGCACTTATCGAGGGCCGATGACAATATAAATAGTAATATGGTGCAATTTTCCAAACAACTGTTCGTTGCTTGACATTTTCCAGGTGTCCGTGAAGGTCATGTATTTGTTTTTTATTTCATCTGAAGGAAACAACCTTAGCAGTCTTTGATACGCTAAATTAATTCAAATCAGTCCCAATGCACTCCAAGCTCTAGCTTAGTTTTATCTATTCGTCGCAATAACAAAACTGACAGAGGCCACGAAATTGTGAATGCCACGCGGCGTCGCGCGCCGATGTTGCGCACGCGGCGAATATGCAATGAGAGTCGAGCGTTTCAAATTTGCATAGCTTTTAGAACTAATCCTGACAAAAACGTGGCGACAATACTCGACACTCGGATTGCATGCTGCAACGTGGCTGTGTATTATATAGTCGGTCAACAGAAACATTCATAATTCTCACTTATAATATGATATACTTTTTTGGGTTAAAAAGTACATTATTTTGAAAGGAACCTTTATTCTTCAAACTTCATATCGACTTCAATTCTTTCACAAAACTTCACGTGTCTCACAAGATATAATTATACCAATAAATCTTATTGAAAAAATATAGCTTGGACTGTCAGTTGGTCTGTAGTTAGTTCGTAAGGAAGTAATCACGATTCAGCTCGATTTTTTTTATATTTTACAATGCATCATTCATAAAGAAATGAAGGGTTCCGTGTAGGAAGGAATTCACTTGGGCAGTGAAATGTTTATTTGACCACATGCTCTTGTTTCAGAACCTCTGAAAAATTTCTATGGAACATTGAGCATGGTTTTCGAGCTTGGGGAAGAACGACGTATAATTAAAATGATTTTCAGATCTTTGCGGTGATGGATCAGTAGTTAAGTGTGTTGCCTTCAAACTAGATTGGATTGGATTCGATCCTAACTACTGGCGAGTTGAGCAATGAGTTTTTAAGCTAAGCCGAATTATAATGCATGTTTTGTGCTTCAGAGAGTAAGGTTAAGTGGTCGATTTTGTCATCACATTGATGACGACGGTATTCAGTAACCCCCGACCCGCCCTGGGCTGACGAGGAAGGGTTTAAATAAAGTCCAAGCCCTTCGATTTGAAATAATGATATGACTTTGTCTATTACTTAAAATTCTCTAATCCAGATGCATGGATAGTAAAACGCAAACAATAGGCTTTTTCATATTGAATGTTAAAAAATAAATATCTATTATTTATAGATTACCAACAACGATTCCCCGTTCGACTACAGAACGCAGAAAACTGTAGTTATTTTATTTATTATACTAACTCTCATTCACCCTGATATTGCTTATTCACCCTTCATTAATAATTCACTTCAAAGGTTTCCCTTCGTGAAACTAGTGGTAACGTAACGTTGTCGATATTTGTATATACAGATTCCACGCGAACGCCCAGGTTCGATCCCCCGTCAAGTCTGATACGACGTTGATGGGATGTTCACTCGTCTACGATAATGGGTTTTTTTTCTCGATACCTACGTGTCTGAGATAATTTCACGTGTGCACAATTCTCACATGACCTTTCGACGTACATATATCTTCTAGTGCGGTTTTGATATAAGAAAAAGGTGGTTAGATGAAAAAAGAAAATTGGTAATATTAACTCTTGCCTTTCTTCTATCTCATCAGGCTTATATTATAAATATTTGTGGTTATTGTATTTAAAAGCGTATAAATATGCATTTTGGATTCCCAACAGTCATTCTTTGTGCGTATCTCGAAAATATTAGTGTAAGAGTGTAGAGATGTGTCTATTTCTATCTAAGAGCAGTTTCCTTTAAGGTTCCAAGCCAAAATGACAAAAAACGGAACTCTTATAGTTTCGAAATGTCCGTCCGTATGTCACAAGCATTTTATTCAAAAACTATTAATTCTATATTGATGAAATTTATAGTGTAGGTATCTTGTATAAGTCACTACTTTCTTTGTTAGTTAAATAACAAAAATAAAAATTTTCTAGGGGCATTCCATACAAGTAACAGACACTGTAATTTTTTTTCATCAAACATCAATGTGTGACGTACATTACGACAGTTCTTTTACATACATTTTAAGGTTTTTAAGCAATTTTTCTGATTACATTAATAATTTCGGAAATAATCGCTCCGAAAATAGCAGAAATTTTGCCCGCCCTTTATGTTCTAAACCGTATATTCAAAAATATAAAAAAAAGAACAAAGATAACGCTAAATGAATAGTTTCAATAAAAATTATTTTGAACATGGTCAGATATACTGTTTTTGAGTTATTGCAGAAAAACTGCGCTTCTTAACAAAAGGACGTAAGTGCCATGAAAATACGCTCTTATGCTGATGCACTTTAGTTTACAGTAGTTTAATAGTTGTAGTCGACATACCTACTTCTTTTTCTAGTTAAATGCGACTATAGTGCTTATAACTATTCTGTGCGAGAAACATGGACAAAGTGAAACAACAACTTAGTTTCTTCATCGGTAGTGTATTTCTTTGTAATAACGGTTTCGGAACCTTATAATGGGCATGGTCCGACATGCTCTTGGCCAGTGCGCTCGTGATTTTTTAACCTGAAAAACTTGACGACTTTATTTGTTTGCAGGGAACCTTGAGGGAAATGCCAGATAATTTTGAAGCTCGTGTGGTATTCGGGGGATTATTTTTCCGTCCCAAATGTCGGCCAATAGAATTGCACGATGAGATGAAATGAACAGTTAACAAATAAGAATTTCATAATGAATAAAACAACATTTAATTAAGATTCAGGTTAGTGCAATTAAAAATACAATTGTTGTAAACATTGGTCTCCAATTTTCACAATTGAATTCAACCTGTCAGTTTGACGTGTGGTTAATTTGACTGGATCATGTTTTGTTTTTTATATATAGCAACTACCAGAGAAAATATTCAAAAAATTATCAGTATAATACCATGTAGGTTGTACCACGTGACGTCGAATGGTGCAATTCTATTGGTCGATATTTGGGTCGGAAAAATAATCAATATTATTTTTACTTTGATCATGTATTTACATAAAATATGACGAAGTAACTAATATTTAAATGTTTATTCAAAATTGTTGATTGTAAGCATTAATTTATAGTTTTTCACGCTGTGAAATCTTAAATTAGAAGCCTTAATGACATAAATAAAGAAAACATTTTTGTACTCGTTAGAAAAAAATCAAATGATTAAGTAGATTATCAATTCTCATTCTGGCGTTCCTTAATTTAATTTTCATCATCTCGAATGAAGATTAAATTGTAATTAATGACTTAAACGGCTTTAGTGTCTTAGTATTTTAATTAGGACGATTGTGTAATTCGTGCGACGAAGTTTTCTAGCAGATTTCTCGAATCTCCCGGCCGTCACCTAATGGACATAATTAATGTAACACAAAAAAAAAAATGTAATTAAAAGCTTCTCGACTTGTTCGCGGACACTAAAAGCTTTTAAAGTCTATCACGCTTCAGAAGTTCGCTGCAAAGTTAGTACTTAATATTCCATGCGGTTTCGTAATTTGTATTATAAAATTTAGGTGATTTTTTTGTATGTCATCATGAGGGGCAAACGAGCATGCAAGTCACCAGAGTCGCCGAACTTTTATTTAGAAATGGGACATCTGACAGAGGAAGGAGGGCTGATGGAGAGTTCACGGAGCTCTCACCAATGGACGAAATGCGATAGCGGAGACTATTAAATTTGAAAATTAACTTCATAAAAGTTGAATTTATTATTTCAAATTCAATTCAATCAATTAATGAGCGTATACAGTAAACGACTATAAGACGTCGTAGTTTCTCTGGAGCTATATAATTTACTTCTATTTCCGATTCTCTGTAATGTTTTCTATGACAGACGTAATTGTCACATCGGGCGGACCAAGTCCGCCAATTGAGGTAAAGGGCCAAATTTTTTGGATCCGAAACCGATGAGCTTGCATGAAAAGATCGATAGATGCCAGTGAAGCAAGAGAGATATGCAAAGATTGTGCCATGTGGAAATCTATAGTCTCTGTCTACCTTTCTGGAGAATAGGCGTGCGTCTATATTGTTAATCTTTAATGTTAGCTCTTCGAAAAATTGTAGGTACGTGTATTTATGTACGCACATTAGAAGTCGTAGTTATTTCTTTGATGTAATAAAATTCCAATTCTTAATTTTTCATGTAAATAATTTATTATTTGCACATAAATTAAAACTACTACGACGTCTAAAATAAATAAATGCAAATATACAGACGCTGTGTGCATGCCGATCTGGATCTACCCGTTTTTTATGGCTATTACGGCTGAAACCTGGAATATAAAAATCGATTTCGTCAAAATGTAGGTGCATCTCTTGTAATGTAGATGTAATTTATTAAACCTCTATTTAGTTAAAATTTTCATGAATGGGTGGACAGATTTCATGGCCTCTTCTTCACTCTCATCATTTTTAAGGCTTCGTATGGAAGCCTATTAACAAACCTAAAAGCTGTCTGTCTGTCCTACCTTTGGACAGATAGACAGCTTAGCAGGCAGTTTTCATTCAAACTTTCACGCAATGTGTATTATTTTGGCGGCAATCCTATATAATAAAAGATCAAAAGTAAAAATTTTTGGATGATCTCCATACAAGAAACATACTTCTTTCCTCTTATTTTCACAGTAGTAAAACATTTAAGCGTCGAACTTAGTGTGACGAAGTGCATACCCTAAAGCAAAACAACCAGTAATAAAAACAGGCGGAGTGCTAGTCAGTCTTGCACTCTGATTTAATTGAAAAAATAGTTCCCAATGTGCCCAATTCCAAGTCGCACTTGACCGCTTTTCCTTTAACGCACCAATAAAAGCACAACCATAGAAATATGTAATAAATGTTGAATAGTGAGTTCATCTACTATTCTAAATATTCTTTGACGTCACACATGGTAAAAAATTTTAAACAAATGTTCTCAATTGATAGCAAATTGTTTATAACATATGCTGAATTAACGGTAAATTATTTATAACAATACAGACAAACAATTAAAAAAGAAAAAATATATATAACTATGTAGGTATCTGTATAGCCGAGCTCACGATACAGAACACGGACCACGCAAGTGCGCCTCGCATTTATTTGACGGTAATGTACTGACGTAATACGTTCGCTCCTTTCATCGTAGACCTTCTTAGCTTCAGGCCTAGATGTTATTAACATCCGCTTGTGTTACGTAAACCTAATCCGATTTGACGGAATTGCTTCGGTATAAAAAAAATATTTGCGTTATTTCTTCATTAATTATTCACGTAAGCGACACGTTAGGTGAATGAGGTTAGTTTTAATCTCTTCAGAGCAGCCGCCGTCGCCTGCAATGGCTGCGTTATACTAATTACATGCAGATTATTTTCTCGTTCTTTCGGGCACGTTGTTTAAGTTGTTAGCAACTTGTAATGATCTGTAGTGTTAGTAAATTAATACTTCTTGAAATGTGATCCTTAAAAATCTCGCCATGAAACTTGATAGACTAACGCGTTTATCTAGTGGAATATAATAATTTAAGCTATATGGTATCGCATAGGTGTAACTGCAAATGGTTCGTGTCATTAGTATTCCTTTTATTGCATTAATTTTGAAAAAGGGTTATTTATCAAGCATGTTCGAAATGACGTTCGAAAAAATTTTTACTCGGTTTCGTTTTGAAGAAAAAATTTCATTGCTGCCTATTTTACATTCCAAAACCTTCATAAAAAATATTTGTATTTTGATTGGGTCACTAACTAGAAAAAGATGTCAAAAATTACTAATAAGAGTTAAGCAGTGATTTTGGAGATCATAAGATTTGGAGTGGAATAATGTGAAACATCAAAGAGACAAGGATTCCATTGCCGCTGCTTCTTTAAGTCTCTCCTTTACGACGACATTTGTGCATCCACCATTAGAATAAGTATGAAGGTCTGTGTTTTGATGGAGATCGACATTGTTAGTTTTAATACACTTCATTCTAAGTCCATTTCCCTAGACGTCTCGGTGTCGTGTAGCAGCTAGCCAAGGCATTGTTTGATGTTTTTTTCCGATAAAAGTTAGCTCAACTAAAAGTAATGATCGATAATCTTTGTTTAAATATGGAAAAAGGCCCAAATATGGCCGGCTATATAAGAATAGATCACATAGAAAACAATGCGGTAACGAAATCTTTTGCATGTATGTGTGTTATTGGGAAACTGTATTTATATACCTAATACACCTGAAGGTATATTTTAATGAATTGTAAACTTGGCCAAAACTTGGGTGAAGAAATAAATAGCACCCATTCTAGTACCTTCACGAATAGCGGTTTCATCCACATATATAAAACAAAGTCGTATTAGATACGCAATTTCGTAACTCGAGAACGGCTGCACAGATTTTTATAATATTTGATTTGGTATCATGAAAAATTCACAAAAAAAAATATGAAGAAGATTAGTGTCAAATCAAAAATATCTTTATTTCGTAGGTAACAGAAATTACACTTGAAATGCGTTATAAATAACTGTTTTCGACATTTGAATTATCACCCATTTCAAATGATGATTCACCATTTGAAAAATGGGCAAGAAACTCAAGGTTTGCTTGTTTTTACTCATCGGTACAAATTATCGAATAAGAAATAATACAAAATAGTACAACACTTAGCAATATCATGAAGCAACCTGATAGCCGAGCAGTTCAATCGCATGGGTTTTTTTCATTAACATATTTTGACATAGTATAATAGCCCTTGCCATATAACTTTCTTTTAACAAACGTTCCAATTCATAAAATGGAAAATTTTGAATTTCAGCTGAGTTTTTATTATAAAAGCGCACACATTACCCCTTAACCGATTTCATAACTTTGCTTAGACGGGTTTTATGAGCAGCAAGATCGTTCTTATATCTAGTGTTAATGTTATGGATGTCGTTCCTTTTTTGGAACGATTCTATATGACTCTTAACATATACCAGATTTTCGTAAATGTATTGCGATGCTTAGTTAGAATATTTATTTCCTTAAATTTTTCTCTTAGAGATGCCATTGATCTCAAATCATAAACAGCACGAATATCTCGCTTCTGCAGCACGAAAATTGTGTTAACATCAGCTGCGTGTATCTCTTACATTTTTCGTATTGAATGCCATCTCCAATGACATGACAGAATGTAAAGTTAGTGAGTCTGGGTAAATTTGCATAGATAATTTGATGTAAAAGCATGTTTGAATGGATGTTTGTCATATGCTGACGGTTGGATTGATTGTGATCAGATTTGGCATAGAGGTGGGTATGTTCTGAAATAGGATATGATATTAAGGGTAAACGCAACACTTCGATTTCAAACAAATTTATATCGTTGTGCGTTTTGACTCTATAATAGAAATAAATTCACAAATAATATTGAAAAAAGTTCAAAAAATTGACTTTCGTTACGTGATTTCGGAGAAATAAGATTATTTCGTTATTATTACATTTAATTTTAAAATTCATGAAAAATAGGCAGTATTTACGTCCGTGTGAGTGCACACAGAAATGAATCTCTTCTGTTTATTAACATATATATGCAATTGGATATTATAATTTATCTGTCAAAACTGAAAGCTGTCACATCACTATAGAGTATATATTTCTTCGAGATGCTTACAAACACAGAGTGAAAAAAATTACTAATATGATAACGTAATAATTATATAGGCGTGAAAAAGATGTCCGCGATCACGACAGTTTCCGCATTATTTTGCCTACGTATCGTATGATCGAAGCGGTAATATCTCCTTTTATTTATTAACCTTTGAGAGATATCAAATCTGCTCACTGATTTTTCACTTTCTCACATTTTTCGTTTCAAATCTTACAGTCAATTTAAAATCTATTAAAAATTTACAATGACGAATGAAATTATTTTCAGAACGGTCTGTAAGAGGTTACAAATATTTGTGTGGTTTTATTCTTCATGAAGCGTAAAGAAATTATTTATTACCGATTTAAACTCCGTTGTCAATATATATAAATTTATAAATTGTTTTCAATTTTGTGTGTATATATATATGTATATGTGTTATTTATATTTATTTATTTATTTAAGATTAATTTAGGTACGCCGTCTTGTGCGCTGTAGAAAATTAAAATTCGTAAGCAATACTTTTCAAATTCAAAAACTATTTCCTGTGTATATTTCAGAATGCATTATTAAACCAAAGCTAATGCTACAACCAATAAGTATATATATATCAGATATCTAATAATTTTTTATTATGTGAACATATTTTTATATTTCTCGCGTTGGCAAATAAATAAATCTTTACATTACATATTATAGTGTGACTTTATTTGAATACATTTGTGTTACCATTATTATACGTTTTTATAACTAGTTCTGATTTTCGCAGAAAAAATATTTCGAATTTATGAATAAGATGAGATGTTAATTGTGTTTCGTTTCATATTAAATACTCAACAATTATGTAATTGTATATATATAAACTAAAATTATATTTAAAATTTCAAGTTAATTCGTGCCATAAACAATAAAAATATTTATGTAGTGTCCATTTATGGAAACATTGAACGTGTAAAAGGGTATCAAGGAGAGATTATTCCACATAATATAAAAGAGGAAATAAAAAATATTGTTAAAAGAGCTTTCTTTATGTGAGGTAAAATAACAAAGGTTTCCACAGAAAATACTTTGATATTCGAAAATTTTCAAGAGATACAACGTATTTGAAACATATAGACGTTGTTACCTGATACGTGCCATAATAGTTTTATTATAGGCAATCACTCTAGGTCGTGCTAAAGTAATTTTAACACTAAAAATGCAAAAAACAAAATAACAATTACTATTGCGACAAAGGATCACTTCCAATGGATCGGACAACGTTGAAAAAAAAAAAAAGAATAAATAGACGCTTAAGAAATATGAAATTAAAAAAAATTAAGGATGTAAATTTTCTTACCGATTACATCGTGTACTATCTAGGCCACACCAAAGGATTATACGATGTAGGTTTCATAGTCGATAAGAAAAAAAAATATAACATTCATCAGGATATCGGAGAGAGCATGTGTCTTAGAAATTGATTTAGAAAATGTACCTTTTGCAATAATGCAGTCGTATGCGCCTACTGTAAATTCATTACCAGAAAAAATAAACAATTTTCATGCGGACTTGACGAAAGCTCACATCTCTATTTCCACGAAATATATAATCTCTATAGAAAATTTTGATGAGTAAATCGGGATACCCAAAAAATATGAGAATTAAGATACTGGCAAATATGGACATGGGAACAAGAGCATTCGAGGAGACAGACTCATTCAATTCGCTCATGAGTACAATCTGAAAATTTCGACATGGTTTTCTCCAGACAACGATGCAAAAAATGAAATCGATTTTATAATGACTATAAAATCTCACTTATTTTCTAAGTATGAAGTAATATCGTTAGTCACGATCTACTGAGAATAAATGAAAAAAAGAAGGCATAACTTCTCTAGCGCATCAAGAACTTTAAAAACATATATACAGTTATATACCACAACTTAGAATGTCGTATTAAAAATATAAAACCAATGAATACAAAAAATAGTACACTAAAAGGTATAAAAAACAGAAAATTACACAATCTTTAATAAAAAGGCACCAGAGCTTATAAAAGATAGAAATGAACTATAAAAAAAACTAAAATTGAACAAGACCGGATAATGAAATTCAAAAGCAACTTTACAAAATTACAAAGAAAGAAAGAAGATTATGTTATGATAACTACAGAATAAATACTATACAAATATACCTTAAAAGGTCTATATCAGCCAAAAAAGTATATAAAAAACTGAATAGTCCAAAGAAATGGATTTCATCACTTCAACGGTTCTAATAAAAGTAAATCTCGAACAGATATCATAAATACAGATACGGATTTTTATGAGAAACTATATAGTCGGGCAGATTTATTAGAGCAAACGAGAGTTGAAAGTCAAAGCGAGAATACTTTTCCCATTAAAGCGTTCACAGAGTCTTCAGAGTCAGAGTTATTTGGAACAAATATAGAAGCTTAAGCTAGAAAAAAGCCCATAACCAGACGGGATTACAAACGAATGTGTCAAGTTTGCGGAGACTCGACTGCTGACACCAATCACGCTTCTATGGAACAAAATATTACACGAAGAAATTATGCCACACTTATGGATGGAATCTGACATTATTTTGCTACATAAAAAAAGGTGATCTAACTGACAGCGAACGATCCGCCCAATAAGTCTTATGCATTGTTTCTACAAATTATTTACCTCCTATCTGCTTGAAAGAATATAATCAGATATTGAGATACGTCAACCAATCGAACAAGCTGCATTCAGAAGTAATTTCTGCACAGTGGATCATATTCAAGTAATTGACAAATGATAGAGAAATATACAGAATTCTGCAGGCCCATTATATATAGCTTTCATAGAATACAAAAAAGCTTTTGAAGCTTTATTAAGCGACTGTACCTGGGGCGCATTGAAAACAAAATATAAAAGAAAAATACGTAAATATATTGACATGTATTTACATTACCAGTACAAGCAGACTCAAGTTGGATAGAGTAAGAACAATAATCAACACAAGAGGCGTCAGATAAGACGACTCGATTTCTCCGAAACTGTTCATAGACTTCCTATAATATATAATGAAATCACAGTCTATGCAAGGTATCAATATATAATAAATGGTAATTTTTGAGTCATCTTATGACATTATTTTGTTCTTGGAATGTTTGCATCAATTAAATATTGTAATAAAAGATTTGCATCAGCCAAGCATAAGAGTACTTTAACAAAACGAAAGTTATGACTAATCATCATATGGTTCCTATCTTGATAAATAACACCCTCTTCAAGTTTGTACACAAATATGTTTATTTAAGCAAACATACCTATTTTAGAAGAGAGAGAAATACAGAAGAAGTTGACCGATGAGTGGCGATCACGTGGGAGAAGTATTGAGCTCATAAAGAAATATTAAAATCGCAGCTCCCTCCACGTTCCAGATAGATAGCTATAGATTCAGGAATACTTCCATGTTTTATCTACAGTTACCAAACTCGGACATTTGTTTAAGGAACTAGAAAAAGAATCCAGACTAATCAAAGAAGAATGGAAAGAAGTTGCCTAGGTATAAAACTAAAAAACAAGGTGGAAAACGAAGATATTCGCAAGAAAACAAAGTTAACTGATGCCTTATCTTTCTCTCTACAAAGAAAATACAACTAGATACAATGACAGATGGACCTCAAGATCAGTAAAGTGGTCTAGACAACGACGCACCAGAGCGAGAGGCCGGCCATATGCTAGACGGGCAGATGATATAGCGACGGTGGCGGGTCGACGACGGCTAGATACAGCCAGGGACAGAAAAAAGTGAAATTCATTTGAGAAGGCTTTTACCTGAACTGGGGCCATATAAAATTAATAATACTTTGAAATATTGTCTACCAGTTTACAGTTATTTATTTATTTTTTCTCTTTATTTTTGTTCATATTATTATTATTACTATTGGCATTATTATATAATTAATGAAATAATGAGAATATAATTATTGTAGTAAATTTTTTTGTGGAACTAAATAAAGTTTTATTAGTATCATAAACTAAAATAATTGTTATTAAAAATTAATAATCAAAAACATTGCGTAATGATACATATTTTTGTCTTTTAGTCCTGTCTATTATCTACTTAATATCATTTATATTTACCATTTTTTTCTATATAAAATTATAAAAAAGCACCATATTGAAGAAGCCCACTGTCTAATCAAATCTGCCATTGGAGTACACAAGTTCTTTTCTTAGTACATTCAAACTAGAATAGATTGTGTCAAAATATAAAATCCGTAAACTGAAGATTTTGATAGATTGTCAGGATAAACAGTTAGAGGACAGGACGATAACACTTAAGAAATTCTACAATAAAAAAAATGTTTTTCATACAGGAACTTATTTCTTATTTCTAAATTAGTTAAATAGAGTAAAAAAAATCTACATTACTCATCATAATACAATTGCACGTCTTACGACAGACTGTGAATTCAAAGGGACCACGTAAAAGCGGGAGTCTAACGACTTTAACATCGTTCCAAGTTCTATTTATCTAAATACCCTCTAAACTGCAAATACGAAATTGCTTCTAAAGGTGGCGAAGGGCCGTGGGCGCGCTTTGTTGCCCTCAAATTGTTTTCACCTACAATTCCCCCTTGCGGGACTGCCACCTGTTCGCGTCCAAATCTAAATTTCATATCTGGGACCGTTTCGGCATTTATTTGCAGTGATCCCTTTTGGATATACAAATGGCAATCCAATGGATGTTCTTAATTGAAGAAAAAAAAAGAAAAAAATTTGGTGTGTCTTTTTTAAATAAAGCTTAATTGTTGATTGAAATTTCAACAGATTAAAGTTAATAATAAATAAAAACAAACCACGTTTTTGACTTGTTGACAGTAAAATGCTATCACGTTATTAATATTGTGACAAATTCATTTATGATAGCACTACTAATTACATCTCCTAGTGTTCCGCACAAAGAGACACATCGATTTTCTTCGAAATGATTTTGATCATAAATTTGTAATTAGTAAAAAGAGTCGGTTGTGAAATTATAGTGGTGTAATTTTTAAAGTTTTATACAAATAATGGTAAAGGTCGATTTTGGATGTTAAAATTTAAAAAACAATGAAATAAGTTATTTTATTGATGTCAACAAGTGCAGTATCACTGGCAGCTTGTGAAAGCATACAAAAGTAAACAAAGGGCAACGAAATCCTTATTTCATGTCATTTTCCACATACGGACTTGAACTTTGGCGTAATAAAATATGGAATTAAGTCACATATTTTGTTATTCTTAAAACGTGGAATTATATCCACATAATAATTTGAGAATTCGAAAGAAATAAAAGACGAGTTTTCCTGATTTTTATAAATCACCGAATGAAAGATCAAAGGATTACTTGCATTTTTTATAATGCAATATTTTCAATGTTCGTTTGGATGCATTTATATACTTTAATCAAATTTACTGACACAATTTTTTTTTGTAATAAATAAATATTCTTGAATCATAATTGTAACATTTATAAAATACCGTAAGCGGATTTAATCGGTTTTCAATAATCAAACAGATTGTCGGAATTTTGTTTGAATGCGGCTTAGCTCGATAGAGTTTTTGTTGGCGTTTACATTTTCCTTGAATCGAGTCCGGCCGCCTACGCAGATACTAAAAGGATTTGCGCAAAGTTCTGGAAGAGTTCGTGAGCGGAATTAGGCACTCCGATACTGTCAGACCCGGGAAAACTTTCAGAGAGAGCTCGACAGACGCAGCGATATGAAGTTTTTGAGATCTCAAACAAGTGCATTATGGTTCATCTCACATTTTTTGAATGTATTCAAACATAAGGACCTACAATTGACTTTTCAGAAGCACTAAAAGCAATATCTTGATAAGATTGCCAGAACAATATGTCCTTGAACTTGGATACTTGAAATACCTTTATACATTCCTCTCTCTATGACGCCATCATATCTACGAATTTAGATTATTCTCTGTTAGCGTTAAATAACAGATAATTACATGTATATAGATTGTCCGGGCATAGCGTCCATTAGGTAATAATTTTTTAAGTACGTTGAGGAACCCTACCACCTTCTAAAGCAGTACGGAAAATGTGGATAAAACGATTATTAAAAAAAGTTAAAATTTTGGCTTGGGATAGCGGCAGGTAATAATGAAGTAAATTGTATTTGATTAAATAAAGTATACCCGCATAGTGCACTCTAATGATATGTAACAAATTCTTTATTCTATTAACTCTATTTTAACAGTTGTGTGTTCCAGTCACAATTCGTTAACAAGATATATATTGTAATAGTTAGGCTAAGTATACATGGCATCTGAGGCATCAGGCCTCTATGCTTAGACTCGCAATAGGCATGATGACTGATTTTGAAAAACAGTTTTATAATATTCTTAAGAATATACTATATTAAAAAAAAATAGCACTATAGAAAGGTATTATTAGAGATAAATGCAATTTTAATTATATGTTTATAAATTAAAGCCAAAACGGTGCCTGGTGTCATGGCGTCTGCTTGTGACGTCACGCCCGTGTGGATTGTAAACACTAGGGGGTTAAAGCAAAAAATCAGATATATTTAATCAGACACGAATTCGAAAGTGTATAAGTGTTGTGCGGTTCCTTAGTGAGTTAATAAGTTATTAAAAACCCTTAATAAATTGTTTGTTTATGTGCCACACAACAAAACAATAAGACATAAGTGGCTTAATCTTGTATGGCGAGATCCAAGTCATATACCTAAATTCTCTTATTTATTTCTGTGACAATCATTTAGACGTAAGTTGTTACTATATATCATATATTTTATACGGTGTGTCTCTTTTATATGTGATTTAATATTATCGTGTCATAATATTAAATGCGCCGACAAAGCGAATACAATAGCGCAAAAACAAAGTCGATATCTTCATTAGATCAGATTTCACAGCCAAAAATAGGTGGAACCCCACTTCTAAATATTTACCGAAATCGATAGATAAGCATATGTTATATAATAAAAACGTTATTTAAATAACATAACCTCTCACAATAAACATATGAAGCGGTGCTTTTTTAAATAGATTTCAAATTATATTTCACTTATATTGTAGTTTTGACATTTCTAAATTCTGCTGTCTATCTTTGACGCTACGAAATCCAGCAGCATTAAGAAATTAACTCTAGGCAAATTAGAGCTGTTTGCCTAGGTAAATCCTTCTTCCTTGACTTAATTTGTTATTGAGAATTCAAAACTAGGCAACAGATCGATATGAATCTCGAAACACTCTTTAAATACAGTTTAAAACAATTAATAAGTGTAGCGATCGTTGAGTTTCGTACGGAATTAATGTGACAGCGACAGTTTGTACATAGGCGTGACGTAATTCAATTTGGTTAGTGTTCAATTGAGCATGGCGGACGTCTGTATTTTGTATTATAGTTTAATTTTATTAAATAAATCAATAATCTCGCCTTATAAATGAAAATAAATATTTATTTCAAAGTATATTAAGTGTATTACAGTAGATATATACATTATTTTAGTGATTATTGTTTACTGCTATCATGCCTATTGTGGGTTCGCGTTGTATTTGAAATTCGAATTCGTTTTCGTGAAGAACAAGTGAATAAGCTGTAGATAAGAAAAAATAGAGAAAGAGGTCGTGGGCTGATGCCAAGTGCACAAACTTCAATAGTGATTGAAGAGTGGATTGTTTTAATTGATTTAAGGCCAAGTATGCTTTGATTATGGGTACCTTTAAACGAATATTTCTAGAAAACTGTTATACCTTGCAAACTCAAAAAAAAAATTCTAAGTATACAAAATATGTTCTGAATTCTACCGTAGGGAAAGCTTAAATACACAGCACGTTCTTTATGATAAAAAATGCTAAAGTACGTTCACTTAAAACACTAATACCAATAAATTTCTAACAGGATAAACGATAAAAAAACAAAATTTAAACATTATTAGTAAAATATAATTATACAGGGTTGGCCATAAGCATTTTTGTTTATAATAAATAGTTTTCTCATTATAAATAAAAAACTAAAATGTCGCTTACGACAAAAAGTTCTGCGTAACTAAATGACAATCCATCTTCCTTACTCTGCCGCTTTAAGTCGATTCTCCTTCTCACAAAACAGTGTGGGGCGTGACAAATTGCGTTTGGCATTGCACTTGGCCTAATGAGAGATCGTATCAAACATAGTAAGGAAAGACATATTGAGGAACCGATCAATAAATACATTGATTTTAAATTGAAAACTCTTTTTCATTTGAATACTTGAATCCCTGGATTTCTTCAAAGGTCCTAAAGGTACTCCGCCCTGGATTACGCCCTACAATATATATATTTATGAAAGTTCTAAAAGTGGGTCGAAAATGAATTAAACAGCTTAGGATTAAGTGCCTGTTATTTATTATTGTACTTTGATTTATCAAAAGAGTAAATATACAAAACAATAAAAATTACAAAATAATGACAATTAAACAGAACATATTCGAAAATAAAAAAAATAAATCACCAAAAATATAACATTGCTGTAATGATTTCATTAATCTTAAAATGGCACGAAGTTCATTAATCAAATCTGTAGGTTCTATTGATATAAATTTAGAATAATAACTAAAGAAATCGTAACTGCTACAAAAAACATTAATACAAGAACTTAAGAAAAAAAAAACAATCAATCGACAATACCATGAACAATGTGTTCATAGAACAAAGAAAGCATTATTTATGGAAAAAGACAACATAAGGGCAGCGACACAAACGTGTGAGAAACCGAAATTAATCCATCGACCCCGGGTCGCCCAGTAGATTGGGGTGTCCCTCATCCTGGCGCGACCTTATCGGAAACCGATACGTTAGAAGGATTTACCGAGGAGAAGCTAGTGTTTCCAACACAGGGTTTTGCCATTTGAGATCTTTTGATATTCACAAGTAAGACCGTTACTAATATCCTACTTAGGAAACGCGGGGGTATCGATAGAAAATACTCACCGAGAGTATTCGCAGTCGCGGGGTAAGACGGCTCCGATAATTAGTAGTTATGTTTTGTGACAACCGAAAGCGAAAATGTAGTGAGACGGTCTTTATATCGAGTATCACTTTTATTTGAAGAAAATGCCTGAATATGCTTCTCGTCTGAACACGCTAATCTCCAAAACAGGTATTTCATGAGGTTTTCGCGGGTAGTTTGAGCGTTGGCCGATGTAGGTTCTATATCATTAAAATAGATTCACGGGAAATTAGTTGATTCATAAATATAAATTTCACGTGTCTAAGTTTCAGATACAGCTAATATGTAGTAGACGGGGACTTATGTACTGTTGCGAATAATAATAATAGTTTACAGTAAGCTCTCGTTCGAATCAGAATTATGGATGGAATCTGGTTCCATGGTTTTGGTTCCACCTATGCCATGTGCGTTAGTAAAATTTAGGTGTAGAAAAAGAAATATGGTATAGCAGTATATATGTAGTCCTTGTGCGATGTGTATGGAGAGTCGTTGAAGTATAGGTGTGATGTCTAAAAGAACGGTGTGGTCTGAAGATTATGTAGTGACTAGAATAGAGAAAATTATTCTCGTAGATACCATAAATGTACATAAATTGTAATATCGCATCATCACCGTAAGATTATTTTAGCCTTCAACGAGATTGTATATATTACACGATACTTTATATTTAAATTTACCTATAAAAATATTTTATAGGTACTAATATTTTATATATAATAATAATATATATAATATAAATTAAATATAATATATATATATATATATATATATATATATATATTATTTTATATATTATATTATATATATATATATATATAATATATATATATATAATATTATTTTAACATTTATATTATATATATTATTATTCTATATATATTATATACCTATAAAATATTTTATAGGTAAATTTAATTTATTTTTCGTATTATCTTTTTTTATTTCTGTCTCTCATGAAATGGAAAATTGTGTAGCGAACATCCTAGAAAATCTTATGTAGACCAAAACGATATCATATTTTATTTAAGAACAATTTTTAAATAACTGTAACTGACGAACATGATAAAAGATCAATCAAAACATGATAAAACATGAATAAATATCAATCCATTGAAAAAAAGGGGTATATATGAACTGTGTTAAGTCAAATTTTTGGCCTCTAGCTCTATTGTGAATAAGCGTCGTGTTATGTTATAATATGTTTTATATGTCATAAGTATTGCAATTTAATATATATATAATACGTATTTATGCCACTGTGTAAGAAATGTGTGCGAATGGAAAGACAGACGACTTTTAAATATCAGACATAAGAACATCCTAAAACGAATTTTCATTCTCCCAATTAAGGGAGTGATTAATCAATGACGGGGTACAGTTAGCCATGTAATTCTGACTCGTCTATTTTTAAGTAACTTGGTGATCTTTGTTATTTTTTGTTATTTTTCTTTTTTTTTTAACAGTAAAACCGTTTTTGTTTTTATGTTCAATTTAAATGTAAAAAAAATTGCTGGAAAATTCGTAATTCATTGGAAGATTCGTAAAGAAACTACCATAATATAACTACCGTGGATACACACGATCATCTGGCAGTTGATCACGTGAGGGCGTAGTTATAATTAGTTTTGATGGTATAAAGATTTTTCCTTGACCCAAGAGACGTCTAGATTAGTAAAATATCGATATATTCTATAAGTTTCATTAGAGTTAAAACTAATTTTGCCATTTTTGAGAAAAGACGTATGTAACGTGACGTAATGAACAAACATTACTAAGAGCATTTAATTTCATTTTGGAGAAAAACGCGTTTATCGTTTGCTTTTTTTAATAACTGGCCTGTTGAATTTAATTAGAAGTAAACTAATTCTCAAATGGGATATAATTATGTTACATAACAAGATTACCTTTAATGTAAAAAATGTATGAATACCAGTACAAATGTCAATATATTATTACTAACATCTACGACTAAGAAGGGCCAAAATTGACATAAGACCATTATTAGAATAGCGGAACCGTGACCAGGAGCAAATTGACAACGTGAACAGCTAATATTAAAAAAGAAGGGAATATCTACTTCATAAAAAGAAACAACTATAGCTGATTATTAGTAAACGGGCAACGGCTATATACATATATATATATGTCATGTAAAAATACTGAACATATCTGTATAGGGTTTTGATCGTTAGATGCGGAATCATGTATAGATTGGTTTTAGCATTTTATAGTATTATGTTTGGATGGATGTCAGTTGCACGTTATAACAATTTGTTATTAGCGTCCAAGCAAGAACCAACATCAATATCGAGACCAATATTGGAATCGTGAGCAGGACGGAGATCCGGCTCGATAGTGGAACCAGAATTGATATCGAGACAGAAAATATCGGATGATAGAGAAGATAAAGGAATTCATTCTCTGTCCATGGAAGCGAAACCGAGGCTACATTTGAATATAAAAAAATATTGTTTAATTTAAATTTACCTCAAGAGAGATAGAGAACAGGTCACTATAGCAAACAGATGAAGAATAAGGATTAGGGTCAAAGCGAACTATAACTAATACAAGGACGCAAAATTGTTAATTTTCAAAAATATGGAAAGAAGTTGTATTCGCTAGTCATCTGTGTACCGAAATCTTAAATATTTACATGGATTAATAGATTATGTATTATATGGATAAATTACATCGTCTCTCCTTTAGATCTTAGGGTATAGGTAAATTATTTGAGAAAAATCGTTCATGTCAATTAAAAGGAGAATTTTGTAGGAAATTGCGTTTTCATTGGATGTCATGCTCAGAATAAGTTCTTAGCATAACATCCAATGAAAAAGCCGTTCCCATCCATGCCAATGGCATCCAAAGAAAAAGACATAAGTGTCTGCAACATACGCCCGTTTAATTAAACATATTTTTGGAAAAGCTAAAGACATTTTTAAGTTTCTCCAGCTTCGTGAAGCTCTATATAAGAAAAAAACAGTTCAATATGAATTCGTGTGGAAAGGATTTCCTACAATGTATTTGTTATCTATTGCGTTATTTTTCAATCTGATGCAAATTTTTAGTAGTAAATAAAAAAATGTAAATAAAATGTACACAGAATATTGAAAGATCTAAAATGATATTTTAAGACTATAAACATTTTATAGACTTTTCTGTAATATATAAATAAGAACTATTTACGTATTTTATTTTTAAAATTATAGACTGAGTAATTTCGGAGATAAAGGAGAATGGTGAAACCACATTTGTGTTTTTAAAGAAAACTGTTAATAATAAAATGACGAATTAAAATAAAATATATATTTGGAACCTAGACAACAATCCCTTTCATTTAATATATTAGAGGGTCTTTGTTTTGTTTGCAAAACTTTTGTTATTTTATTTTCTCACCAAAAGTGATCCTACATTTCAAATTTATTTATATACGTTATACATTCGTGTTTAGCTCAGAGAATTTTATACGAGTAAAACCGTTCACTTTTATCGGTCCAGTAGATTCAGAGCAAATTGGCTGGGATATACAGACAGGCACACGAGTGGTTCTATAATGGTTCCGTTTCTCTTCATTTGGACGTACAGAACCCTAAGTGTTGTATACCGCTGTTAACTTCGTGGTCATGCAGTAATTAATTTCATCATTGCATCGAGTATAAGGAAGTGCATTTGACAATGGAACACAGACAAAGCAGAAAAGCTGTCCGTCTGTGCTTACTGTGGCAATTCCAAATATCAAATCAATTATAGACACTTGCCCCAAAAAGATTAAATGAACATAATAGTTAATAAGTATTCGATTAAAGTGAATTGATTATACTGAGACTCTTTCCACTAGTTATTGAGCCTTCTGAAAACAGATCCTGTAACGTTGACAGAAACCGCGGCGAGATTCACTCAACGTCACAATTCACCACTAACGTACACTAAGGAAAGCAGCATTCAACTAGTGTGTAGCGTTCGGCTTGAGAACCACAAGCTAACTGCATCTAAACTGGCCGAGACTTCGATTGCAGTATTTGCAGACAACATTATAGCTATTATGAAAATCCTTTGAAAAGTGGAAAACACCGATTGTCAAAATTAGCTATCAAAAAAAGTCAAATTCGGTGTTCAAAACCTAGGCATTTCTATCTACTACTAAGATCTTATTAGTGATGGACCCACCTGCGTTTTCGGTGTTTAATTCAGTTAGATGCTGTAACTTTAAATAGTAGATAACTTAAAGTTTAATGTGTGTAGATTTTAACGTTCCAATACATTTAGTTAGGAAAGTATGCAAATACGTATATATCTATACTAATATTATAAACGCGAAAGTTTGTAAGGATGGATGTTTGTTGCTCTTTCACGCAAAAAGTACTCAATGGATTTCGATAACACTGTAGAATAATACATAGTTTACACATCAGAATAGCACATAGGCTATAATTTATAAAGATATAGTGTCAATTATTCAGAATATAACGATAAGTGTCAAGTAAGCAGGAAAAATCTGTCATCTGCGAGCTATTCTGGCGTGCGCCGCAAAAACCGTTGGAATTACACGAATATAATGGAAATGTTTATCTTAAATAGTCCTACAAAAAAGCCCGCGACAGCATATATCTATCTTTTATGTGTAAGCCATTATCGCGAAAATAGTGAATCATAAATGCAATAATAATTGATAATTTATTTCTAACGCACATTTGGTAGTAACAAATTGATCCTTATATCAAAATAAATGCTTTTATCGCATCTAGTGTTTAAAGTAGATAAACTTTGTCTTTTACGCTACATCATTTGGACAAATATTTAAATAGTTATGACGATAAACAAGCGAGCGCGCGATATTATGGTGCGGTCCGGCGGCTGGGTTAAACCTCAAAGGTAGCAGGCATACATTTGAGTGCGCAATGTTTTTCCCACGGCCAGCTCTATATGTCTTGCTCATGCGTTTCTAAATCGCAAAATCTGCATGTTTATACAGACCAAAATGAATCGTTTAACATTGTTTATAGGAGTATATTGCAGTAGCCACCTATAACTTTTGCATTACCATCAATCATCATATACTTCCGTACCTATCTATCCTTACAAACTATAGTGTTTATAATACCTATAATACATATTAACGAGATCATCTTAAAAAATACTTAGTTCCAACTTACATACACAATATAATTGTTCGAACACTTATAACTGGAGATTAGCTGGACCGATTTTCATTTTAATTAATAGTGATGTTATGTGTAAACTGAAATGTATAAAAAATCAGTGGGTATGGATTATGTTTATCTTCCAACAATTTTTAAGCTATCGCTTTATATTGCTTTAAAAACCATCAGCCATGTAAACGAAATAGCTACGAATATATAGGGGCTGTCGTTATATCATCGATGGGTATAAATTGGCCTTATAAAAAAAATTCCATATGAACAAGATGAAAGAATACATTTTATGCCTACGCGGGCGGAGCCGCGGGCAAAAGCTATTTATATATAATGCTATAGTGCTTGTCTGTCTGTCTGTCTGCAACAATTTTAAACGCAAAACGGCTGAATTTTTATTTATACACGTACTGACAATTAGAATGCTCTACTTGGTACCAAATTCACTGAGACATACCTAATTTTCTGAACGATAGGCCATCTTTTGTGTTGCTTGCATACAAACTGGCTATAATCGGCTACGGTACCCTGATTAGTGTTTTCCCGCTAAGTAAACGATCGGTCCAGCTAAACATCGAGCGTCTTCGCCCTGGGCGATATTGTCATCCAGTTTGGTGACCTAAATAGCAAAGATACAAATTTACTACTATACATATTTTTCGTTTCCTAATACGTAGCAATACAAATTATATACTGCCTTTTAAATAAAAGTAGGTTAAGAGTTTTGTCATCGTTGATAACTATTCATATTATTAAGACTTAAACATGTAAAAAGTCTCAAAGCTAATAATTTTTACGACACTCATATCGTCAGGTGGTACGACCGTAACATTATAATCTCGATACAACACAAATTTACGTAATGAATTTGATTTGTATCCAGATACCTCATCGCCTAGACTTAGACTGGCGTGTTAGTGCCGTGCTCATGAGATTGAAATTAATTACCGGTGGTATTCAAATAATAAAGGAATAGCACATTAAATAATAAGAAGTGAAAATTGACAATGCCACTTCAACGAAGTGATACTCATATATTGAACATTATCCCTGATGATACTCATTTGAATAACGACATTAATGCAATCGTAGCGGTTTGGGTTGATCGTGAGCAACTTGCAAAACTGATAGTCGCTATTAAATTGACAAACTAAATAGTCTTATGATACTATATACCTACTCGTCTTACACAAAATAGCCTCTTTCTGCTTTTGATAAATAAATCGTGTACTGCGTCTATTTGTTGCATACAGTCAACGAAAAACTAACAGCAAAAACACAAGGTTGTCTAGCTAAGAAAACAAAGTTTGGTATATGCAGTGGGGAAATTGAATTGAAATAATGTCCTCCGTCATGAGATAGCTCTCCATATTTTAAATTGAATTTGAGGATGACTCGTAATTTTCTGATTGTTACCCAACCAAGCTGAATTATACATGCACGTTTATATCGAAGTTGGGGGCTACTTAATCGGCTGGTTTGCCCCAAATAGACGTATCAATGAACTACCACGATTGAAAAGTTCTCAACTTACACCCGAGGGAACAACAACTTGGTATTCGATGTAATTTTTTGTCTTGTACATGTTAATTTTTAAACTCACTTCTTGACAACCCGAGGTCTCTTAGCATGGCGGCTAGATAATTCATTGTTTCTGCCATTACGAATAAAACGTTAATAAAACGAAGATGAGTGATATATTCGCCAATGATTTTGATGATGTATCCTTATTATTTTAAGACATCGAAAACCCCTTCCAATTCTGTGGTGAAGAGTTTTAGAGACAAGACATTTCATTTCTTTCTGCAGTCTGAAAAGTTTTGTGCTTTCATTATGTGTTATTGTTATGGAAAAATTTCGTTGCTTCGATAGAACGACATTCAAAGTCGCATCACTGAAGAGAAAGCCCAGATTTCAATTGTATCCAATGGTTTTGTCGTAGACAATTTATAATCAGAACTCAGAAAAATTTAAACATATTTTAAATACTCGACATCTCGAGAGTTGCTCATTTATTATCCTTGGTTGATAGGGTTTCACTTTTAAGGAATATGATTGACTTTGTTCATCATTTTATATATACAACACCATAAAACGTACGCATTAAAGATTTTGATATTTATACTATTCTATTATACTTGTGCTAAGCAGCGAGTGTCTCCACTTTTTGTTCGATATATAATTTAATAAAATAAACTTAAAACGATAATCCATATCTAGATTTGTTAGAATCGAGGTTGAATTAAAATATTCCTTTTACATGCATTTAAATAAAGACGCTTTTGATTTTTTTCTCAGGGCGTCTAATATAGTGAAATGTAATAAATTACGTTCGACAGCAATAAGCGAAGTTTTACTGCGACAACTGGGACTGAAATATAGCCATAAATTAATGTCGGATTACGAGTGCGAGGAACTTATTACAGATGGCAATGACCTTCTAGTTAAAGCTACCTTATTTTTTATATAGGGTCGACATAAAACTTGGAACTTGACACTGGCATATTATAAAATGAGTTAGTAGCAAGTATTTCAATTTTAGTAATTACTGTAGAAGAGCATTTGGTTTGTACTGTTCTAAAACATAACTGTCCCCAGTTTGTAAAGAAGCGATTAAAAGATAAATGTATTGTTGCATAATTAAAGGACGTAATTGCGTTTAATCATTTTATGAATCCCTAATTGTATATTATTCATCATAAGTATCTTTTTTATGTTACTCAAAAGAAAGAGAAGTGAAGTAGCATTTTATGATAGGTCCTTGGGATAGGGTCAATACGCCGCCCTTTTAATTGGTGCTAATTTGCTGATTTATCACTGACGTTGCCTTGTTCGTCTATGCAGATAGTGTTCATCGAATGTTCAGATCGCATCGATGCATATATGCGTGCGGTCGCATTTAAATTTCGCAGTCGATTGGGCTTTGACTGCCTTTGATCATCCAATGATAATCAAGGTCCAATTTGACTGCGTACAAGTTGCGCTTTTGATGCAGAGAGCACGAGAGCATGTATATATTACTTGGTGGTTGATTATCGCAGTATTGCCCACGTGATAGAGTTTGGTTAGTAAAAGTATAGTTTATTTTGTATAATCAAGACTTATGGATTTGGATGAAACGAAAAATAATAAAATAAAAATTGATGTAATACGTATTAACAATTTTATTAAAAAGAATTCGTCTTGTTAGATGGTGAGTCCTTCTTTGTTATTTGATAGAATATTATCTGATAAACATTCATAATGTGCACATCATTAACAATGATTTAAATAACGCAATAAGGAAAAATTGTAACTGATTGTAATTGACTGATAATAAATGAGATAACTATTAAAAAAATTAATATCGCAATGATTATGTAGCAGATCGAATGTCGAAGTAAATAAATCTAAGAAACGATATAAATAACTTTAACGATTTAGATAAAACCAATTAATGGTAATGTACGCTCAAAAAAAATCGGTGGACCCTGCAGGCCATTCCTAAAACTTTCCTCTATGATATTGACTGAGGTGATTTTGAACTCATTAAGCTCAAAAAGTTGTCTCAAAGCTCAAAGACTTATGCTTTTCGAGTTCAAACATTCGACAAAACAATTGACCTTATAGGCCATTCCAGAAAATTTTTGCTACTTTTGAACTCAGTCTTCAAAAATTTGCGAGTGGTTTTGTAAATTAATATTTAAAATATGCTTTTAAAATGATTTGATAATGATGTTTCTCCAACGAGTTGACGAAAATGTATATTTTTTAATTTTCAATCTGTTATAACTTTAGAATAGGTCAACCAATTTTCACGCGGTTAATATGAGTAGCAATCGAGGCAGTTTTGTGAGTCCTATAAATAATTTGTAAACGAAAATTGATTAATTGAAAAATTACGGAGTTTTTGTGAAAAAATAATTATTTTCGATTTTTTTCGTTTTCGATATTATTGGACGAATCAACCGATTTTGTTTGGCCAATTGGCCAAACGGTGACCGACGTGGTTTTTTTGATGTTAAGAGCTGATTAGTTTTTGGAATCGATCGGTGAAACCGTTTAAAAGTTAGTCCAAAAAAACCCACATTTGAAAAAATTTTCGTAGTTCTTTTGAGATTTCTTGTAATCTACTAGTCCAAATCGGTTCGAATTTTCAGAAAATCTAAACTTGATGGAACTCTTTAAACGCCATAGTTTGGTTCCAGTCTGTCAAGCCGTTCGAAAGTTATAAGAAGTTTACATATTTACAGGCACGCATGCACGCACGCACGCACATATACATACAGACATAATAACACCCTCGTGGGAACCGTCAAAATAACTTCCAACGACCTCAAAACGTCGAGATCTAATGAAAACTCGATTTTCGAAAAGTCGGATAAAACAAATAACTATTTTTAATTTTCTTACCGGAAAGTTAAAAAATTCCGTTAAAAATTTTTATTCCCGTGATGAAGTATCTTGATTCCATACGAGCCTAACGAGATTTTAGACACTTCAGATAAGATGATTTTAATTGATTATTATTATTTAATCGTTTAATCAACTATATTGCTCTTATTATTATTAGTTAACTAAAGCAATTTAAATCTTATTCAGTATGAATATGAAAAATGGCTATATCGACTAACTTATCTCAACAAATTCAATTAGTACTTGGTCAATACCAACAAAAAAATTATTATTATAACTAATTCACTTTAACAAATTCAGTAAGAATATGATCATTACCAACATAGAAATGATCATAGTAATTGATTCAGCTTAATAAATTCAATTTAGAATTTGTTACATTTGAACCATATAATGTTTATTATGATCAAATTCAATTACTTGAATCAACTATAAAACTTTTTTAATACTAATTGGTAATATTATAACGACAACTAAGTTATTCTTGTTTAAATCCACTAAGGGCTTTTCCCACCATCTCATTTTAAAATGAATTTTAACAAAAAGTCACTTTTAAAATTAGCTTTACGTTCCAAATTTTCCTTTCAACAGTTGTTAGGGCTAAAAAACCGTTAAAAGAAGGACGTGGAATGCAAAAACATTTTGAAAGTGACTTTTTGTTAAAAGTCAGTTTAAGAAAGATGATGGAAAAAGCACTAAGTAACATTGTGTTTAATTGACTAACGTCCGCATTAATAAATCGCCCTCAACTCTAGGAATGCCCATGAGTTCACATATGACGGGTTGTCCTAAAGTTCTGTCGTAAATGCGTGATTGACAGTTGATATGTTCCACATTTAAGAGTGAACTGAAGTACGATATATTAATTAGGACAGCATCTTCAGTGCTAACTCAAACGTGGTCTCAAGGTTGAGACCACGTCTATCAATACAGGCCTAAGATATCATAATAACTTATTAGTGCCAGCATGACATTCTGCTCCACGTAACCGGCCTCGATCGTAATTAGCACGGCCGTGTGCTGTGTGCATATTTTATCTATCAACAATTATAGAAAACCAAAGTTGATGTTAATGCTATGAGAAGAAACGTGAAATAAAACCTATTCATAAATAAATAATTCATAGAAAATGTCACATTTAAAAAATCTAATTTCTCGTCAAAGATTGAATTCTAAAAATAAAACTCATTATTTGTTGTAATTGACATATGTGACAAATTTTTGATAAAATAAAACTAAAATAATTTGTAAGAAAATACTTGTTTATTCATTTTTAAACAGTTCAATGCAACGTTAAATATTTTTTGCTATTGTTAAAATATTTATGTTACAAGGAATCGGTGATATTAATGAATTGTAGAAATTAACAACCTTCTGTGCTGTGTTTGTTTCGTTCTTTGGTTCCTTATACTTTTGGTATATGTACACTTGGTCGTCTACATCAACACCGACCAACAATACCACAACTATCCCATTCAGTGATGTAACTACATCTGACTCTTCGCAAGTAATACGAATAGATACTACATTAATAAACAAAGAATTCATGAACAAAATAATACGATTTTAACTCGAGCGTCACCCAAACAACTATCCATGCAAATATTGATTAACGATATGAGCTAGTTTTGTTCAGTCGGCTTCGCCTCCTGCCCCCGCGCTGCCATTTGAGGTGAAGTGGGAAGGGTAGTAACTTATTTCAGTTGATAAATTGTTTATTTATCTCAACTAGTATGAAAATCGTTTTAAGCAATTACTCTCATTAGAATTTAACATTGAATTTATAGTTAATTCAACAATATTAAGTATTAAAGGTGATCATTTTACTTTTGTTGGTTTAAAAATGATAAGAATTAGAGTAACTGATAGTTGATATAATTAACAGATATTAAGTAATTCAAATACTACTTTATTAATTTAACAATGAAAAGACTTAAAACTTTAATTGTATAATTATTTAAATTAATTTATTTTGAGTTAATTTAATCTATATATGTGTATGTATGAGTTAACTAAATAAAACTGATCAAATTATGCTAGAAAGCAATTAATGATAGAAACAATGTATTTACTTGTTAGAATTAATATAGTACCTACCGACATTGTTAGTTCAATTATAAGCGAACTAGTTGTTAAAACGAATCAGTCTTCGTTGATATATATAATTTCACAGTTGTTTTGATTAATTTAACGCCAACTAAGAGAAAATCTCTCTTAGTTAGCTTTCATTTTTTAGAGTGTAGTTTCTTCTTACATAAAGTAATATTGGGTGATAATGAAGACATAAATTCTCATGTAAAGTTACGTTCGTGGAACCCGCCACCATGATTCTTGATGTAAAGTTAGTGTTGATGTTCCAATATAAGCACTTGCAGTTGCAAAATCTTCAAAGTAGCTACTTATCAATATATTCTGTTGTACTTCAATAATATTCGTAGTTAGTCCTGTAACTTTTACTATCATTTCGTACACAAGAAGGAATGCCAGAGAAATCTCACAGTAACCGTGTGTTAATGCTGTGTCTACATCATTGTGACCGTAACCATAGATTTGATTTATTACGCTTTGCGTCTAATTTGCAATCAGTGTCAAAGTTGTCACAAATATGTGGCATATGTATGTGCACTGTGTTAAAATATTTAATTTGTTTTTTTTAATCCCACATACCTTTATTTATTTGTTCATTACATAACATTCGAAATACTTCATTATATTTCAATAATTTACAATTCGTTCGAAATGTAGTTGTTATTCAAGAAAATCCATTAAAACAGGAGGTTAGGGGTCGTCCATATATTACGTCATTCTAAATTAGGGGTTGGTCTGCGGATGACGGTAAATGATAGATAGTGTTTCGAAATTGACGTCATTCTTATTTATTTATTTATAGTTTATTGTTCACGTACAAAAGATTATTTCTAAAAGAAATTTCTTCCAGCACACCTAGTAAGTGGACTGTAAAGAGGAGGCTAAGGCGTACAATACTAAATAACTCATAATAAATTACATAATGCAACATAGATGTACACAAATACAGTAATAACTACAGATAAAATACTCTTTAACAATATTACATATATACTAGCTGCCGCCCAGCCCGTGGTACTTACATGTATTATACATATAAACCCTTTAAGAATCCACTCTATCTATTAAAACCGCATCAAATCCGTTGCGTAGTTTTAAAGATCGTGATCCAGAATTTAAAAGAATGGGTAGAAAACTCCGTGGGAGTTATCAGAAGAAAATCAAAATGGAATAATAATATATAATATTATTAATCCCTATTTTACTTTTATATTATATCAATGATTATTGCCGCAAATAATAAAGGTGATTCTATAACCAGTGTTTTAATCATATAAATACCCTATTTTCTAAATCTGCAATGTTTTAATTTTGTCAAACTGGTAATGACGTCAATTTGGGAGAAGGGGATTCAATGAAAACGATAGGGATGATTGTAGGGATAAAATCTGAAAAAATCGATGGTATTTGGACGGCCCTTAAGCTTTAAAAATGTAATCGTATAAAACCGTAGTCAAATACAAACCTACTACAGAAAAAAAACAATCCGATAATAATTCGTGCCGGTTATTGGCATATTCGTCCTCAAAATATTCAGAATTTTTATAATACACTTATTATCGAGTCTTTATTTAATACAAATCTTAATTTTATAGTATAAAGACAGATTTTGCATATCCAGAAAGACTATTGTACAAGCACAAATAAAGTCTTAAGTAGAGCAGCACTTTATGTAAACGATTTCTATGTAAATCAATTTTATTTGTTTTTTTTTTTGGAACTATTAGTAAATCCGATTTTGGGCCCAATAGTTTTGGTTTCTCTTGACAAGTCTTTTACAATTCATTTTGTAACGAAGGTCTGATGATGATGCTATGAGGTGTATAGTCTAACTATAATCGGCTATATAAAAAACGACTAAAAAATTAAAAATAAACTAAATTTTACAAAAAAAATCGACTACATAAAATCCATACTAATATTATAAATGCGAAAGTAACTCTGTCTGTCTGTCTGTTACTCTTTCACGCCTAAACGGCTGAACGAATTTTGATGACATTTGGTATGGTGATAGATGATAACCTAGAAATGGTCATAGGCTATAAATAATCACGCCATCGTTCTGGGGGTAGGCGGTAGGCAGATAACTAAATTGAGTTAGTGATTTTTAGTCGTTTTGGTTCTGCGCTTTTCACGTCTAAACGGCTGAACGGATTTTGATGAAATTTAGTAAGGTAATAGATGGTTACCTAAAACGGATATAAGATCAAAATGATCACGTCATCGTACTTAGGGGTAAAGTAGGCAGAAAACTGAATTGAGTTAGTGATTTTTATGGTTTTGCTGGGATTTTGCTCTATCATGCCTAAACGGCTGAACGGATTTTGATGAAATTTAGTTAGGTGATAGATAGTAACCTAGAAAGGATATGGGCTATTAATATTCATGCTATCGTACTTTAGGCGTAGGCAGTAGGCAGAAAACTAATTAAGATAGTGATTTTTAATCGTTTGTTTTAAAAGTTTACCTCATTCACGCTTAACGTCTGAACGGATTTTTATAAGACTTGGTTAATTTGAAGATGGATCCTAGGCACGGACACAGGCTACTTTACGGCGGGAAAATACCTCATTCCGCGGAAATCTAGCGTGATCGTGTCAAGAAGCCATGACGCCATAGCTACTGAAATGATTTTGATGTTTTTTTTTTGAGTGTTACTAAGACTTCAAGTTAGTATTTGATCACTTTTCTAACTTAAAGGTGTGGTAGGCGCCATAATTTAGGAATTTATGATAAAATTTTGATGCAACTGTCTTTATTTAACAGTTTTACTTGGATCGAAACTTAGCGACATTCCATCACACACACTTAACTTATAGGGTTGGAAGGTACCAAAATTCAGACCACTTTTAGCATTCATTTTCGCATTCGATCATTTCGAAAATCGCATTCGCTATGACGATAAATAAAGCTCAGGGGCAAACATTAAAAGTAGCCGGCATTAATTTAGAGTTGTTTTCTCACGGACAATTATACGTGGCTTGCTCACGTGTTTCAAGTCCACAGAATCTCCATGTGTTGGCCAGAGGAAAACAAAGAACATAGTTTACAAAATGTACTACAGTAATAAGGCCTCTTATTTTTTAGCTTCCTACATTATTATACTACTACTAAAGTTAGTACTTCCCACAGACGATGTTGCGGATGTCACACTGTCTAACATCGGGGTTGGCAGGTAGTAGTTAGTAGTATTTTAAACCGATTTACATTATTTACTTTTATATTTACTAAGGAAACATTCGGAGCTATCCATTGTGCTTAGGTTGCTTTTGAACAAATTTTGATGTGAAGTTGAGGACCGGACCACGATAGTGGGACATTGTTGTTAGGGGACTTACAGCCGGGAAAACAAAAAAAACTTATGCGGACGAAGTCGCGGGTAAAAGCTAGTCTTAAATAAATTAGCTATCAATAGTAATTTTTAGGAATGTAGGCTTTAGAGCGTACAAAAGAAATTTAAACACAAAAAATAATCATCAATTAAATATTCACAATTCCTGCCATTGGTAATGAACAAAGAAAAAAAATCCAGTCTTGACCATCTTATCTCGCTCCAATTTCCTAATTCCTATCCCGTGTCAAATCTAATCCCCTTTTCGATTTTAATTCCGCTCTTAATTCCAATTTTGTGTAGCTCCCAGTTTAGATTCAATCCAAAAAATCCGACCGTTATCCACGGTCCCATTACCTAATGACGTAAAACTTCATTAAAATCCGTTCATTTTTAATATTTCTGGAGTGCTTCCTTGCGAAAATTCTTTGATCGTTTTGATTCAAATTAACAAATTTAAACAGCAATTTGTTAATATCGTTGTACCATATTTCCTTTTTTAAGTTACAAGGCAGTTTTCTGCTAAACGTCATCAAACTCATTTCTTTGGGTTAGCTATGAAAATAAATGTATTAAAATATTAAATACTATTCCTTTATATCCGACGATTTTTAAGTTGTTAATTCTCATTGAAATCATTTAGCGGAATTACATTACAACATAATAAAAAGAGATGTTGTGTGTGGAAATTTAATGTCATTTGCATGGATTGAATTACATAAAACAAAGTCGAATTTCTGCGGTAGAAGATTCTACTGGGTTCTTAATTAAATAATGAAATCTTACTTAAATATTTTTAGGTGCTTTTTACAAAATATGTATATAGTTTAATTTTGAAATCATTAACGCTAAGTGTATAGTAAATTTAATACTTAAATAATTTCTTTCCACACCAGCGTATAAAGATCAAAGAACTTGACTTCGAGGTTATAACAATTTAGAATACCTTTTATTCGTATTTTAGAAGAAAATAATCATCTTTTATCTTTTTTCACCAATATGAATACTTTCACGTGAAAATGGAATTCGCATATTTTAAATATCCCATACGAATACATTTTGAATCGTGAACTTTCTCTAAAGTCTTTATGCATTTTATTTCCTTAAAAGATATGGTATTTACTCATATGAAAATTTAAAACGCCTTTCATTAGTCTTTGATTTGATTTCCAACGAGATTCACATTGCAATTATCACAGGGTTCGTAATTTCTTACTACGAACATATATTCTAGTTTTGTAGTTCTAATTAAAAGCGACGGATCTATTATAAATAAAAAAAAAAAACTGGCCAAGAGAATGTCGCACCATGCTCATTATAGGGTTTCGAAACCATTATTACAAAGAAATGCACTACAGATGAAAAAAGTAAGTTTGTTACACTTTTTCCATGTTTACCGCACAGAATAGTTACGAGCACTTTAGTCACCTATAACTAGAAAAATAAGTAGGTATGTCGACTATTACTATTAAACAAGTGTAAACTCAAATGCATTAGCAAAAAAGTGTATTTTCATTGCACTTACGTCTTTTCGTTGAGAAGCGCAGTTTTTCGGCAATAACCCAAAAAGACTATATCCGATCATGTTCAAAATAATTTTCTTTGAAAGTATTTAGTAAGTGTTACCTTCGTTATTTTTTTTTATATTTTTTGGATATACGTTTAATAAAATAGAGGGGGGACACAATTTCTGCAATTTTCGGAGCGATTATTTCTGAAATTATTCACGTATTTAGAAAAATTGCTTTAAAACTTTAAAATGCTTTTAAAAGAACGGATAAAAAATGTGCTACTCGTTGATGTTTTCTGAAAATATTTTTTGCAGCTTTTGTTACATGTATGGTGTGCCCTCTAGAAATATTTATTTTGTTATTTAACAATGAAACTAAGTAGCGGATTATATAAAACATCTATAGTATAAATCTTATCAGTATATGTCTTGTAGTTTATGAATAAAATGCCTGTGACATACGGACGAACGGAAGGACAAACAGACGGACGGATAGACGGACATGACGAAACTATGAGGATTCCGTTTTTGCTATTTTGGCTCCGAGCCCTTAAAACCATCCCCTGTTTTAATCACGAAGTGAATATATCTCCTAAAATCCATTTTTGATCAGTCAGTACTTAGTGTTAGGATGTTTCAGGGTAAAATTTTTAACCACTAATAAAAAGTTCCCGCCTAAAGCCAGGCGGTAACTTTTTAATTAGGTGTACTACGTAAAAGAGTTGCTGTTTGCTATCTACGTGAATTTTAAATTAATGATGTCAGTAGATTTTTAGTTAAGTCATTCAGTTTTTAGTTAAGTTATAGGGTCATGTGGACCCTAATGATATAACTTTTTCTTTACGTTCATTTCAAATTAATTTATATATCCCAATTCAAAGCCAACAATAAATAAATATTTTTGAAATCCCAAAATAGCTTTTACACACACATACACACTCGCACTCGCACACGCAAACGCACACGCAAACGCACACGCTCACGCACACGGACACGTATACGCGCACGCCCACGCACAACGCACACGCACACGCACATGCACAACGACGCGCACAACGCACACACACACACACACACACACACACACACACACACACCACACAATAACAGTCAGATATCCTAATTATATGTACATGTTGTTGTTGTTAACATGGTCATTTATATTACAGTACAGAAAGAACATTTTTTCCAACATTTTTCGAAAGTTAGTTGTATTTGAAACATTAAAAACAAATTGTAAGGAATATTTATTCAAGCGATATTCCACTCCCGTGGTTTTCAGGACAAAAGAGCTTATCAATTTCGCACGCATAATGCACTCCGGTCGTTGCACGAGGTAGCTAGTGTTGCAACGTGCGCCGGGTTTAAAGAATTGCTTTACCATTTTAGTTCGTTCAGTAAACCATTCAATGTTGTGCAAGTCACATGCATCCATATTTATCGGAAATAAGTACACGAAACAGATATAATAAACCATTTATAAAAAAAATCTCAAGTGTATAAGTATAAGAAAATGACAATTTCTTTTATTATAGTTTCCAGCGATTACTGAGAGTATATTGGTGATATGTGGCCCTATAATTTAACAAAAATCGACCATTTTCGTAATTTATTTACAACGAAGGGAGCGTAATTCTGAGGGTACTGTAGATACCACTACGGATTAGGAGTGTCGGCAATATAGAAACAGTTGCTATTCGTGCAACCTTTGCCAAAAACTGGGTCGGAATAGGTAATAGATATTACAGTGTGTCAATAAATATAATGGCATAGGGTAAATTTCTCCCTTTTATCTTTCGCTTGGTGAAGAAATTCAGTGTTTGTTTCTAATCGGTTTCTAATATCATGTTAAATAATTTTGTTAATGGAGCAGCAAGTATGTAGCATGTGGTTTTTATGGCGTCGTTAGTGATGTTGTCTGATCCTGGAATTTTGTTTCGTTTTATGGTTTCAATAATTTCTGTGCAATCTGTTGGTTTTTATGTGAAATTGTAATGTCTCAAGTCATGTATTCATATGCAATATAATTAGTGCCCCCTGGCTAGGTCTGATGTACGATTATATCTTTTCGGTTATCGATGGTTTTTTCTATCTCTTTAAGAATATCAATCCATGTTTTGTTGGTTTGTAGTTCTTTATATCCCCTTTTCAGGCTTTCCTTTTGTTTTCGATGTTTTTGAATGATATTTTTTCTATGATTCTTATAATCTTTTTTTATATATTTGTTTATCAGTTTGTATAGGGCTTCGAGTTCATTTTTCATTGCTCGCGTTTTATTTCTGCTTTTTTGTAGCCATTGTCTTCGTTCCAGAAGACTACTTGTATTTTCTGAGAGTACCCTGCGGGCTTTTGTTGTTTTTGTAGTTCTTGCTATTTATTGGCTGTCTGTAATATAATGTATGATTTTATCATGGTAATTTTGCACTATCTCGCTAGACTCAGAGTGAAGTAGACACATTTGAGTTTTCAAGTTATCCTTATATATTTGTATTTCTTCTTCGATTTTGAGTATACTGCTTCTTTAAAAATCTGGTTCGTTTTTTTCATTGGTTTTGTAGCTAATATTTTAGCTCTGAACTATCTATGGTTTGATCTAAATTTTATAATTAATGTCTCAATGTTTAGAAATAGATAATGATGGTTATGTAATATGAAATCTATTTCGTTTTTATATTGACCATCCGAATTGGACATTCGCAGAAAATGTCCAATTTTTTTTCTTTTTTCTTGATGTTGATTGATGTTGATGTTGATGTTGTTGAACTAAAAGACGTTGATGATATCTAGCTTGTTTTCTATGGCAAAGTCAATAATAAGTCTTTGACCAAGTGCGCTTCATGTTCCATACCCATACTGATTCATTACTAAGTGTTCATCTTTTAGTGCCGCACAAATTTTGGGCATTGAAATCACCCATTAAAATAAAATCTAAGTATGCTTTATCTATTGCCTCATAGCGGGTCTCACACAGAAAATATTTACTTCTTCTTCGTTTGCTGTTTCTGTAGGGGCATATATTTGTACAATGGTGATATTCTTTCCTGGTAGTTTCGGATTCAACACAGCGACACGAGGTATTTTTACATTATAAAACCGACTCCATATTTGCCATGTGTTTGTCCTGTACTGCAAAGAATAAATTACCAGTATTTTTCGATGTTATTTCCGAGGTATCGAACTTCTGAAATGTCTATTTTGTCGTATTTTATATTTACTAATGCTTTTTCTAGTTCTATTTATTTGTTCGTACGATATCTGAGTTCTAGCATTATAGGTCGATTATTTCTTCTTTTTAACACTTCTTCATGGTCTCTTGGTACTTACTGTTTTTGGAGGGTTGTGGTCATATTTTTATCACGGTGACCAACCGACTTTGAAGATAGGTTTTGTTTCTTGTTGTTATGCATTTATATTTTTTTGTCTTGCTGCTTAGACATACTACTTGCATAGTAGTTGTTAAGAAATTTAGCATGCCTGGTTTTAAAACTCCTTCTTATAAACTCGAACTTCTTTTATACGGTGCCGCGGTTTTATTTTTCTTGTTGATTTGCGTTTCTTTTCCAGTTCGTAGTGGATGGTTATTTTCGAGGGATATTGAGGGCAATCTCTAATTGCTCTTTTGTATTGTTTGTATTTTTGCTTAGTGTTATAAGTTTGTCGTACTTATTATATGAATTATACGTATACGTATAGCTCAAATTCCTTTTTATCTCTCTATCTCTACTTTTGCTTGTAATTATTTCTTTTTTTCTAGTACATGGTAGGAGTATTCTTCTTTCATATAGTATGGGGTATTATTGAGTGCTTTTTTCTGTTTGAAAATATCTATTTTTATGCCTTGTATGGAAAAGTAACGGTTTTTGGATATTTTTCTTGGTATTAGCGTATTTTCTCTTGCTTTTCAGTTTTTCTTTTACATTTTCATTATTTTCTTCCTAAACTTTAAACTTTTCTTTCCATACGTCGTTAAAATTTTTCGTTATTTGCTCGATCACCTTTTCTATGCTTTGAAAGATCGTACTTTTTTTGTTCTGCGATCTCATCTTGAATTTTTTAGAGTTCGTTCACAATTTCTTATATATTCTTGGGATTTTTGATTCTAAATCTTTTGTTTTGTATTGGTATTACTTTCTAGTGGATTTTCTACAAACTATTGTCTGCCGTTGTTTGATCGAAGCAGCGCCCTCTAGTAACGCATTTCAGTACTACCAAGATTACGGTAGTCAGGTAAACGACGACGTGATATTGATTTTGTTGTTTGGTCCTTACAGATGTTTATAGATGGCGTCGTCTCTCGTATACATTCATCTTTGCTAATACATCTCCCAGAAATTTCCGTTTCTTTTTTTTAGGACAATTCAACTTTTTAATTTAAATTCGTATAAATCGGTGTTCTCGCTGTAGAATTGTTCTGTAGGTGACACAAGAAAACTGTCTTTTGTGCTCAATTGTTCATCACTGTTTTGTAGTTTGTCGACGCAATGTTTCACTGTGTCTACATTGTATGTTAAAAATCATTTATCTAGTTCTTATTTTTCATATTTATTTAGATTTAAAAACACTTATTTTACAATATTTAAAATCGTGAATAAAGACAGAGTAGAAATGAACAATGGTACATTAGCGCCAAACCGCCCATCGTTTAACCTATCTGTTGTATTAGATCTTAAAGCAGTATTCAGTAGATGTTGTCAAGATCTTCTTAAGAGAAACTATAGGAAGTCCAAATTTTATTTTTATTGTAGTAGGACTTAAAGCGTAGTAAGTAGAATGTGTTGAGCTCTCTTAAAATAATATTTTCTTTCCTAGTTTCTTTCTTCTGTAAATTTTTCATTCTTCATTTTCTTATATATTTCCAGTGTCCTATTTGAGAATTGGTAACGTTTGTCCATAACCTGCTGAATCTATCTCTACTTTGTTCTGTGTCAATGTGGTCCATTCTACTTTGACCCCTGTTGTAGTAACTCGTATTTTGTTTAAGCGAGTCTCTGAAGTGTAATTAGCTTTCTGTTGTAAAATAAAAAATCTTTTTCGATTCTATATACGAATACAAGATAATTTTTCATCATGTTTTACTTACGTTTTATTATGATATATATGACATTTTGTCGAACAACTTGTTGCCATTTTGTAGGTAGTGGCATAATCCCATTGCTGTAATTGCGGAAATTTTGGTACTCTGATCATAAAACTGCGGCAAGTGGTATTGACAGTCCTATTTTGGTGTTTATTGAACATATTAATAATAATAATATGCTAACACCAAGAGAGGACTGTCACAGATAATAAATTTATAATAATAAAACATAAATCATTTAATTTCAACCATTTCAACCATTTAATAGTATACTTATTATATAGTTGTGCAGTTCCTTATAATAATTGAAGTAATAACATAAGAATTGTGCTATTAATCAATTAAAAGTAGTTTCGTTATATAATAATATGCTTATTTATTGACTACTCACTCTTATGGTGGCTAATAATGATATCATAAAAATTATATTAAGATTCAATTTATGGTGACTTAATTATACGTATGTATACATTTTATAGTATTTAGAGATAGTAGCGTATGAGGTACCTCTCTAATTAATTTATTATAATGTTTGGGTCATATTACTAATGAATTTACTAGTATTTCAATCACAAAGCAATACCTATTCAATAACTTCTCAATTCTCTGGTCACACTATTATAATGGAAATACAAAAAAAGAAAACTTACTTATTTTTCTTTATGATCATTTGTATTCATAGCTTCCTGTAGTTGGGTTAAGTATGTATTTTTTCCTGTTGACCGACTCCTCGCTATAAGTGTTATGCAAATTTCGAGACATACTTCGAGAGTGTAACACAGCGTGTTCTTAAAATATTACAGCACATAAATCGTGTTGTGACAACAGCTTCAAGTCTGTTATATTATTTATTGTGTAGACTTATTTGATTTTAAGTACACTCCCGTTTGCGTACGTGAATATGCATAGCCAACGATACACGTGCTGTCTACGCGTTACGGGTCATATTGTAGAATCTATGTACACATATGACGCGCGTGTGCCACCCATATTATTTAGCTTTCGTGTCAACAAACAGGAACCCACGGCTGGGGATGAGCATCGGGAGGTGGCAATTGAATGTCAGATATTAAAATTCAATTGTCATACAGATCAGATGACAGAGATACCATAACATTTGCTTATGTATTTATTTGTACATTGGTCTAAATACCAAGTACCAAGTTTTAAGATGAGCAGAGTCATCCGATCAGCGGCACAGTTACGGTAATTTAAAACCATCGAGTTCGTATCATTATGACGTCAAAATTACGTCAGGGCGAGAAATTGCAACCGCACGATCTCAGCTGATGTAATTTTATTCGTAGAATGTTCCAGATTAGGATAAATCTTGTTTGTTTACGTCGAACGCGATATGTATACGTTTTTCCTTTTATCAATGACTTATGGAATTTGTTTGGACGAGGAGTATGTCGAGTTGAGTGCAATAAATTAAAAGTGTTAACGGGTTCCGTAGAGCTTTTCTGTATGTCGGTGTTGATATATATCGGTGAATATGTTTTTCTATTATTCTGAGTGTTTTTTTTACATCTTATCTTATTTCTCGAAATCCAATGTGTTAACAGCTACAACATTTTAGTATTAGATAACTGTCAAATTTATTACTTTTCCACTAACAGGTACTTTGAAATAACTTTTTGTTTATGCTATAAAATTTATATATATGCAGTAATATTTACAGTTCAATTTTTGTTCTGCAACATGGATCCGTGTCCGAAAATTTTATATCACAGTTATAATACCGATAAATAATAAATATAAAGAGACACTATCAGAATCAAACGCATATGAACCAAATACTTTGCATGTGTCAAAATGTTGAAGAAGACACGAATTTTTTTTTATTTATTATAGAAGTCTGACAGTTCTTGACTTATAAAGTTTTACACTTTGAACACTTAAGCAGTTGCTAGCGGATAATAGCAATTTTTAGCGGCCAAGTGGAAACCGCTTACCCACGTACGCCGAGTTTTATGTAGAGTCACGTACGAAGGGGTTAGCGAACACCTCGTCATGACTTTAGTTTTATTTTTAGTATTACGAGCGTAACAAATTCTGAACTTATTGCGCGTGTGTAGAGATTGTACACACTTCTTTGTCTCACCGGTTAAATAAATGAAACAGGGTATATAACATTACTAAAATAAAGTTATTGTAGCTATATCAGGATACACAAAAATGTTTTCGATTTTTCGTAAAGTGTTATCTCTTAGGAGGTTATGTTTTATCGCTGCGTTGTATCTGCAATATAATGTATTAATATTTAGAGAATATTCTGTTGTTCATATCTAAGAAGTTTACGAGAATGCGATGCGTAATTGCGACGACTAATGGGTCCGCCCGGACAGAAAATCTTGAATTTTAAGAATTATTTTATGCCATTAAGGGCCTCATCCACGATCTCCTTGTAAAATTTCTTTAAGAAAAAAGACACTGTTGCTTGAAAGGCACTTAAAAATAGTTTTAGCTTAGTTTCGTTACTAAATTTGGCTTTTATTTTATAATAAATTTTTAATTTAAAAGTACGACAAGCAGAAGCTGTGCTTTTTTTTTCATTTCATTTCGGGCCATAGATTTAGTGTTAGAGCTTAATTTTTTTGTAATAATATTTTATAAATCCTTACAACGACTTATTGCTAGTTGTGTTTATTCAAATATTATTACATAAAATTGCTTCCATTGATAATAATTTCGAATCAAAAGGTGGAGTATTTTTAATATTATCTAATTAATAAAACAAGTAATTGCAATTATTGTTGTTTTATACAGCAACATGCAAATACAATAGCCAATATTGCTGAATTTTCAAATTCAGATTTTAAATTTATTGTTGACTTTTTATTTAAAAATGTAAATGGTCAGCTGTCAGTGTATCTAAAGTCATGAAACAGATGATCTTTTACCCGCTATATTTAAAAGATACTTTTACAGAAACAAAAGTCGCTTTGACCGCATCTTATATAAAAAGTCTTTAATACGACCAAAAACCGTTGAAAGAAAGTTTTAACCGTTTCTGTTAAAAGTCAGTTTTAAAGAAAATGGGTGAAGAGGCCTTAAATTTCCGTCTTTCAAATCATGCAATAGATTCAATAAAAATTATATTGTAAAATACTGGCTCACCCGCCTTACACCCCCGACCTGGCACCAAGAGATTTTTATTTATTTCATGAAATAAAAGAAAAACTTCGAGGAAAGTGGTGTACAGACACCGAGGAAGCAGTGGGTGCGTATAAAAAGGTCGGCGAAAAGACCCCTAAATGCGAGTGGGCAAAGCGTTTCTCTCAGTGGTTCCATCGAATGCGGCGATGTATTAATTTCAATGGAAACTATTTTGAAAAAAACGATAATAATAAAAACAACTTGTTAGTTTGCTCAGTTTTTGATTTTTTTAGGACTTTCAAATTGACCCGTATGCCGCGTGGCAAATTCAATGGAAATATGATATATTACAGAATAGCCAAATTTTAAGCACCCTGAATCGACTATACCGCATGATGCGATTGATAGACGTCGGTAAAGAAAGAATAGGTATGCAAAGACCGTATCACATAGAAATCTGTGGTCTCTATCGAGCTTTTTGCGGAATAGGTGTGAGTTTATATAAAAGATCATAAATAAAATAAAATAAACAAAAAGAGGAATTGGCTTGTTGACTGATCGACATACACTAGGTATAGAAATTTGAAATTTTGTTGAAGGCTTAGTTTTTTAATGTAGGTGATTCCTAAAAGAGGTTTTGTTAATAACCCTCATGAATTCATAACTTTATAGTAATTATATTTCCTACTAACTATTTTAATAAACAAAATATTCAAAGTTCTCCACGTATTACAGAAGTCGGTAATGAAACTTTGTAAATGTTAATTGAAGTTATTCCTCTTTTGGTACGTCGATAAAAAGAAATTTCAGTATATTTTCAGCATCTGACGCGCCAATGCAACACACCGTGTAGTTACTGTGGTTTGGAGTTATTTGAGTGGTGCGAAAAGACGTATACTATTCCCAGTTAATTGTATAATTACCAGCCCAGCATACATTCGTGTAGGGTCTAATTTAATTCGTTCGTTCAATGAATTTAATCCAATAAACGTATATTTAAATTTAGGAATTTAAAAAGACTTTGAGTAATGTTTTTAGTTTTTACAACACTACACACTTAATATTTTCTATTCAGTCCAAAGGGGTATAAGTTTTTATGTGCGCCTGTAAGCACACATTGTATTTTTTCTTTAAGCTTTACATTATATGTGTTTTATATCAACTGCATATTGTTATTTATTGTTATAATACATCGGTTTCTAAATTTTTATTTTTTATTTAAAAAAAATTAAGTACTTTAAGGCACTTACAACACTATGTATTATTGTAAATGTTTAACTAAACATTTTAAAATCAGGCTGATGTCGAGTGAAAAAATGAGGTTAACTGATGAGACATTCTAAAACTGTGGAAACTTCAAAAATCTACTTTTAAAAACAATGGAAGTGGGTATAGAGAACTAGACAACATGAAGTATTGCATAATTGTCTAAAAAAATAACACAAACGTTCTTTAATTAAAGTAGCGATAGGTTCCGATTTCACACGTCTCGGATACAGCATCATATTCCAGTACGATACTTTTACATATTTCAGCGTCTCCCTTGAGCGGGTAACGTGCCACTATTTGAATAGGCGCTAAGACGTTCGCCGGCAAAGGCGCGTTGTAGACAGCTGCCATTTCCTTCCGCACGCTCCCGAGCTATACGGCCTACATCCGCGCCAGCCTTCGCGCTTTCATGAAAAGGATTATGGATATTTTTAGAAGAGCTTCGTGACGAGCTTAGAATGCACTTACTGTAGAAATTCTCGAAGTGACGACTTCTAGAAGAAAACCAACAAAAGGACCCTTTTTAAGCTGTGCCGTAGATAGCGTGGTTTGATGTAGAGTTTACGAGAGGTTTATATTTTTTACTCAATACGTTGGCGCTATTTTAATAAAACTATTCCTAGAGAACCAGCTATTGAAAATATAAACTTGTACAGATGAATTTTACTTAAGACCATTCAAAGTGTCAGTGGTCAGATGTTATTCGGATTATAGTTGCTAAAATATTTAAACCTGATTCCTGAAATAATATTATAAGTAATTGGAGGAATTAAGAATTTAAACTAAAACAATATTTGTTTAGATTCGACTAAAACTAAGACAATATAATTGACGATAAACATAGCGAAGTAATTTGATATTGGAAATTGTTCTCTCAAACAAGGTTATTATTTCATTGTAAGAAAATAAATTCAGAAATAATAAATAAAATTACCGAGTTGGTTTAAATAAAATCACGAATGTCTAGCAAATATAAAAGTGTGGGTAAATGAAAATATCTGAAATTTGATTTCTAATTCACCTCTTTGCTCAAGGTAAATAAGATTTTTCTAGTAAGCAACGTTTAGCTGGATAGTTTATGAATATTTATATATTATTTCAATGTTAGATCCTTAATCCGTCTATCAACACCGTGTATTAATATGTGTAACACGTATTTTTTAAGTGCGTTTTGATTATGGTCAGTGCAATTTGTAATGCTAAACCGGTAGCAGGTTGCGTACCCAAACATGGCTTTCAATGTTGCTTTATTTAAATTATCATGTTAGTATATGCTGATAATTTCAAGCTTGTTTTAATATGAAAATTGTGGATCATAGCTCATGGGGGTGACCTACAGAACCTTTGATGAAGTCCAGGAATTTCAATATTTCTCCTTACGAATTACAAAAAAGTCTTTTATCTTATTACATAGAACAATCCACTTTTCTGTCACTATCGAAGCTTGTGGGCTAGGGCATAAGCCCTAGTCTAGTTTTTACTAAATACCCGTTCTCATATTTGGTTTTATTCGTAATCCAATTTAGAATCGAACGCGAATCCTCATTTGCGAGACTAAGCACGGTAGCCGGATGCCTTACATGCCACCTACTCCAAGCGCACTTATTACATCATGTAGATAATAATGACGGAAAATGTCAAAATTTTTTACTCTAATTAATTGGTATTTTCTCTTTGATTGTTTATTGTGCTTTGTTTAATATATCGCTGTTTGTATTGTGTTTAATAAATGTGGTATGAATTTTTTTTTTAATGGATACATAACTACTCAGAAACGACAAACAAAAGATGCGATAAGTAATTATTTTTTAAGGAAACATATATAAAATGTAATCAATAATTTCAAGACTAGTCAACGACCTCGATGCCATTTTGATTCTGCTTTAGATTCTGACAACGATGAGGTATTATGACATGAATACTCGTATCGTTCCATCTTGAGAGTAGAAAGAGCAAGAAAATTAATTACAATATACTGTTTCGGTATAGAAATTAATGTATGACTCGCTCCCACGTTACTTCTAAGGATAGCGCATGATTTGCGTGAGGTTTGTTAATGCGGCCCTTAACGTGCTAGTCTAGTAATAATTATATATTATTTACATACCTGAGATATGAAAATCGTAGAACTAATGTTATGCGGAGAAATAAAAAGATAAGCTTTTGTCTGTTGTTTCATGCAATTCGCGTAAAGCCGTTTAAGAATCATAAAAATGTGTTTTGAGATTCAGTGCAACACGAAACACTGTTCCGAATATATTACGCCAGTTAATATCTATACTTCTATATAAATCTGTGGTGTCTGTCTGTGCATTCAATTTTTTTGTGAACCCAAATTCTACCATTTTCAAAGTTTCAGTTTTCTTTTTAAAGCAGATAGAGGAGCATGAAAGCTGCCAAAAAGCACAGGTGGTCACTGTGGCCCATTGACACTTACAACCACAAAGCTTGGCTTTTTTAACGGGGAGAATACATAGAGGGGAGAGTGGACTACCGGAACTGTCCCTGAATAAAATCTAACAGCGGAAACTGCTACCACACGTCTATATATATTTAATGAGGGTGTGGGATTATCAGTTGTCGCTTGAAGGTATACTACGCGTTAAATTTTTTTATTTTGTATACTAAAAAATATAAATTGAGCGTGTTTGGAGATTAAAGTTTAAATACGGTAGGCGTGTGAATGTTATGACGTGTAAGATCGGTAAGTGTATGATTGCACTTTTCTGTTCCTGTAAATCATACTTTTTATAACACTGTATAAAAGAACTTAAATTGGTCATATGAATGCAAAAACCGTGCTATGTGTACTTTTGTAGATCTTTGTAAAAGCTTATTTCTGTATTTTTGTTCAGATGAATTAGTATTTAGTGGGTTTGGGCTGTATATTTAGATATACGTGGGCCTTTCTGGCACTTTCACTACCCCCGTGTAGGCATAGAACAAAATAACACATTGCAGTATTAAGCCTGTACTGTAGTTCTAATGAATATACGAATGGTGAAAGTGATTTGAATTATTAAAGATTTTAATAACAACTTAGGGCTGAATATGAGCTTACATAAATTTGAGTTTAATGACATTTTCAACATAATAGCACAAATATTTAATCTTCACGTAAACAGCAGCTTTTGTTTTGTTATTGTATGTAGTTCACATGGTTGTATTCTTATACAATCGCCAGAATTTTATATAGTTAAAACAATAACAATATTACAATTTTTCTTATTATTTCAACAATAATAAGAGTTTTCATGTTTAGACTTAAAGACCACGTGCAAATAAATAATTTAATTACTTATCATAAAAAAGAACTAAAATATTATTAATAAGTTTAAAGCTTATCTTATTAGTATTTTAAATGTGAAAATTTGTAGGTTTGGATGTATGTTACTAAATCACGCTTTAACGACTGTATAAAATTATCTGTCACTTTTAAGTAACATAGCTTATACAACAGAATAACGTATAGGATCCACCTGACGCTCTTGCAAGGAAGGTAGAAAATTTCATGGAGGTTAATGATACTCATGACTGACTATACTTAGGGATCCCTAGGTTAGTATGGTCTAATTAGACCAAATCCCCCCACCCCCCTCCAATCCTCCGGGCTGGCCCGTGCCCGTGCCAGTGATTTCCTATGCCAAGACGATTTCTTAAGGAATCGTCCATAGGGATAGTCAAGCGCCCTCAGCACCCTTAGTATCGTCTGGCCGCTTTCGGTGAAGTTGTCACAGCATTCCAGCTAACGGCACTATCGACTTGATCATAGGTTCGGGATCGGAATTGCGAGAGGATGGGGATCAGGATTGAGAGCGTAAGTGAGATCGTTTCACAATAAAAAAATAGAGGCATTACGTGCGATTTCCATAAAATAACATGTGTTCTTTTGGTGTAGAATAGAGGACGGGGCCAAAGTCGCTGGATCATAGTTGATAAAGTTTTTAATCGATACAAAAGATGAAAGAGTTCGTTGTACGTCCACGCGGGCGGAGCCGCGGCTGAATTATATATATTTTGAATGGAATCGGAATCTACATCGGGATTACAATCAAAATCAAAATAGGAACCGGGACAAATCGAAAGAAGAACAGCATCTAGTTCGGCAAGATCGGTCGATATAAAAAATGTAAGAATTCATTCGTAGTCCACGCGGGTAGAGCCACGGGCAAAAGCTAGTTATTATGTGATAATGTACTAAATTAATATAAGAGTTGTTTATGTTTTAGTTAGACCTTAGCTAACGTAGTTATTTGAAATTAATTGAATCGAGACCGGTGATAATTTCTGATCGGCAGCGAAATGTACAGTTGAACAACAAGAAGGAAAAAGGAAGGTGCAAGCCTGGACGACAATATATATTTTTAAAAAAATTTTTTCATATTATTTTCGTGAGGCATGCGGCCCATCAAGGCGTAGGTGTTCAATATCGCTTGTGGACACTCGCAACACCAGAGGAATCACCAGTGCGTTGTCAAATTTTTTAGTAAGAACAAGAGGGAGGAGTGGGGTAATGAAACGAGAGTGGGCCACAGATTCACTCAATCACCGGACGAAATGCAACACCGGGAGGTATTACTTCGCGTCCGTATTCTGTGAGAGTGTGGTTAAATAAAAAAAAACGATATTGCTTTATTGACATAATAAATACATAATTGTGTATTTTATAAAACCGATGTATCTTACTACGCTCTTCTAATTATAATATCGCATTATTTATCCCTTATTTGTTTCGTAATATTCAATAAATTTGTTTGACTGATATTCAAATACGCAAATACTCTATTTGTTTATAAACAATTTATTACCAAATGCCGTAAAATTTTTTCCCCCCCGTTTGATAATGCTTTTATGAAGTGCAAAAATAGCCATCACTAAACATTTGATTAAAAATTTTTTTTTAACAACATTTTTAAGGATTTCCATTTTTTGTTAACTTAATAAATACATGAACAAAATAAACAAATTTTAGATGCTTTTATAACGTGGTCTTGAACATTGGTAATGTGGTAATTAGAATTTAGTTGGTGGGTAGATTATTCCACACACAATAGCTTCATGAGAAATATAAGATAAAAAATAGTATTTACGAGTCAAAAGAACTTCTCTTCTTTTAACAGGATCAAAAAGGATTTGATATTTTAATTTACCTAATTATTAAATTAGCTTTAATAGCAAAGAATTGATAGTTCAAACTGTTTTATTTAATATTTGAGTGGATAATATCCCGAAAACCTTTTTAACCTATTACTGTTCTATATAATACTTACTCTCTATGGACTAAGAAAATTTTCTATATCGAAAAAAAATCACCGTTACAGAAAAGTATGTGAATCTCTGTTAGTACTACTAACAAATATAGGTTGTGGGATATTTCATTCGTTATTGCATGCCTTAAGCGCGAGCGTAGGTATGCTTCTACTGTCGCCTGAAAATTCCGTCTACACTGGGTGTGACCACGATAAATAAAAAACCTTTTAACTTTTAAACTATTTAACTTAAAAACCATTTATCTTTTTCAATCTCATCCCTATTCGATTGGGAATAACTGTATTGAAAATCACAGCTTGATGTAGTACCGATTAGCTGTAATTGAATTTTTTAACTGGCAGTTGTTCATGTCTTGATCCGCCATTTCGCTTAAATATCTAAAATAGAGATTGAGATTGGGCGTAAAGTTGTTTATTTTGCATTATAATGTCTAATAATTATGAAATTACCTATCCTTCTTTCGATTCAAGTTTACTATAAAACTATTTGAAAACCAAAAAAAATTAAAAAAAGAGGATTTTTGATGAAAAGCTCATATGTTATCATAAACCTCTAATTTAAATAACATACATATGGCACGAGCGCTTAAGGCAAGTGCATTTGGTTTTACCAAATTTTTTTTGTCTTAATTGCCCAATCTTGTAATACACTTCCATCCGACATGCAAACGTTTATGTCAACATCACCCATAAGGAATTCATAAATGTTTTTACACGTTTTCATGAATTCATGTTTTTGCAGGTAAAATATTATAATATTAAACCAAGAGGTTTAATATTTTCAAGTAATTACTTGAAAATTACTTGAAAATAGTAATTTTCAATTACCACTTTCTAGTATTTTTTAATAGGCGGTAATTACCTCTTTGACGGTAATTACCGTCAAAGAGAATTCCACGAAATATTGAAATCTTCAACGGTTTATTCCCATTATTCGATTGTTTGTGGCAATTACATAACAAAGATATTTGTGACAACTATTAAGGAAAATATTATAATTAAAGTCTTCCTAGTAGAAATCCACAACTGTAATATAATATATAAAGGCTCCACTCTATTGTCCTTTTGTGTGCAACTAGCTTTTGTCTACGGCTCCGCTCGCATAGATATAGAATTAATTCTTTTGTACCGCCTGAAATCAGGATCATGATTGCTATACTGTTCTCAATTCTGATTGCCGTCCTGAGCTAGATGTCAAATATTTTTATTCTCAATTGTGGTCGCGGTCTTGATTCTAATTTTGATATCACACTCAAGTTTGTCCTTGACCTCATTCTAAATTTCGATCATAGCCTCGAATTTCAGTTATACCTATCATTCTGTGTGCAATTTCGATTCTGCTACCAGTCACGGTTCTGATTTCAACGAAGACGTACGAAATAGTAATGGTATCAAAATAAAATTTAGACTATATTACTCGGAGATAATGTAGCTTTCCATGAGTGAAAGGATTTTTAGAAGCTTTAGTAGCAGAAATATAAGGATGAAGCCAAATATTTACTTTGAAAGGGTTTTGTTCGCAACAAATAGTTAGTTTCATAGTAATCAAATGAATGGTTCAATTACGAAACAGAAAACAGTGCAAATACATATAGCGGTTCCGATTTGCTATCAGACATTTTATCCCTTATTTCCTCCTCTTAGAGGTGCTTTTCGAAAAATAATACATACTACTTTTAATTTTCAATAAGCAGTTAAAATATAAGTTTTCTTGCCAATAGTTTCAGCGGCTTAGATTTTCCATACTAAATTTCATCCCCTGTCATAGTCTCTTTAGGGTTAATTAAAAAAAACCCAATGCATATATTCTGTTTTCCTTATTTCTACAAGTAACAAAAATTTGAAGTTTGTGATCTGTAGTTTTAGCAGTAACGATTTTCCATAAAACTGTATTATACTATATTTATTTCTTTAGTGATTGAATTTTTAAAAGTTTTATTAGTGCTCGCCTACGTTACAACAGGCATCTTTCTACAACATTTTGAATAACTAAGTTAAATAAAAACAAAAATAGTATTATAGGACTTTCAGTTATTTAATGAAAACCTGGGTGTTATTATTCAAAAATTGAGTTTACTTATAATGACTATTTAAAAGATTTCAAATAGGTTTTTGAAAGTAAAAATTTTTGTAAACTATTTTTTTCATTTAAATAAGTCGTAGAAAAGAGTTACGGAATAATATGAATGAAAAGAAATATCAAATAAACATCATATTGCATGGTATTATAATTAACTATATTATATAAGTCAATGGCGCATCATGAGCAATATTTTTCTTTTAGCAATATTCTTAATGAACTGTGTAAAACAAATATTTGGAACATCAAAATATAACTAAATAATTTTTAATTGTTAATAATCGTATAATAACAAAATGTCTATTATTGTAAATGTATGAATTTTCAATTTACAAATTGAGTACTTTGAAAAAGTAACAAGTAATTACATATCGTTGTCGTTCAGCAGCTTCAGTTTTGTGAAAGGTTAAAAAAAATAAAGGTGATTGAAATGCATCTGTATCTTTTATTTGCACCAGTATATATTATTAATTAAAGTTTTATCATATTATATGAAATATTTTAAAATTACAACTCGTTGATGCTACAAGTCGGTAGGTACAGGAAATAGTGAAAGTAGAAATTATGCTAAACCATAAGCGAGCGCTAATCAGTAGGTATGAACTTACCGCCGATTGAGTTCTAGAATTGCATAATATAATCTTAATTTATTAAATAGGATTTTATTATGTCTACTCTATTATTTAATAGGCTGCACTTTGAAGTGACGTACTTATTTGAAAAATTCTTATTTTTTTTCTTTTTCCTTTAAATAAATGTTCTTTTCATTTATTTAAGATATTATTTAAATGATGAACTATCAGGTATATCCATAAAACTTAAAAATTCGATGCATATATAAATATTTCACTTTTGTAATAAAATAATACTAAAATTAAATAGTTATTTCGAAAAGAATGTGATATATATAGTCGGCTACATTATAAAAATAAACAGAACCACTTAATTTGTTAGTAGTTAATCGCACTTGACTTGTGAACTCCTTGATCGCAGAAATACATTTTACTTTTCAAGGCCCGAATTCTGGTATATATTTCTCCAATGGGACTAGGGGAGTAGACTATTCTTTAAATCTAACTAACCTCTGATAGAAACAAACAATGTATATTGCACTCTTGATAATTACACTAGCAAAATAAATTGCTTTGAAAAGCACGCATGAGAAGCACCGACAGTGGGAACAGCGAGGGGCGCGAGGGGGGAACTTGTTTATTTATAGAGTAATGTTCTTGAATATTTTAGTGGATAATTATTTTGTACTTCTAATCTATTCTGAGCTCTTGAGTGCAGTTTGCAATAATGTCAATTTTTTAAACCAGACCGGTTCAATTGTTCACATACCTTAATGTTCATTCACTAGGTTTAGGCATGTTTTCTACACATTTGTTTTAGAACAAAAACTTCATACCGCAAGGACTTTATAACGTGCTCAAGTGCGCGTCCCCTGATGAAAATACATTATGATAAAATTTTCTTATCTCGTCAAAAGAAGGACAACTTCCACAATTGTTTGGTTTTATTGAATTGATTATTTATACAATGTATATCTATATTCTTACAATAATGATATATAAATGTTTATTTTCGAATACACGAGGTGAAATACACATTTATCGCACGTATCGCCAGTGCTGTTGCTTCGCCTTTAAAGTCTTACGAGCTTCATAAGGCTAGCTGTCGGGTTCTCATTCCGCCCGCAGCCGCTTGTCCGGTCTGTGATGCAACTTGCAAATGACTTTAATGTCTCTGAACTTATTCCGTGCTGCTGCGTTTTATTACAATTTTTGTTACGTCATTCGTATAAAGTCAACGTCAGTCACAATACGAGATAGCGAAACATCCTCATTTCGTAAAATGGTAAAAAATATTTATATATTCATCTCACACTTATGATTATACTTAAGTATAATAGATGTATAAAATATAATAAAAATATGTAAATTTATAGAAACAACTTTTTAAAATGAAACATTTAAAATAATTAATCAATTTGAGTAACAAGTAGATTTTGAGTAAAATTAGATTTATTTAAAAAATCAAATATTAGATGGCGTTTATTTTATGATTTTCACAAAAACACGGGAAGTAATATCGTACTTATGGTCATTTGTTCGTCATCGATCATTTATTTCAAATATCACATACTTAGGAAAATTGAAAATTGTGAAATGTAGTTATAACAAAATTGATGGATAGACGCAAAACTGTTTAACCATATCCAAGAAAATTTCCAAATATTCCAATAAAGACGAAAAAATCTTCAAGACGGATCCTTCGGTATTAAAATATATAACATTTATTTATACTTAATGACGTTTACATTGACAATTTATAGAAAATTTAAACTAGATGATCATTCGATCATTTAATTTCATTTTTGAAAATGCTATGAATAGTCGCTGTGCTTCTGTTTCGACAATTCTAAACAATAGGCAAACTTGAAAAATGTATCGTTAATTAAAATATGCAATATTTTGAATTTGTCATCACTAAGTATTTCAGTTTTTAAAATATTGAATCGTTTTAAAAAAATTGCAATTATAGCTATTGAGTCTGATGCTCTGTTACTAGGCAAACCGGTACAATAATATGCACTTAATTCACTTCTTTGTTACATAAGAGAAAGTGAATATCGTGTTGAATAAATTTTCTTTTCAACTCGTCCACGTAACATATAAATACTGGAAAAGTTTAAGACCTAACTCAGTTAACGCAAGCGCTCGTGAGCACCAGCTCAGAATGCACAGGACGTGTTTCATAGCGGTATTGCTCGTGGAGTGCGTTGCTACTTTGTGGTTCAAAGGTATGATGCGTGTTTATGCAATTTTTATCTAATACAATGTTTCATGTACAAAAGAATGATATCCAAAAAATGTGTTTGTCGTAGTCTAAATTATAGCATACAAATGTTACTGTAACAGCGGTGTGTTTCAAACTCTCATTTGAAATAATTAACTGTTTAACTGTTAAAGTTAAAAACTAAGCATTTCAAAAAACGTTGTTTCACAATTGGCAGTTAACTAAGTTGATCTTAAAAATATTGAGATTTGTGACATTCAATTAATGTTACAAATCCCAATATCTCTAAGATATTACCGATGTTTTTACAGATTTAGTTTTTAATTTTAACAGTTAGCAGTTAGCTATTGCAAATGAAGTTTAAGCACACCGCCGTAAGTATAGAATTAAGGTATGTTTGTTTGATTGTCTGTATATTATCCTAATAATGACATTTGAAGGTGCGTGAGTTTTAAAATTTACATAAATTACGAATTAGACGCATAATTATATTTTATTTTATGCATACGGCTAAGATTAACTTGCAATGTATACAACTCATGTTAATGTGGATTTTTATTATCTATATACATGTGCATGTATATATATACATACACATATATATACTCTTTAACATTTTTGAAATGGGTAGTAGATTTCTAATATCATTACTTTAAATAGATGATGTATGCTTTTTTCAGTTACTAAGTTAGTTAAATATATCAATGTTTACAACTACAAAATGATTTATTTATTTTGTAAAATAATCAAACAAACTTAACAAAAGTTAAACAAACGTTTAACAGATAACTTGCTATTGATTCATTAAAGTAGACGTTTAACTACTGTTTCTCTAAATGTAAAAATATACAATATTTTTTATATATTTTATAGTTTTTATAGAAAAACATTTTAGTATAAAATTATCAATATACATAGACACTAGTAAAATAGGAGCAGTGTCCAAGAGACGATCAAAACCGGCATTGGATTATAAAGATCGAAATCTAAGCGGGATTGGGATCAGAAATAATGAAAGTTAAATTTTGGTTTGCCATCAGCGAAGCGGGTGGAAAATAGTTACTCTTAATTTATTATTTGTTTAACTTTCCTCAAACGACATAGCAATATTGCGCATTCGTTGTTCGCACTCATTATACAAACATTAAAAGCATATTATCAAGTTTTGAAAGGTGAATTAATTACCAAGTAAATGGAAACAGATCTCGAATATAAACGATTATTTCTCCTAACTGAATAATCGAGAGTGACAGCTGCCTCCTGGGCGAACGTTTGTTGGTCTTCGGCGAGGGGTTGTTGCCGCGGCGAGTGCTTGGAAATAAAGATAAAAAAATAAATGAAAAATACAAAATAAAAGGGTTTTTTAACTTTCAGATTTAGAACAACCGAAGAAGTTATTCTGTAGACTCTGTCCTCTGTATTGTCGACCGAAAGCGGATGTAAAGCAAGGTGAGAGATAATATCCATTCTAATATCATAAACGCGAAAGAGTCTTGGTCTCTCTTGTCTATCGCTGTTTGTATGTTTGTTGTATTTTCATGCCTAAATTTCTGTACCGATTATGATGAAATTTGGCACAGATATAGTTTGACAGATGGGTATGGATATAGGCTACATTTTATTTGTCTATTTGTTCAAGCGTATGTTTTTTCATGACTCAACAATAGTTAAACTGATTTCAATGAACTTTAGTGTACTAATAGTACACACTGTTTTGTAATATATAAGATACTGTATATTTAAAGTGACCATACGTCCCGTTTTAAACGGGATTGTCCCTTTTTTCGATACTTTATCCCAGTGTCCCGAGAAAGGCTTCGGGACGCTGAATTGTCCCGTTTTCAAGTAAAGGTCAAGGAAAAGAAAAGTGGTTTTCTTTTCCTTGACCTTTGAAAAGTAATTATAATTTTGTTATTATAAATAAAAATAAAAACATTTAAATCAGATAAGTGGTTCTCTCGTGAAAAGAACGTAAACAGACAGACAGTTTGAGTTTTATAATATGTATACATATTATTAAAATAAATGATGATTTTAATTTTTACGATTCAGTTGTGGATTTTTTTTGTCAATGTCCCGTTTTGACAAAAAATTAAAACGGTCACTTTATGTATATTTAACCTTCTGCCTGATTGTATGTATGTCGACTTATAACGTGATAATGACTAAACCAATTTTAATAACAACAAAAAAAAAATAGGATACAATGTCATATAAAGCACAGGTTACTGTTTATTCTATGTATGTTTATTTATATGACTCCTTGTAATTAGAATATTCAAAAGTTATTACTTTTATTTTAGCGTGTAGGCCATGCTTATCATTTGCCTTATTTAAAGAAGGAGCGCTGTTAGAGTCAACGATGACGACCGAGTGGACGTGGGGGGGAGAATGGTGTGAGAAGGTGATTTAGAGAGAAGGCAAAAATAAGAGAGAGTGTCGACAATCTAGCTTTAACTATATGACTATTAATAATAAGAAAGACATAGTAAATTAGAACAAACGATAAGGTTTTTACATAGCGTCTTTTATCAGTACTGTATCTAGTTATTATAATATTATAAATGTGAAGGTTAGTGACGATATTTGGTTGTTTGTAACTCAATTTTGCAGCAATGTCTGCACAGACTTGGATCAAGTTTAGCTCATAGATAGAATATTTTCTGCATTTTTCTTATGATATTTTATATCTCCCATTAATGCGTTCTAGTACTATGATTTACAAGAAAGCTGAATGGATAGCGAAAGAGGGATGGATATGGAAATCGAGAGTTATTATGCGATAGAAAAATAGAGGGGAGCAGGATTGGAATAAAGAAGAAGGCCGAATTGAAACTAATTGTAGAATCGGAACTTAAATTGAAAGCAGGATCGGATGATAATGACATCAATATTTCTCGATATAGAAAATAAGAAATTGATTATCTTCTATATCCGTGAGAGCGGAACGCGAGCTAAAGCTTTCTGAAATAAATTGAAACGATTCAAGCTAATTGTGATGAGTATACAAACCCGTCATTCCTCCTATGAATTATGTGAGTCTGTAATGGATCAATATAAAATTAGTGACAAAAGTAAAAATATAGCAATATGTGGAGACTTTAATATAGATTTATTGGATGCCAGTAATCGCGGCGGTGAGATTTTGGAATTTTTGGTTGTTATAATTTGTTTAATCTATTTTTAGTTCCGAAGAGGATATCTTCTACCTGTGAAACTTGTATCGACAACATCTATACAAATATTGAACCACAGGAGAAATCTATAATTTATAATTGAAAATCAGACCACAGCGGTCAATTTGCGTCTTTTAGAATATCGCTTGATAAAAGTCTAAAAAAGAAACATAATTTGTGTACCGGTGAACGAAAAGCGCCTACTTCAATTTAGAGAATATATCATGGAGAATTCCGGAATTTCAGTGCTGTGATGATTCCAATGAGATGTATAATTTAATGTTTGACACGTCTGTTTTTATCACGATAAAAACAGAATATGATAATGCGTTTAAAGCAAAAAAATGTTAAAACAAATGAAAGATTATCATATACCATTGAGCAACAGTGGGAATTCATAAAAGTAGAAGGAGACTGTATAAGCTTCATGACAAAAGGACTTTTAATAATAGTGAGAGCTTTTAAAGCGCTTTTTAAAAATTTAAACGTGTTTGTATCACGGTTAAAGCTAAACACGTAAATAATAAAATAAAAAATAGCAATACTATTATAAAAACGACTTGGGTTGTCATAAAGAACGAGACTGGAAGAATTAAGGGCCTAGTTATTGACTTTAAACTTAAGTTAAATGATAAAACCTTGAATGAAGACACAAAGGTTCTAAGGCTTGCGAAACTTTCTTTACTGAGATTCCAGTTTTAACTACCAGTTCTCTTAACTCATTTCCCGCTCTTACCGAATCATTACTGAAGAAAAATAGTCCGATTTGTAATATCAATTCGGATTTTAAATTTAAACATGTGAGTGCTGAAGAGGTTATCAAAACATTTAAATCTTTAGACAAGAAGAAGATTGCGGACACTCATGGTCTTTCTATTATAATTGTAAACTCCATTATAGATTACATTGCGCCGCATTTGGTGTTTATCTTTAATAAGTGTTTAGATGATAGCGTGTTTCCCGATTTGATGAAAGAAAGTAATTCCATTAATTAAAGGCGGTAGTGCATCAAGTCCCAATAACTTTAGACCCATATTTATACTACAGTTACTTAGAAATGTTCGAAAATAATCTGAAATCAGTTATTTTTTTCGTACTAATAAATTAATCTAATACAGTTCAGCTTTACTCGGTCGCTCAACAATCGATGCTGGCGTTAGCTTGTGCAACTTATTTTGGAGCCTGGGAGGATTGCCGATGCAATTAGCGTATTTTGCGATCTCCACATTTATTGTGTTTACCAGGAAACTCTGATCGAAAACTACGTCACTATGGAGAAACAGTTTTAGGGTCGCTCAACAATCGATGCTGGCGTTAAGCTTGTAAAATTTTTCCTGGGAGAATTTGCTAGATGCAATTAGCGTATTTTGCGATCTCTCCAAGGCATTTAATTGTGTTTACCAGGAAACTCTGATCGAAAAACTACGTCACTATGGAGAAACAGGCCGGGCACTCAACCTTTTGAAGTGGTATTTGAGTTAAAGATTCAGAGAGTTGATATCAATGACATAAGATCGTCTGGATCTATAGTTCACATGGGTGTAACACAAGGATTATTAATTCTTGGTTCCTTTTTTTAGTCTGCATAAATGATTTATCTAACCTTGTTAAGGATGTTCATGAGATATTACTGTTTGCAGATGATACTTTGTTGTTATTCAAAGTCAAAAGAGAACAGCTCACTTATGACAATGTGAACAATGTTATTTCTAAGGTAGAGAAATGATTAACTGCAAATAACCTACTTTTTAATAAAATGATAACAAAATGTATTAGATTCTCACTTACAAATGTAAGACTGGCTTCAATGGGGTCTTCATAAAAGTAAGTTGGCGAAAAGGCTTAGCTCTGCCGCCTATGCAGTCAAAAAAATATTCCCCAGCCTGATGTCGTATGACATCTTGCTCTGGGGAAACGCCACGGATGTTTATAGAATTTTCGTGCTGCAGAATTGGGCCGTTCGCGCGATTTACAACTTCGGACCTCGTGCATCTCTTAGAAATAAGTCTAAGGAAATTGGATTCCTAACCTGGCATCTCAATTCGTTTATGAAAATTTATTATATGTAAAAAAAAATTGTAAATGTTTAAAAGAAATAGTAGCCGACATAAACTCAATACCAGAAATTAAAATAAACTGATTTCACATGTTAGTCGACTAAGTAAAGTCACAAATTCATTTAGAGGGCTCTGTATGCGCATATTCAGTAAGGTTCCTGTAGATACACAAGATTTACCCCTATATAAATTTAATAGTGTTATTAAATAATCACTCAACAAAAAAGGGTATTATATGTACAATTTCTTAAAATTTAGAAGACAAATATCCATGGGCATAAGCAGCTCGACTTCTTACCGGGTTGTTTCGTTCTTAATGGTTTTGTTTTTATTTTGTTTGAGAAAATGTATGAACATATTAGAAAAAAGCTATCCTTAAGTTTCTTGTTCGTTCTTCTCGAGGGAAAACTGCCTTCCGAATGAGCAGGAAATCGTGTAAATTCGCAAAAAATTATGGCGTATTTCAAGTGTTGTTTTGTACCCTATGAAATAAATATATTTTAAATTTGACATGTAACTTTTAGTTTTCACACACCATATTTTTTCGACAAATAAGAGGCACAATAAATATGATTATAGTACTGGAAAATTATGTTCACTAAACCAACAGAAACATGATTTTCTGATTAATAGTTCCTCAAATCTCGGGAAACTTTTAAAATTTATTAGAGATTCTCGGAATTACATTGTAGCTAAAAATATTAAAAAATTTATAGAACGGATGATCTTGCAAAGTATCCTTCAAACTTTTGCTGATATATTTATCAATGTGTTTTTCAGCTTTTCAAGTTCAAAAATATAGTTGTCTCAAAATTCATGGCCTCATCTTTAAGCCTTTTAAGCTCAAAAATTGGAAAAACAGTTGAATGTATAGGTCATCCCTGAAAATTTTCGCTTCCAAGTCTTGAACAATATACCCAGTAATAAATTTATTAATTTCCAGCTCAAAAGATGGATTTTTGTGTTTTTTCAAGCTCTTCAAGCTCAAACACCGGGATATATTTAAATGGAACGCTATTTTTGAAATTTTGAAACTAAGATATCTATTGAAAGCATAATTATCCGATTTTGATCTGCTTTATGGCATTCAACTTAGTTTTTTAAGCTAGGAAAGAGACGCAATTGTTCATCTATACATGGCATTTATAATGATAGATGAGATGGCATTTAAATATCATTTGCCGTCGCAGTAAAAAGGAAAATGTCTAATAATGATCAAATTAAAACTTTGATTCAATATATCTGTAAATTGTTTTATAGCTTCTGGTTTATCGGTAAACAGCATTGTTCTAGGCGTGATTGAGATTAATACTGATCTGGGACCGAAATAAAAACCAGGACCAAGATCGGGAACAGGAGCAGAAGACAGACTTTTTCAAAATAAAATGATATAGCAAAAGTACGTGTACAATTCGAATGTACGTTCTTTCCGTGTAAGAATGCACATTCCTCTGGGATAGTATTATCGGAATAGCTATGTGGATCTAGACCGGGAACGGATGCGAGAGTGGAAACGGAAGTACGATCGTGGTTAACTGTGTAATCGGTCGACATAGAAGATGAATCGATTTAATTCCATGTCCACACGGACGAAGCTATGGGTGTTAGATAATTATTTATACATTTTCATCATTCTATGTCAGAGTAAAACTTTGCTATATTAGTTTTTTTTTTATTTATTTTTTTAGTAGTTATCGAATGCGGATAGTAATTATTTTCCAAGATTAGTGAAAAATTTTCTGTGCATTCATTTTATTAATACTAAAGTATTTCATATAAATGATAATGAACGATGTTTTAATATTGATAGATCACTATTTCTTCACGTAAGATTTGAAATCATTCCTCATGCATGGTTATCTAAATACCGTCCGACGTCACAGGATGTGAGCTAATCTATGACGAAGTTTCATTATACACCGTGACAAGTTGTTATTATTGCGGTAGCGTGTATAGAGTAATCACTTTTGTTTAGAAACTCGTTAGAAGTTACCTCTTCAACATATATATTAAGATGAACACGCGAGTAATGTGTAACGTTAACCTGGCGCGAACAACGGAAACTGCTAACTGAGTTCAATAAGAATAATCATTTTAAATAAACGTAAAATACTTTTTTCCCCGCAGCGGATAAACCTGAAGCGAAATCGGACAAGAGCCCGATCGTGTATATAGACGAGCATGGCCCGTTCTTGTTCGCCGACTATTTCGACCACGTCGACAAGTGGAGCTTCCACAGGTGGGCGACGCCGGCGCCATCCTCCAGCACCACCACCGCCGCTCCCACCACCGAAGGGCCATCGGGCATATGCATACTTTGCACATTGAAATGTGATTATCCTAAGACTTGAGATTGTTCATGTTTGACAATAAAATAGTTTAAGTGCCTTCTCATTTTATTTATTTACTAGCTTTCTCCTGCGGCTTCATCGGTTTTGATTTAGAACAAATTCCTTATGCCATTAGCGTAGGAATGAAACGGCGCGTACTTGTGCGCGGTGGCGTTGAATTTGGTTTGTAGACATTTACCCGTACAAATTACTACTAATTTGAAAATTAGTTTAGCTTATATATGGTTCAGGCTATCTCCATACCAAGTTTCATTATAATTGTTTGAATACTAAAGTAAAATGATCGATAGTAGTGATAAAGACTTATGGTTAAGATTAATGGATCCAAATCCTGATCATGAGCCAATGGACCGATGAATTTAAGTCAACTTAAAACACTTCTTTTTAGGAGAAAACAATAAAATCTTTGTTGGCTGTTTTAGACCTACATTGAGCACGAAGGCAAAGACAAGCAGAAGACAAAGGTTACAGCGTAATCGGGTCGCTACAACCCATTACAAATGAATAAATTAAATTTCGAAACGAGAAACTTTCTATCAAGATTGTTAGCTAAACTATTTTTATAAATTTATAATATCTCATATAAGAAACATCTGATGTCTTCTGACTAGCTGTCTCATTGGTTCTATTCAAGAATTGAAGACTGTATTTGTATTCAGTGTTTTGACGGGTAGTCAAGTTATTTATTTTCTGAATGTTTTGCGTTGTAATTATTTCTAGTATAAAAATATTGAAGACGCTCTGATAAAAGCTCTTTCGCTCTAATTCTGAGTCTGGATCTTTAATTTTCCAAATGGAGGTCTCTCAATTATTTCAACAGCGGTATGTTTGCCAATGGATCTATTTCAGAATTAAGTATAAAACATGTTTTAACATGTTTTATACTTAATTTTCTGAAACATAAATATTAGTATTATTATAGGCATGGCTATAATAATACTCAATATTATCGGTCAATGGAATACCTGAAATAAAATGAATTCCAGTCAGTTAAATGAGAATTTTCCTCCATATATGTATTATAAAACTTTTATTTGCAACTCCGTCTGCTTGGTCGGATTATATCGAGTGGTCTGACTGTCATTGAATCCTGTCCTGTTTTGTATTAAGTTCTAATTTGACAATTAGTTCCGATTCAGTCTTGTTTGTTATTCAATATTCACCGTTTTCTATATCGATTCCAGTTTATTGTAAATTATTTCAACGGAACACATTAGTGGGAAGTATAAAATATGATGCAAATAATCCAGAAAATATTCTATATTTATATTAAATTTCATCTAAAACTGTCCAATTTTTTATGATTAATTAAGATATTAGCAACCAAACATCATCACAAGGCATGACATTCGTAATGTTACAACAATATGATACAGCACTGAAAAAAGACACAGGGTAAAATCTATCGTTCATATTTTATTACCCGACTGTGCGACGCAAAGAAGGGTACCGTATTTATCATCCTATATATGAATGTGTGCATGTCGTCAATCGATGCGTCTTAACTCTGTGAGTATTATCGAGTTGTCAAAAAATTATAATAAGACTGTTATACAGTTTTTACATAATCGTATAATAGGTCTTACTAGTGTGAAAGTAATGATTATAGTATAATTAAATATAATTCTTAAAACCGAACGACAAACCCAATATTTTGCTTCTTGAAAGATAATTTTAACGATCTTTACCTACAGCTTTACTCAATGCAGTGTGAGAAAAATAATCTAATTAAAAATAAGCGAATAATAAAAAACAAGTGCAATATTATTGACTTATTGATAACAACATATCGATAAAAAAATATCACGATTATTACAACGAGACAGGTTGTTACTCTCACCGCTAATGACGAGAAAGCAATCTTAGAAATTGTTAAAACAAAACAAATAATAATAAATGAATAGTAATTAAAAATTTGAAAATTTTCGATTTTGTAAAAGTGAACTGAAAAGATGAAACAAGATAATTTAAAATATCATCCATTCAGATATTAAATAAATTCCGACCGTAATTAAATAATTACGGTCGGAAGCATTAGATTCACGTTTTCATTATCACGAACACCAGATTTTCCTTTCTTACTGCGACTCTTGTATAGGTATGTCTTCGACTGCAAACATTTGTCATATTCGATTTAATTATTGGTGTGCAATGTAAAAACATAGAAACGAACAAACAAAAAGCAGCGCATGTTCGTTCCCTGATGTAAAACTATCTGCATGCCAAATTCTATCAAAATCGGTGCAGCGATTTAGGCGTAAAAACGCAACAGACAGACAGATAAGAGATAGAAAGACTCAGACACTTTCGAAATTATAATATTAGTAATGGATAGTTCAATTCTCTCAGGCTCGAGTTACGAAAACAGATGCTTGTGTTACAATTTACCTTCTAAGTAACGTTTATTTTGAAGTGAATAATACTGTTTATTCTAGGTAGATCGGATTTCTAAGTAATTTAAGGGCGGGCAGCTTAGTAAGTAACTACAATAGAATTACCCTTGAATTACTATCCAAGAAGGATACCTTAGAAGGGAAACGAAAACTTAGTACACTAAGAACGTTTAATCTAATATTTCATAGTACATTTCTGGATTTAACTTGCTTATCCTGAACGGTAACTTTGTCATTACAGTTTCTATTGAAGCTAGAGATCTCGTTAATTCAGTCGCCAGTTGATGTTGTGCTAAAAAACGGAGCCTTCTTTTGGCAGCGGTGGTTCTCCATAGAAAGTTTTGTATCCGACTAAGACTTATTGTAACTTAGCGCACGAAATCTGATCGAACTGTTTACTCCGAAGTATATAATATTCTTCTAAACAGACTTATCGAAGTTCTGACGCGGTCGCATTAACCCTGTTAGACAGTAACTGTTTTGATGAAAGTTTCCCCGGCGTGTAATAGAGTTTGTGTCGTGATTCGTTCTTAATGCGTTTTAGTAATAGATCTCCACGAAATATTGTAACATGTACTTGTAAACGTGATTCGTGGAAATCATCGAGTTTCAAAACGGATTCAATTGGTACGTGTTTTGCCGAGCGTCCAAAATTATGGAAACTGTTACCAGCAAAATGTTTCTTATGGGGGTTTGAGAAAATGCCATACGTAGTTTAATAGCCCTATATAAATACATTTTGTGATAGTTCCCATATTTAATGAAACGTCTAATTCTAAATAATAAATGAACTTTAAAACCTACGGCAGGGCAGACGATAAAAATTAACCATTATAATTATTTAATATACACAGTAAAAACAATTTTTTCACTAAAATCGAAAATCGAGCTTATACAATTAGATTCGTTTTTGTATCTTGATTTAGAATTTTTAGATGGTTTTTGTCAAATAAATTTATATGTAATGAACAATATTTTTTACTGTCATTTGTAGGTAATATTGGTAGCCAAGGCTTTCTGTTTGCGAATTGCAAATTATGTTTGTAATTTTCATAAATTATTCTAGAATACAAATTTGTTGGCAATAAAAGGACATAGTCGCATTAAGATTTATAAATGTATATGTACACAAATTAGTAAATTTGATTAGTCTGTGCAAGATATTTTTAAGGACAACTTCGATATTTATAAATAAATTATAGAAAAGAAATGAAAGCGGTAATGGTCCTTCAAAATACCAAAAATCGATATTAAAATTTTAAAAAGATTATAAAATATTATTCAAATAATAGTACTAAGTGAATTTAAATTTTTACGATTATTGTAGTTGTGAATATTATACAATAGAATCGTTATTTTTTGAATTTTTTTTTAAATTTATTAACAATTATAAAAGGTTATATGTAAATTACTCCGTTATTGTATATTCTCAGTGTGACTTCGTACTTTAATATTTATCAGAAAAAATTTAATTGCTTACAAAAATCGAATTATTATATTATCGAGATTAATATAGATAAAACGAGATTCATAACATTAATAACTAAATCTATTCACAACGCGCCCTTTAGTTACGGAATGATGCAATTTCGAGTATCAGAACACGTGTCGAAAGGTGAATGGATTAATCACGCTTTAAATACGCTTTGCATAGAAACATGGTATCAAATCTATGATACAAATACAGCCCAAATACAACGATCTCGAATGCGTTCGTATTCCCGATTTCGGCACCCGAACACAGCGCCGACGATAAATTTCAATCGTAAACAGTTTCCGGGTAGCACTCCATGGAGGAGCGAACGGCGAAGAAGCTCCCTGCCGACGCGGTGCCGAGTTGCCATCCGAACAAGGGTGGGGACTCGCGTTGGCGAGGGCCTAACTACTTGTCAACAAATTCACTGCGGATAATGGAAAACAAATAACTTGTTCCGATTTTAACGAGACGTCGGCCCATCATAGCTGTTTGCTTCTGCGTCCTGAAGGGTTTCAGGGCATCTGAAATGCGTAACGGTGTTAGAGCTGCGTCACTAGGTAACAAATGTATTGATTCTCGTTGCGATACGACAATTTGAAACGATGAATGTAAGATATGAAGCGAAAGGTGATAAGTGAATATGTATCCTCAAAAAGGAGGTGAATAACGTTTACAGATGAACAATGAATGATTATATAACATAACATTTATGGAGTGCCCCCCTAGAAATACTTATTTTTGTTATTTAACTACTAAACTATATAGCGGCTTATACAAGACACCTATACTCCAAACCTCAAACATCTTACAGTTTTGGAATAAAATGCCTGTGACATATGGATGGACGGACGGAGGGACGGACGGACGGACGCACAGACGGACAGACGGACATGAAGAAAATATAAGGGTTCCGTTTTTGCCCTTTAGGCTCGGAACCCTATAAAAGATCCTAGACATAAAGGACATGTTAAGATAGTAATTCTAAAATTTAAATTAAATTTATAAATTTTGTTATTGGCTACTAATGCTTAGTGCCGTTTAGTTTTAAAAAGTTAAGTAAAGTTTTTTAAAAAAGGCATAAAAAGGAGAAAAAATCCATGTTTATGGGTTTTCGAGCTCTAAAGTACTAATGAGATACATTTTCAACTTTGTATATACTTATATGATTTTTACAAAAAAATATATAAAAATCACTGTAATTGTATGTGTTCCTCCATCCAGTGTTCCTGATGTTTTCCTATAAAACTGAATTAATTTACAAAAACAACTTTTGTATTTTTTAAATACTTTCAGATGCCAAACCAAGATTTTTTGTGACGTACATGCACAGAAAAATTTGGAAATATTTATTAAGATTTAATGTAAAATTCATATTTTATTACGTATTTTATATATATATATATAAAATGCATACAACATAGCAGTTTCAAATTTTAAATTATTGCTTAGGAGTTAAATGAACGTGACAAACGGACAAATCGATAGAATTAGAATTAATAGAAGTTACTTTTGGCTAACCAAAAATTTTTATTGAACATAAAAAAAACAAAGTATCAAACTATATACGAGTAATGTACTTTGTGTTTAATACTCCGGCGGTATGAAATTTGAAAACACTTTACATTTTCATCTATTTAAGGTTACTTTAAAGGCTTGGTTTTCTGTTCAGGCTTTGTTGTGTATATAAGTGGTCGCTCGTAGAACAGAAAGCTAAATGCACGTTATTAGCGTTAGCTGGCGTTTGGTATTTCTTTAGCTAACGTCAATTCCGTACATTTACTTTTCTATTCTACGAGCGTTTACGACAATAGAAAGCCTTTTATCCAGCCCTGCAAAGAATCAATAAATTAAGTCCAGATCGCTATAGGCACTTCCTACCAAGATAGGCGTCTAGTACACCGTCCGTGTATTGTTAGTTTTAACATTTTTAGCAGGTACATTTGGATGTTATATTGGCCATTTTTTTAGTTCACATTCCTGGTCTCTACGGCTTACATGACAAATACGGTATTAATAGCGATTTTGACTTCCTGTAAACGCTCTCTGTGTGGCTATAACAACTTGAGAAATTGGGGAACAAAATCATTCACTTGAATCACGAAAAATTGTTAAAGGATTATTAAAGTGCGCTTATGAATCTGTCTTTCAGTTTGTAAATAATTGTTTTATCATATCGCACAACATAACGCAAGTTTAATTATTAGAAAATCTCTTTATAAGTATTACGAAATAAATATGGCTATAGTTTCGAAAGAAAATTAGCGATATCAAAGATTGTTGATAAATTATTGACAGTATTCTTAGAATTTATTTAGTTAGATATGATAATAAAAATAATAAAAACGACCAATTTTAATTGAGTTAAGGAGGAAATACTTGAAATTTGGTATATAAGTGAGCGAGTGTATATATATATATATATATATATATATATATAGCTAATGTTTAATCATATATGTTAGAAATTGGTATCAGTAAAAGCTTTGCCAAACTGTACAACTTTCAATAAAAATCTCTACGAACCTCTGTCCCTTTACTATTTATATCGGCAAAATATATTACTTCAATACAGAGCTCATATAAAATGGTTTAAATCATATTAACTAAATCAAAGTCATAACAAGTGCAACAATATATTTAATAGATCATATCAATTATATTAAATTTTACTTAACAAAAATAAATATTTATTATATAAACAACAGCAAAGTGATTTTTTTTATAATTTATAACAACGAAATATAAGATTGAACAAACATTGCACATATTGATTATTTTAATATATTTTTTAAGGGCAAATACATTTTTCCTATCACTGTTTAAATATTTTTCATTCTATTTCGCAGTGATGTCTACTTAAATGTACTTGGTGTCATTATCATCTATCATATACAATTCAGGCACGAACATAATATATGTAATGATTAGGTACAATATGAGGTTGAATGGTATTTAGAACACGTGTGGTTTCATCGTAAAACTTAGCTAAAGGAAATACAAATCACATCAAATACAAACTTTTTTGAAAGTATTTTTTTGTTATACAATGCAAGCATGTATGTAAATGCTGTGTAGTCACCCTATCGGATAGTTATAAATTAAAGAAAAAATTTAAACACAACAATAACATTAATCTTTTAAAATTAATACCTTAGCTTTTTTTAAAAAAAATCGTTATCAATTCACTACCTTTTGTTTGACATTTTAAAAAATAATGTATAGGTACATATAATGATGACCATATCATGGATTAGGTGATTATAGTTTGTCTTTTTTTATGACAATGTCAATTTTTAAATTCTTAGAAACATTTTTATTAGTTTATTATACTAAGTCATAATGGAATAAGCATTATTTCACATATCAATGTAAATATCTCACATTAACAAAAAAAATGTAAATGTAATATTATTTTATATAAAAAAATTTGATATATGAATTGTTCAAACTGTATTTGAGTTGTGTTGTCGTTATATAGTCTGTATTAAAATAATTAATTACAAATGTTCACACTTAGATGTAGACATTTTGCAATTAATTTTTTTAAATAGATATTTACAAATCAGTAGGCTTTGCCTTCATCGTTTTTATTAATTTAAATCAATGTCCCTTAGGATTATTTATAAAATATGAATATAAAAAAATTATAAAAGATCCCAATCTATACAATCTTGCAAAATGCCATTGAACCTCTCACGGAATGTGGCGCTTTGTTGTACTTTGAACTCTTCTATTTTCCCACTGAATTCGGGTTTCTTCTCTACCAGTATGTAAGGCAGTATGAATATGCCAAGAAACAATGCGAATATGGTGCGATCTTTCATGTCTAAATAGAAATCCTCCTCGGGATACACTTCGCTAACGTTTAAATCTAACAAAGCGAGAAAATCCCCAAGGCACTTGTGGTAATGGCCCAGAAGTTTCTCGTAGTAGTTGGTACGGAACCGCCGGTCAGATCCGGTGAATATGAAGTATATGAGGTCGTTGGCCGGACATCCGTAGTAGACCGTCTGGTAGTCGACGGGGATGAGGCTCGTGATTTTTCCTTCCTGAAACCGGAGAAAAAATTCATTTTAGCAAATTTAGTTCGAGCTTTAAATCAAAATTTAGTAATCGTGATTTTTGTGAAATCAATTGAAAGAAACTTCTTGATTTCGTTGATGCTTAGGCAGTAATTAATTGACTGTTTCGAAGTTATTTTAAAAAATATCATTTGAAATTATTTGAAATTTTCCGAATTAATATCTCTCAATCTAGTTAATCAAATTCATTGAAATTTGCGTAATAATGCTACTTAATCAATTAAAGAAGAGTTTTAGTAATTAAAAAATCAGTTAAACCTTTTGAATGTCGCACACACATATTCATACATACGAATACGCATGCACGCATGCACGCTCAAAAATACACTCAGGCGCAGACATAGACGTAAATGCACATGCAAACATTATCCTAAAAAGTTTATTACGTATAGCTTCCTAAAACTCAATACTCGATTTTATAGTCTGGGTGAAAATAATATTATCCTTGATTTTCCTAATATTTTTAAAATTTCTTTCAGACAAATACTTTTATGATTTTTTTTACAAAATTCTAGCTTAATAATGGTTGCTGACACATTATATATTACTTTTACGAATTAACCGCATGAGTGAACTTAGGTGGTGTCTCCTTCGACACCTAATTTCATGGTGTTGGTTTTTCATTGCTCGGTCTGCGCGCATTTCCTTTCCTAATACAATTTTACCTTTTAACGTTTTCAAAGAATTATATCCCAAAAAAAAAATATTATTCAATACGTTTTGTAATTCTAAGAAAATAGACATATTAAACATATAATAGACAACAGCTTCCCATTGCTAATGGTTTATTATTTTATGTTATGTTGTTAAATAAACTTTATATATCACGTCTGCAGAAGGAGATTTTGCACCGGCGACGTCTAGGTACGTGTCACGTTTGTTCGCTGTCACTCGGCGGTTTGTCGGTTAAGCGACGCGACCTCGTAGCCGTCGATACAAAAAAAAAAAATTGTACGACGTACATTGCTGTTTCGTCGGCCTCGCGAGATCTATATAGCGGCTTGGGCGTCCGTGACACAGCCGATCGACCTCGATGCAGACGTCACGCCGTACGACCATTTCGGTTGCCGTCGATGGCTGTCGGTTATGGAAATTCGTTCTTTGCACGTTAGACGGACTATAAGGTTATATCATCTGTTTAGCTAATAGCACAAAAATTATTTTGTTTTCAGCTTATCTATGTGATAATATGAGTCTTTATATTCGAATTTGGTATCATTGGAAAGATTCTGAACTTAATTTGGATTTTTTCATGATTTCATATGTTTTTAGAGCCAAAGGTCATTTTTTTTATTTATTCTATTTTGTATATATATAAATGTGGTTGAGAGGAAAATATCTATTATTATTATATTAGATTAACAAAATCTATATTATAAACAAATCATTTTAAAAAATGGAAATTATACAAATGTAACTAAAGAGTGTATTCAATTTTTATTTTAATTCTCGAGGGTGACCGCTGGTCGTTAGTATATACTTGAACCCGTTTCATGTCGTTGCAAAGTTTCACAGACGGTGTGATTGTGAACAAGAATCTTCTTTTGTGCACGAATTTGCTGCCGGTTTGCGTGAGCATGCAGCTTCTGTTTTATATTCAACTATTCTCAAATAAGATTAATTGATTCAATCAAATTCATTCGGAGAGTCTAAAGAATATGGTGTGAAACGTTTCATCTCTCTTGTCTGTCACAGCTATTCTCATCTGAGCAAAGGTAGGTTTTAAACAGGAAACCAGAATTTTGAATATTTATAGATTCCAATAAAAGCACTGTTAAAAGGTAAAAGTGGGGGCTTACTTAAAATATTCGAGGGAAGTATTAAAAAATACCTCTACGTGTATTACAATATTATTAAAGAAGGACAATTGTCCTTTTTTAATGTTACATGTTTTTTTGTTTCAAAAATCTCATAAATTATGGATTTTTGAGAAAAAATCAAAAAAAGGAGGAAGAAAGATAAGTGATGGAACGTATTTTTTTATAGCATACGTGAAGAGCAAATGAGCAGATGAGTAATTAAAGAATGATAGATGGTCACCGCCGCAAGGGTCGATTGCAAAGTCAGAGGAGTCACCAGTGCGGTATCGGCCTCTTGGGAAAGAATGGGATATCTAATGGGGAGGATAGGGTAGACGGAAGGGAGAAAGGGGGGACTGGGCCACCGGAATTCATTAAATGGATGAAAGGTCACAGCGGAAGCTGCTATTTCGCGTTAGTATTGTATTTCACAGGTGGAGCCGGCCCATTCTTGTGCTTCAGCCAAGTCAGCCAATATATAATTATAATTAAAATGTATATGTTTTAATTTATTTTCTTGGTTCGTTTTTTGGTTTACGACGCACGTCGAAGTGGGCCCGCCCTTTAGCATAGTTAGCCGAAATTAATCATTCCTTTCGCTCGATAGTAATTTGATAAATTACCGAAATTAATCATTCCTTTCGCTCGATATCAATACGGACTGAACTATTGAACCTACGTATAACGTAACGTATTTTACGTACCGTATCTATTCTAGAAAAAAACGGATCTAGCTCAGAGCGAGCCGTCTCTGATTGTAGACTAAGAAGACATTAAAATTACTTCCCATAATAAAAATTGAGCAAAAAGTTTGAAATCGATGTCATTACCTGCTCAAGATCCGCCTTATAAGGCGACGGCCTTGCCTGCATCGTTATGGTTTAAATAATATTTCATTTTTAAAACATGTATATACTATGTTTTTGTACGACTTCATCGACTGTTCTAAAGGTTTTCGCGAGGAGACGAAACAGGTTAGAGTACATTTTAATTTTATTATCTGGTCAGCAACACCTGCTCATAAAATAGTTCTTATGGTAATAGTGTATGTACGCCATATAGCCCATAATAGCTCATAAAAATATATAAAAGGATTATTTAATTCTAAATCTCAAATATTGTTTCAAAGTATTGCTAGTATTTTGCTTCTACAACTATTATATAATACGATATACGGAGAAAAATAACACATATTAATAATGCGATATACGTGTTAAAGGAAAATTAAAGAGGTTTTTACTATTATTTCATATTTATATAATTTTATATAATATGTATAATTCACATGTAAAAAATTAAAACTATTGTAGGTAACATTCTTACCTATCTGTTTCTGAACAATGGGATATTGCAGTTAACATATAGCGACATCGATAAATGAAAAACCGGAATCTTAGCATGAGTCTAAAACGGCTTACTCTTAAACGGTAATGATTAGTCTAGGTAACAAGTTGAGAATCATGAAAAATAGATACACCGGTTCTAAAAATATGTGTAGTAGCTCATTCGATCCGGAATAAAGTCTAGAAAAAAGAATCGAAAGCATTTATTCCGTGAGGCATTCTGAGGTAGCGCGCGCTGCGTCAAAATCGAGTACGTCACACTAAATAATTTATTTAATTTATTTATGGTGTACTTACAATACCTCAAAAAATGAACTCCAGTTAAAAAAATTAACTAAGAGTGGATTTTATAACAAGTATAACTATTATTAATTAACCAAATTTTCTTCAACTTTCGTCTTCATTGTATATTCAAAAAAATGTTTAAATAATTGAAATAAATTTTTTTCGCTTTGTGAAGCTCTTTTTTTATACATTGTTAACAAGATTACGTCATGAAAGTTTAAAAATTTTCATTATTTTGTTTATAATAAATTTTTAACTTAAACAAGAACTGACAAATCAAAGTAATATTAATGACAGAATACCTCGCGGAGGCCCATTTTCAGCTTTAAATTAAAATTATAAATAATGGATATAGAATTCCAAGATTTAAGGGTTTTTTAAATATAAATTCCTCCTCTTTAAGGATTTTTTTTTAAATTTCATAAATATTAATAGTTTACGTGGTATCGGCGAAAAACAAAATGCCTTTTTTTTCGTCTTTAATTGTTTATAACTTTTGCAAATTTTCACGTGCTAATATACACTTTCGACACATTTTCCTAGACGTTATTCCGGATCGAATGAACTATCGCGCGTGTTTTTAGAACCAGTGTGTCTATTTTGCACCATTTTCAACTTGTTAGCTAGACTAGATCTACTTTTTGTGGAGATGAAACCATGATTACGCAGTTCAAATAAATACATTATTTATTACTTCGTCGTTTTAGCATCTTCATATTTTAAGCGACATTGTTGTATCTGCACGACAGCAATAACTGATTGTTATTTGTATTTGTCAAAATTGTATATTGATTGTTGTTTGCATTATCCTTCGGTTATCAATATTAGATGTTCATTGGGATTACGTAGCCGCCATCTCTAGAGCCCGAGGGCTTAAAGCGTCAGCCATTTGGAACGGAAATTTGTCTTCGCTTATTGATAATCAAGATGCGGTGGATTTTGTTAAATATTGTTAGAGTTTGTATTGAATTTCCTATAGATAAATAACAGAAAAATAAACAGACGAATAAACAATTCAATTTAAATTGCTAATAGTTTTTTTTTTGGGAGTAACGTAACGACAAAATAAGGAAACACTTGCATACTGTCGTAATACGATATCTTGACTAATATCGTTTTACATGCATTGATTATTTACATGTACAAATATCTGACGCACGTTCATTGATAAATAAAATCGAGTTTTATTTATTTTTATCAAATATTAAACAGTATAAAGAAAATTACCTTCCTGGATATTACCTTTTAATGTAATCATGAAATGAATATTGATAAAACTTAACAATTTCAAAATTTTTAATAAATTTTTTGTGTGTGTATATATATTCCATCAAAGATAGGCATTTCAAAAAATTTTATTTATTTGAAAAGGAAACTGCTTGGTGCTAGTTACATTTATTGATGAAAATGACAATGAAATGATGAAATACGCAAAGGATAGGCTAATTGAAAATATTTTTTTTTACATATTCTTAAGTAAGAAAAAATGGATGGTTTATTTTGTATTAATTTGATAATGAAATAATTACGTTTGCCAATGAATTATGAAAATAGATGTGAAGTCATAAAGTAACATTCAAATTAAAAGCAGAGGTTCTTCGCTATTTCTATTTTACACGACGAAGTTAAATACGTATTTTTTAACTGCACTCTTCCTACGATAAAAAAAATATAGTAACTAAAAAGACAACTGATTAATCAAGTTTGGGTACCCTGCTACTCTCAGGAGGGGGTCAAACTCGGGTTAAACATAGTTATATAGTTATTATGCGCCTAATAAGTATTTAGGAATGTCTTACATTTTAAATATGGATACCGCTCGTGCATAGAAAATAGTTTATACCAGTAGAATATTAATATGCCTAAAATTATAGAGATGCTATTTGTTATTTTATAACTAATATTTTATTAATATATTAATTAAATAGCACGCTTTCCATATATGGATAGTCTACATTTATTGATATAGCTTCTTATTCTTATCGATATTATTTTACTATATGGCATATGTAATTTATGAATAATGTATGCCAGATCGTTATGTAATATTAATAAGAATAATAAGTTGTGTATGTATATATATATATTTATCGTTATGTAGTTTATGAATTACATTCATTTATTGATATATTATTTGATTATTAATTTTTGTACTTTGAAACTTTGTGATGTTAATGCTATGTTTTTTAAATAAGTAATTTCTGCCTAGTTATTTGTAAAACGTGTAAGTGATTTTTATTGGATTATAAATTTTTTTACTAATTAACATTTATTTTTAATACCGTACTCAATCTTTTGTAACTAATTATAATACGTTAATTTCATAAACGATCGTAATAATAAAAAGTTAATATACCATTTTGGGTCAGTAGCCATTTTAGACATATCACTATATTGAGTATAACTTATTGTACTGTTACCAAAATTGTAGGTACATGTAAAATTTCGCTGCAATCGATTAAGTGGAAATGGTTTAAAACTCAGTTCCAAGCTTTGACTTAATTTGACACATTAACATTCGAAATTAACGGGGTTCGATTTGTAGGGATTATCCTTTGAAGTGCGCAAGTAGGATGTTGCATGTTGTTAGCACGTTTAATGTTGCATGTTGTTAGAACGTTTAATATTGCATGTTGGTAGCACGTTTAATGTTGCATCATGTTTGCACGTGTAATGTTACATGTTTTATCACGTTTAATGTTGCATGTTGTTAGCACGTTTAATGTTGAATGTTGTTAACACCTTTAATATTGCATGTTGTTAGCACGTTTAATGTTGCATGTTTTGTAAGTTGTTTGCGCGGTTCAACATGACGCTCTGTAAGTAAAGTCAAACCAAAACTTATAAAAAAGGGATTTCCAGTAATATATATGCTGAGTTGGCCCTGTGTGATAATCTGACCTACATAACCACCAATATAGTAGAATAAAGTTTAAAAAGATTTTATAAAGTAGATAATAAGTTTATTGATTGAGCGAGTTAATGTATTGAATATTACAAAAATAATAAAAAAAAACCCGTAAGCTGAGGTACGCAAAACTCAAATCTACGATTAGATATTTGCGATATTTGTCACTAAACATATACAACAAAATGGTTAATCCATAAAAATTTTTAATTGCCTTTGTTACACATAAATTTCATATTTATTGAGTAAATAAAAAGTTTGAGACTGAATAATTGCTTTCTGGAAATTAATTTAACGAAGAAAAGAAGCGAATTGTTAATCTATATAAGTACTTATTCAACTTAAATCTAACTGGGTTATGCTACCAAAACTATTTACGCAAGTCGGCGTAATACCTGTTATCTAATAAGGTCGGCGAATGGGACTGATGTAAATTAAACTAATTTGATCAAATTACGGACGTAAACAGATAATATTAGTGTGGCGCATCGCAAATAACAAAGGCTATGCGCTCGGCGACGAGAAAAGAATTGCCAAGCGTGACCCAAGCTCGCTTTTTGAAGGTTACGTATAATGTAATTGAAAACCATTTTAGACGGACAGTTAATAGTTTACTTTAGCAGTCAGAGCAGATTCAATAAATAAATAAACTATTTCTCTTTATAAACTATAAATGTGAACCAGGTTATAAATTTTACATATCAAAATGTAATTTATAAAATAAAAATAGGGACAAAAACAATTATCTCTCGTTTTCCCGATTTAATATATAAATATTATAATACTTTCATGGTAATGAATAATAATAAAATGTTTGATGTGCAGTTTTCGGAGATAAGATGGGAACAAATTTCTTCAAAAATCATGGATGAAATCATATCTTCATATGTTATTAAAACATACGCGTCACAATCTCTATACCTTGGTTATTTGAAGTAAGCCATCAAAATGATATCCCACACAATAATATATGTTGAACAAAAAAGATTAATTATTGAAACCTTTCATATTTAATGGTAAATATCTATGTGAAATCTAGCCTGCTCGTAGCCTTTTGAGACCGGTCGAGACCGATGTCGAAATCGAGAACGGGTCAATGTTGAGAATCGTGAGATCAAGAGATAAAAAATGAGAATTAAAATATAAATAAATTGAGCGGAATCGAAATTCAAAAACAGGATCATGTTAATAGAATTGAAGCGAAAACAATATTGGGATTGATACCAAGATTGATCGAATTATATTCCTTCGTCTTCAATGTATGAGGTGAAAGAATAGATTACATATCCATGCGGCCGAAGCCTCAAGCGGAAAGCTAGTAATTTATAAAATTGTTGTCGCGAATTTGTAATTAAATTTTCAAACGACATGAATCAGTAGCAGTTTCTTCAATAATAGGATGAGTTATACCAAAAGATAAAAATCGGTCAAGTGCGTTAGGGGCCCGCATACTGAAAGTTCTCAGAAATATAATATTGCCGATGATCTGTTTATACATTTTTTTTGGATTTCACTATTTGTCTCTTTGTGTTTTGCTTCTGATTATTTTTCCAAAATGAGTATTATATTATATGTGGGTCAACGTATTGCATAGCAATATTACGAAACTTGAACATGTAAAAGTAAATTTTAATAGATAATGAATTTGTCAACTTTGGCGGCATAAGTAAGTTTACGATTTCCTTTTTATCTGCAGCTCGCCGCAAAGCAGAATCAATGCAAAAACGTTATTATTAGAACTATAAATGAGTTTCTTTCAGAAATAATTTAATAATTACCAAGTATTTTTTTCTGGAAGAAACTCGTATCTACTTGCATAAATTTATTGGGGCCGATATTCCAAAAATGATAGTAACCGATGTTGTTCAACAAAAATGATAACAGTTTCAAATGATCATGTTAATCCTAAAACTTGTACAAAATTTCGTGATTCGTAAAAAGGAGATACTAATTTTAAGATCAAATCACTATACTACGCACATAAGAAAAGAAAGAAAAATGTCTAAGCAATTTCAATAATAAAAAAAAAGTTTTGATTAAAAATCTAAGAAAATGGAACGGACAGTTTAAATCTTGAAAACAAAAAAAAGAATGTGATTTTTATAACTAGCAACGATAAGATAGACTAAGAGGGCAAATGTATAACTCTCGTCAAACATTTATAAATGTCTTACGTCTGTGGCTTTCTAAAATCCTCATTTCATCTTAAAATTTTCATCACATAACTTTTAATAAAGGTAAGCTTAGAAATTTAATTTCAAGTTTGACATCAAAACTTTCCTGACGAAATATTCATTGATGTGTTTTTGAGCCACTTGAGCTATAAATATTATCTGTAAGTTTTTGAGCTCAAAATTTTGAGACAGATTGACCCTTCAGACCATCCCTGAAACTTCTTACTATTTTCGAGCTGAAACTGTTAGAAATGAAGGAGCGATAAATTATTGAGCTCATCATGCCCAAAAGATCGATTTTATGGCTTTTTCAAGGTTTTCGAACGTAAAAATGTAGTTTTATGATGCTTTGAGCTCTTATAATTGAAAAATCTACATGTATTAAGAAAATAAAAAAAGTTATTCTAAAAAAACAATTAAAAAAAATTGCCGTAATATCTTTTGAACAAATAAACTCACTTTTATGAATTTATTAACGACTGACGTTGTTTTTTAAGGAGAACAATTAAATAGATTTTCGAATCTGTTGGTAGAGTAAACTACAGAATATTTTATAATATTCTTTTTAATATTTTACGAATTTTACTAATTTTATTTTTTAAAATGTTTCTTTACAGAAATTTTTTAAAAATAAAATTCGTTAACGATATTTGTTGAATGAAACTGTTTAGAGAAATAAGTTGTTAGATTTTGCTATCGATGAATAAAGTAGTCTAAAAATTGTATCCACCAAGATTTTTAGAAAAATATATATTTGATATTCCTTAAAATCTACCCGCCAAAACTAGTTCGAAGTGTTAGGAAATCTAAGTTGAGTGAATTCCTTTCGAATGTCGTAAACTGTGTTTCGATTGGATAATTCGTTCAAAAGTTATGAGAAGTTTACACACATTCACACACGCGTGCGCGCACGCATGCACGTACACAAACAGAAAGAAAGACATCATCGGACTCGAAAGTTACACTTTTAAACTTTATGAAAATCTTCAATTTTTATTGAAATTTCACTGAAAAAAGTTAAAATTATTAAGTGAACACTGTAAAAAAGATTTTATATAATTTTTTTTAATATTTAAACGATAAATATTCGTGGATATAACCAGCTCGACTTCGTACAAGTGTATCACTTTTTGGAGTAGTTTCATATTTGTTTGTTATCGCGTATAATTTGGTTTGAATAGAATTACCCACGAGCGGATTGCATGTTCTTCTTGAAGAATGACTGCGTTATGAAGAAGTGGTCATTTTTTCTTGCAAAGTGGTAATTTTTTCAAATATTATGAATCTGAACATCGTAACTCAAGGGTTATTTCATAACTTACGAAATAAGGACGTGCCGGCATTACGAGCATTTATATATTTATTGCATAGAGAAAATGAGCGAAAATGAGATATTCTATACATAAGCAGAGAGAACTACGGGAAATAGTAAAATACATATTTATAAGCTTATAGGGGACAGTTATCGTCTTTATTTTTGTACGAAAGAAAAAATATATCATTTCTTGGAGCATAAATGAATAATGAAAATACATAAATACGACATGATTTTCGTGCTGCCGTAAAATATTAGATTGCTTTTTTATCAGAATGCATGAGCACTTATATCAAACAGCGCAAATGCTACAAGTCATTTTGTAACCGTGTGTAAGCTTATCACTGATGATAACGAGATGATTGCTAGCGTTATTTTTAGAGTTCCGCGGTCTGGCAACGTATCCATATGCCCATAGAGAAAATGAATGGAAAACTCTCGTTTCTACTTGTAATGCTGTCATTGTTTTAGAATGTTTCAAATGTTTCAAATTCAGCACAGTGTGGAGTATGCTAAACTTCATTGTTTTAAATTATTAACACGAAAACTAATGAAAAATTTTAAAAGGCGATATGAGTTGAAAAAAAAAAAACATCGAAAACATAACGTGAAAAATACGGTTTTATAAATAGACCGAATGGATTATTTGGTAAATAGACTAAGATCTTTTATAGATAAACCTGAAAATGAAAAAAGTTTTGAATTTATGGTTAACTTAAAATATTAAATGTATAAATAAAAAAAAAAAACTGTTTTAATGGAATTTTACTCAATAGGTGAATTACAATCATTCTAGGCTTGACTAATTTACAATAAATCCGTTGTAAATGTTTTCATTTCCTTGAAAAATTATGCAGGGCATGGATGTTTTTTTTTATTATAAATAATGTAAACAAAATCACATCTATTTTAAAAAAGGATTGTATCGTAGATTTCCTAGTTGATACTTAAGCAGCGCATATGTTATATATGCATTCATTTGTGATTAACGTGCACTGCTAATCAACGTGCCTAACTTAATCACCCCATATTGCGTATTTGTAAGTATGGTTCGAGTACTTTTCACAGAAAATATTTTGTATACGGAACCCAATCACACGTCTGCTGTGGAAAAATCGGTCAAAGGCGCTTTAGGAAGAATTATGGTGATCTTATTTGTGGTAGTTCAAGGAGGATCAAATTTTAAGCACGTAAAACCGACGAATTTGCTTTAAACGAATTAAGAAAGTCGTTTGTCAACAGAGGCATAAATTTGAATCGTACCGAGTGGAGATCTACGCAACAGTCTCTGCCTACCCTCTTCCAGAAAATAGGCGTGAGCCTGTTTTTCTCGTATTTAAACGAACAAATACTGCTCGTATGTTTTTTTTCCATTGCACCTAAGAAAGGTTTAATATGTAAAAATAAAACTATAATTTGATGTATTCGGACGAACAAAAAAACTATATACGTTTTTGTATATAGTTTGATGAAAAAACTAAAGTTATTTGAATAATTATAATGTTTCATTTCTAATTACACTTTAGCGGGTAGTCATTATAAACAGAATATTATTCGGCGAATCATCAAAAATCAAAAAAAAAAAAATTAATAGCAATAAGAAATAAAAATGTCGGGTAGTTCAGTAAAGGATTATTAAAATTATTACAGAAGAAGATAAAATAAAATAGATTTACCTCCTTTTTAATCAATATATTGCTATGGCGATAATCTCCGTGTGTTAAAATAGATCTTCTGAGTTGTGAGAACTGCTGCTTCCACATGTCCTTGGTGTATTGTTCCAAGAATTTTTTAAGTTTACCCAAGTTTTCCGGAGAGGTGACCTCAAGAATTGACTTAACTAGGCCTTCCTGGTACATCTCGGTCTCCTGTTCGCTCGCCGAGCCACTGGAGAAAACGAATTCATTCTTAACTTTCACAGACTTCTCGAAGGTATCGGGCAGTTCGCGTTCGAAGGCGAACGACAGAGCGTGGAATTTGGCCATCTCCCTGACCGCTTTCTCGGCGTAATCCCAGTCCATCGATCGAAATCTGTCAGCGACCTCGTAGCCGTGAGCTGTCAAGTTCTCCAGCACCACGCTCTCTTCTAACAGCTTGTCGTTGAAAGCGTAATATTTGCAGAATCGATATCTCTCCTGTTTGGGTACGCGATGCTTCTCCTGTATATCTTCGTATATCTTGGTCAGTTTTTTGATAGACGAAGCTCTCCCGTTTGTACATCTCGGTCACCGGCATGTACTTACGGAAGTTCTCCTTTAGGTTCGCCACCTTCGCGAAGATGTCCAACTTCTTCGATCCGTCGCCCTTGATCGTCGCCAAGAACAGCGCCGCAGTGTAATTGCTGCCGGTGCACGGCAGCGCTTCGATTTCTATGTCGTAATCCTTCATTCCTTCCCTTTCGCAGACGTCTTTCAGCAGACTCCTCAACAGATCCTCAGCTTTGTCTTCGAAACGAGACATCGTGCGCTCGCGCCGGTACTACAAGTCTCACTGAGCCGTTAACGCGTCCTTAACGGTCGCGCGAATAAATCGCGTTCAAACACCGACGTCAAATGTTCAAACCTTGACACTGATGGTAAAATATCTAAAACTGAATTAGGTATTGTGTTAAACACAAGTAAGGTTATTTTGAATACTGTTTATATAACAGTAATAAAGAAAATCTATGATATTTTTTTAAACAGCATAATTTTTTTAAATTTATCGAGATAGGTTTAAAACTTTATGAGAAAGATTGTTTTATATTTTTATGAAAAAAATACTTTTCTTTAACCTAAATTAGTGCATTTTAAATTATTCATTTTCTGTTTATTCCTTAGTTAATGAAGTCATTTTTTAAAAGGAGAGCAAGAACAATTAAAAATAAAAGTAATGAAATTTCGTTGAAGATGATTGAATTTTTATCCAACTTTATATATGTATTTGATTATAAAATCGAATAAAAGAATAAAAAAAAAAAAGCGAAATAGAAGACAAACGTTTAATCGATACATACGCCCGTCTTATGTTGATGATATTGATTACCTTATTAGTATTGGATCAAAAATTTCTTATCGTACATTTGACGTATGGGAAGCTATACGGGAAACAGTGTCCGACTGACATTTTTGAGACAGAGAAACTAAAAAGGGAATAGAGTAAACGTGTATTTGGCGCTGAGGAGCTTCCTCTATATTCATTTACTACCTTATATTTTTTTACAGTCATATATGTGCTTATATTCGTATATGTGTTTAATGTATTAATTTAATTTTTTTTAAATATTTTTATAATAATAATTAAATGTTTATTTTCATAATTTATAAAACAAAAACTTCAAAAATACAATTTTCTTACCATCCCTACAATGTGCTGGTAACATTTAATAAAACATAGTATATTCTAAAAGGAACATCATCCCTAAATAAACAAGATGTATCTCACGATATCTTTGCTTAATTTTTATTATAAATTGTTATATATATATATATATATATATATTTAAGTACAATTACTATGTGATCACACGAGTATTAAAAATATCTGAGTCAGAGAGATCTAGACAATTAAACTTTTCAAATTCTAAAAAAATACCCATTACTATAATAGTTTAATGCCCAGGAAAGTTTACGACAACAATATACAACAGTTCCGCCACCAGCATTGTGAATATAACAGTTCTGTAATATGTGGGAGTCGTGTCATCTTATGCTCAAAATAGTTTGATTAAAAACCTAAGCGGGTGTCAATAGACCGGTAGCTTGCAATTTTTATAATATTTGTTCTGTCAAAAGTAGCTACTCTCGATAAAACAAATATCCCAAGCGATTAACACTCGCTTTAATCAATATGGTGATAAATTATCGTAAAAAATGGAGGTAGAATTCAACGATTTTATTTCTACCAAAAAAAAAAATATAAAATAAATGTCTGTTTATGTTATATATGTGTTTCAATTATGTTTGTTGTATTGAATAATTTTTTTTATTGTCGTATTTAAATTAATTTTTATTATACATTTTCTAATTCATGAAGTATACCCAGGATCTTATTGTAAAATTAAAATATTTTCTCGTTTATTATAAAATAAATGAAAAATTTTGTAATTCCTACCTTAATTATAAAAATATTGTATGATTACACGCCGTTTTTACGCTCCTCAAACTTTTCGCTTAAGTATAAAAATTCCAGTTATTCTTCTGAAAATAACCGTATTGATTTAATATCTACTTAATGATCTTTGATAATTCAGTTATAAGAAAGCATTAAGCGATACGCAGATGTGATTAAATAAAATAATAAAAAAGTTAGTGAAAACAGCCTTCACAAATATATTAAAATAGTTAATTATTTTTGGTGTAGAAACAGCTAAAGATGAACGCGGCTGAATCGTAGCTTTCGTAATTTTACATCTTTTAGATGTAATTTACGTTTTGTATCGAAGTTTATAAATGTAAATGTTGAGTTTGGTTGTCTATTATTGAATTTTTGTGGGGTCCAGTAAGGAGTTCTAGTGATCCTCTGTGATTCTCATCATCATGTCTATTTTATCAAAGATGCTTTCCAAAAGCAAATGCGTGGGTTTATAGAAAATACACCTTGAGATCATTCTTTTGTTGATCAGTCACTATGAAATGAAATCGTAACTGTAAAATATTAATATATATATATTTTTAATGTATAGTGGGTTTGTAAAGATTTTTCTGTTTATCTTCTCATTTTTGCCCAAAAGACATAAAAATGAATGATCGTATATCTCCCTCATTTTAGCCAACTATGTGAGAAAATATAACTTTATTTACATCAAGTGCCATCGTAGCACCATCTGTCTAAATTCGAATATAATACATTTTGTCTAGATAATGTTAATTAAATGGTAAAGTTTACGTCTAGATTATAATATTTTTTACTTTTATAGATTTCAGACTAGATAGAAAGTGTGTTATTCTTATTAAACGTAAACTAATGGAGTATGGCTGGCGAACCCATTAATTATTCTAATTGATGACATAGTTATTTGAATGTATCTCCTTAAAATACAATACTCAAGAAATTTTTACAGTGTGCGTCTGTCCGACTGTCATATTAGGTTGTTTACGAAACTTTTAACTTAGAAAGTTAAAATTCGGCGCAAGAACAGGCCTATCAATTCCTATCTTTGAATTGTATTTGTACCAACGTTGAATTACCGGCCAGTGAGAACATTCTAGCTTTTAAACTTAAATTATAATTTAGAAGGTACACATAAGAGAGCAAAAATAAAAATTATATTAACGATAATTAATGAATGAGCGTCAAATGAAAACTTATAAAAGCAATAGTTCATTTAAATTAACTAAAACGGGCTTACAAATTGTCCACTTTTGGTGGACAGTTAGTTCAGTTTTAGTTTGCATACATATTAGTTCCATTTTGTTTAGCAGCCGCTAAACTTAGATCTGTGGACACCCGAGAAATTATACATGACCATACACCTTGGCTGCTTTCCTGGTCCTTGTTCCAATTTCGGTCTCGCTTCCGGTTCATCACCTGATCCTGATAGTGATGGCGTTCTAATCCCCGACACCAATTTCGGCGTCGTCCATCATGTCGTCGTGGACGTTTTTGTAGAAATATTTACACGGCGCAAGCGATTATATGTGTGTAGGAATGAAATTTTCCGATAACATAAAATTGTAAAATGATTAAATTTAAATAATTGTATAAATAAATTGTTAGTTTATGTCTATTCGTTACCAGCTATGTAGCTAGGGGAAGGCGGTGGGGGCGGCCCGCACCGGGTGTCATCCATTTAAGAGTGACACCCGAGTTCATCCGATTGTTAATTTTGAATGCACAACGGAATATAAAACATTGTTTATCATTAGAGTTTTTCTTCAAGTTAACAGTTTTAATTTTTAGGGTGTCACTTCAAATCCACCCCGGGTGACACCTATAGGCTAGCTACACCACTATTCATTACTTAAAGAACAAAAAAAAAAAAACAAAAATCTAGCCCTTTCAATAGTTACTGAGAATAAACAAATAGACAGACGACGTTGTTGATTAATTTTGTTTTAGCGAATATGCGATAGATCGATACGAATAATCATCGGTGATACTATGCTTAAAATCATCAACATGAAATTAATTCAAAATCGCCATAGCTTAATTTTTATTTTCATATTAATGTGTTGAGATGAAGCAAAAAAAGAAAATTATAAGTTAATTTGGACGATAGTAATAATTTTAGAATTGTGAACGTATATAAAAACGTGTGTGGTGCGTGCGTGCGTGCGGGCGTATGTGTGTGTGTGTGTGGATGTAGAAAATAGCCTTTATAATCACGTGTCGGATACGCGTGATTATAAAGGCTATTTACGAGCTCGGTCTCTTTTTCAATAAAAAAACGTAATCCTTTTATTGTCCAATGTTTGCCTTTCGGGAACATATCTGGGATTAGGCGGCGTAAATGTTTTTATGCGTTAGTAATCCGTGTTCCGTGTTTCCGATGTAATTCGTCCGGCGCGCGGCGCGCTTTTACGGCGCGTCGCCATGGCGACCGAGTTACCCTACCTCCCGCCCCGCCCTCACCCCCGAGTTGTGAGATCCGTCCTTCGGCTGCAAGGTGAAAATTTCGACGGCGAACCATCCGGGGACGATCGCAGGGACGTACGATGACAGTCCGTGTTTTCGTTTTTGTGCTGTTGATCGTTGTTTAATGCTTAGGAAGTATTTTATTCTTTCTATGTGCATTTTATTATGCATTCTTAGATATAACATAAACTTCTGAATAGGTTCTTTAAACGTTTTCAAAAGTTACTAGTTTATTAACATATAAAAACTAAGAAGCAGTGCCATAGATTTTTTTCAATTACGATTAAGGAACGGGAGTCGGCATGCAGTTCCTGTTTAAAATGAGTTGGAAATTTTTATTTAAACTGATCACAAGGATCGCTAGGCGTGAAGAAAGAATGACCTTGATCGTGTCATATTTCTCTCGTCCCATTGCCGAGATCATACCCACCCGTATTGTTTCCTATTTAAGATCGTCAACTTTACTCAAGCCCTATCCGCTAAACCGGTGCGGGTTGGAGGCAGTTGACGACAGTTTTAACCATGCGATGACAAAGTCCAGCACCGGAGGCTTAACGTGCTCTCGGAGGTACAGCACGGGTTGCGCTGGCTCGAGACAATAATTCGTCGGTCCGTCGTCCGTGGTTTGTCTGGCTCAGACACGTCAACACGTCACTCAATGTAATCTTTAAAATTTCAAAATAGCCCACAAATGCTTAGGTCTTATTTAGACACATAGAAACATGTGTTATAACCTTAGTTTTAGATATAATTCCAAGGTTTAGACGTGCCTGATTGACATGCAATAATGTAATGTTATTAAATGTGCGTGCACATATACATATATATATATACAGAAATCTACTTTAATATAAAACGGTTTAAATGATCTAAATATTTGGATAATTTAGACTGTTTTGTATTAAAGTGGATTTCTGAGGTGGTCCCTTATGGGATGGTTACTTAGGAAACCGAAAAATATTTTAATAAGATTAAAATCAATGTATGTATCTTTTCATTTCGTTAACCTTATAGTTTTCTCAAAATACAGATCAGGGACACGGTTTTAGGGTTCCGTTTCAATACGACGTTCAATGACTCTTAAACCTAATATTATTGCTGTAATTACTAGTCGGCAACAAATTTTAAGCGCGTGAGGCCGTGACGTCAGAGGTGTGATGTTCGTATTGCTAGCCAAAGTTTATTGGTAGCTCCGTTCATGTACGGACAGCACTTTTAAAATATGTTTTTATAAATTACATATTTACTGGCATATTTTTTTGATAAGTATATAAACATTGTTATTGATCCAGTTGGGAGATAAATAAAAGAGAAATTGTATTTTTTACGAGTACTAAGGACTAGTCGTCAGGTTGCACATTATCAAGACAGCCACGCGATCGCACACGTAAATTCTTAGATGAAAATTAGAACGGATTTATCATTGCCTCGTATGGCATTTTACAATAAAGTACGAACAATGCTTGATATTATAATTTTTTAACTAATCATTACAAGAATGCGATGATATTTGGAATAGATCTTAATTAAAAAATGACCACTAGTTCGTAGTTCGTAAGAGGTTTTCTGTCAAGAAGAACGAACAGAAAAAATGAGGCTAGCTTTTTTAAAACCCGATGACAATGAAATATAAAAGCAATATTGAAATAAAAAAACATATAACAGTTGGGCTGTTTATTGGACATAATATTGATTAATTATCATGTAAGTATTCACAAATTGTATAATATCCTCTTTTTTACAAAGTCTTTGCCTTAAAGAGTTTTTTGTATCAAGACAACATTTTTATATTTTCGAAAGTATTTTCGACTCAAATAATTAATTTTGGGATATCAAATTAAAAGCTTGAATTTTTTTAATCATCGTATATACAAAGTTTTAAGCGCTAATTTCGCTTTTAAAGTACGATTTCAGAGTGTGTAATAAACTTGTCACGCATAAAATATATATTAGAGTTAGTCAAGTTTCTACAATAAATGTAAAGAATACACAAAATCAAGAGAGGGTAGACAAAAAAGAATGTTATTGATTAACCCGATTCACGAAACACGAATCATGCTCATAGGGAAATATCATGAAAGCTGATACATAAGTGACAATGTACATGGATATATTATACTTGTAGTTATTTTTTAATGTAGGCATCGAGCTATGAACGGACCTGTAGAAGGAGACTATCGAAATTCTTGATACTTCGTTTCTTCGAGCCGGCTTTTAATCGTGGTTCGGTTATACTACGCCAAGAATCTTCCGTGTACATACAGCTTTATTTTATTGTCTATTTGTTGTATGTTTACTATAAACCTGCTTATATAATACTACTCATTTAAGAATGCGTAAAACAAGGTTCTTAGAACTGCCTCTTTACTTTGTGTGCACAAAATTTCTGTTTGGCACAGTTATCAGTACTAATTTTAAGTTCTCAGCTGAAAATCATCGCTATGGCTCAGACTGCAGCATTTTGCTGTGCTGGTCACCATTTCGGCCTTTTGTTACTTTTTGTTAATTTGTGAATGTTGTAGTCTCAGTCAAGTTAATTTTAAGATGTCTTGTCTTCTTGTCTACCTGTCTTCCTTTTTGGTTTCTCGAGGGCCGAATAAAGGATTATTATTGTTATTATTATTATAACGGCCGTAAAACGAGATTTATTCCAACCGAAATCCTATCACGTAATAGCAATAGTTACGTATCAACCGGCCCGTCACGTCTGCCTCGCGCCGACGCCGTAGCCTCGCCATGGTGTTTCATTCCGCCCGCGGGCGACGGCCGAAGTGCGATACATCAGAGATTCGTGTAATCCGGAATTAGCCGACGTCCCCTGGGAATCGATGTTTTTCCTCCGCGACACCGATACCCCGAATCTCGAATTACGAGCGCGGTATCTATCGGAGGTGAGATATTTTCGAGAATCTCGCCCAACGGGATATCGACATAGGTATGTGGAGAAATCGCTATAGGTATTATTGCTTAACATGAAGTTGACAGATCATGCAAGGGGCAATGTGTGCGGTTTTATAATAAGATTTGAGCTGAAATTCTAAATTTGCCGTTTTAACTAAAATAAAGTTATATGTTAAGGGACTATTATACCGCGTTAATGAAATGTCCTGTGTAATTGTTCTCGGCTCGGCTCGGCTCGGCTACCAGGTTGTTTCATACTATTTTTAAATGTTGTACTAATTTTACTCATTAACCAATATTTTGTGTCTGTGAGCAAAACAGAGCAACCCTTGAGTTTCTTGCGCATTTTTCTCAAGGTAAATCAGCGCTTGAATAGGTTAATGTTAATGTCGAAAACAATTAATTAATGACGTATTTCAAGTGTAATTCCATTACCTACGATATAAAGGTACTTTTCGTTTGATTTGATTTGAACTGTATTATGCAAACGGCTTCGTTCATGCACTCGCGATACGTTTGAGTGCAGTCTTTATATTCTACATACTTGAAGACGTCTTTTGTAGTAGTTGAAGATTTTGCTATATATTAAGATGAAAAACAGTAAAAATTTTTTTTAGTTCGAATTTACTTATTCAAATACGTTACATTTGCATATTTTATTTTTTTTTTAATTTGAGCTTGATCAATAAATTGAGTTTTGAGTTACATCAAAAACATGTTTTTTTGTTAATATTGCTTTATAATAAAATTAAGATTATTAATCGTTTTGCTTTTGCAGCCTAATTAGTTTCGACTATCAAAACAAGTATTTAAATTTCACTAAGCCCAAAACTAGCATACATAATTTTATTATTAAAAAAGGTTTAAAAGTATGAGGAAGACCATTTAAAAAAATATGAATCTTTAGTATATAGTATTAATAACAAAAATGTAAGTTTGTGTTTAAAAAGTTCATTAAACGTGGTAAAGTTCTTTGAATTTATCCAATTCAATAGTTGTAGAAAGAATATTAAGAAAATATATTTTCATATAAATACTAAAGTAATCGATTCATTACAATCATGTTCACAACATAACAGTCCTTTACTTTTTTTTCTTCTTCATTGATTATTGGAGTTCAGGTTAACCCCGAAACATCTCGTTGTTTTGAGATCGGTTTGCAGATTTCTTTTACGGAAATTGTTCATTGACGGGTTAAATATAGCAGATAGGTAGAGTAGACATGTTGCAATTTAGTGTTTTTCTAGTCAACCCTAAAACTAATGATGAAAAATAATAATGAACGTGTATAAATTTTATTAAGATATCCGACTGCCGAATCATTGCTCGGCTTACGGCCTTCATTTCAGGCAACAGTTAAATTGTTGTCATTGAATCGAAGCGACACTTTATTGACAAATAGTTTTCACGTTTCACGGATGGGTTTCAAGGTGTCCACGTTCAAATTTCACCTTCAAGTCATAAAGGCCGGATTACAGGTTTCCCACAATTCTGCACGGTCACCCATTCATGAAGGTTGTACATGTTTAAGTGCTGGGGAAGTCGGTATAAAAATTATGATATATCAAATGAATATCATAATTTTTAAATTACGGTATAAAAATTATGATGTATCAAATGAAGTCGTGTACATCACGAATTGTGTACAGATCTTTTAAACATAATTTGTGAATATTTGTGTTTCGTGTAGGTTCAAATTTGAATTTAAAATCTGCAAGCGTAAAACATGAATTTATAGTAGTTAGATATATCTGTGTATCTAAATAAAATTGTTGGCCCAGTGGTCAGCAAGTCCTCCTGGAACGTAAGAGATCCGAGTTCGAATCGAGTTTACAAATATGAATTTATCAAAAGAGTCCGTCAACCGATTACACAAGATCCAACATAGGTATTGTTCTACAAAATTATAATTTTAAGTCATCTGGAGGCGTTTTTTTTTTGTGTTCTGGAGAGGATACATAGAATAATTCTTTGTCTATGTATTAAAAAATTTTAACAATCACATTCAACAACGGCTATTTCAGGGTCCTTATGTCCGTCTGAACACATTTGTAGGGTCATCGTCTTCACACCAACGACCCGCTAGTCGGTCGCCATTCTTCGGAGACATGTGTTAACCGAATCTGCTTCAACTGCTGCTCTCGGTTGGTGTTAGTGCATTTTTAAATTATAGTATGTCAGAATTGCGTCAGGGTGAAAGAGTTGGCGCCGCGAGTTGACGTAATTTTTACGTCATACTAATACCGATTGAATCAAGGCTAAAGTAGATGAACGGAAGGAATTCATTAAATCTAATACGAAATACGATATGACATTAGTGTCGAGCTCGAAGAGCATGACAGGAAAGATATGTTGCATCAAACAAAAAACGCGTGTGTCTATTAAAGGTTCATTTTACGTATAATATTCTTTTACATCATATGCTTCTATGTTTGAGAGACGAATTGAACGTTAGGTAGTTTTTGGTGCTTGCACTGGGATGTCCGAAGGTACTAATCTAAAATAAGATACGTCCTTTGAAAAATTTTTTTATATTTAGATTCTCTGTATCTTTCCAGTGTTCTTATTACACTTTCTATCGTATCTTAAAATCTAATACTGATTTTGCTGTGAAAGTGAAACAGTAATTTCAGATACAGCGTCGGTTAATGTCAAAGGTAAGACAAAGTCGAATCGTTTAATAGAAGCCAGAAGTGTTGTACTCTTCAAAGATGGAAAAGTTATGTCAATTTCTTCAAGAGACTCTGCGACAGAGTCAAAGAGATCTTTCTATTGAAGAAGCGCATTGTACCTTTCAAGCCAGCGTGTATAATTAAGACTTGTGATTTAACTCTTTTCGCCTCTGGGTGTTTGTCATGGATAGCTCGTTTAACAAGTTCAATTATTTTTGCTGACTCACGTATAAAACAACACTACTTACTATTCCCATCATATTGTGAACTCTAGACAAACTGCATACCTTCACGATAGCTAGGTTTAGTTTACGAATTGCAATTTATGTAAAGCGCTAGCGATCGGAGCTGCTTTACTCGAGATTATATGCCACTAAACTTTCTAGACAAGTTGGTACGGCCGTCATAATCTTTATCTCTCAAATTCTCAATTTTTGGCCGACTTTATTTAATTCTTGAAGGATTTGATCGCTTAATGCAGCACCAGTCAAGTTGATTGCAGATATGAAGTATATAAACTTTTCATGTATTTTGTTCTTCTGTGTATTCAAATACCTGATATATGCACTGATTTGCCCTATACCAATGGCATCTATTGATTCGCTGGTAAAGACATTTTTTTATGATAATTGAACGGCAACAGTCAATCAGCTGATTATAGTTGTTTGCTCAGATGCGTAGCGGTTTTTGGAGCTGTCTTTTGGAGATGTTTTTAGACAGATGAAACACCTGAGTCAATGCGAAATTTCAAATGTGCTCGAAGTTTTCCTTGGCCGATTTCATCACGATCACTCAATACACCTTCATCTTGGTGATCTCGTAACGGTATATTTTCTAGAGTGTATCGTGTGATCATCTTCCTAAAGGAATCAGCCGCTCTCTATTTGAATTAATTATTTTCAGTTTCTTAGTCTCCATCATATATTGACAGCCTTTTCAGGGTTTTCACATGAACTTTTGAAATACGTACTTTTTAACACCGCTATTTTGTGGTAATCGGTAACGGAATGGTTCCTGAAAAATTTCTAAAGATTTTTATATTTGCAAAGTGGACAAGTGACTAAAGATCCTATTGTCACAGAATGCTTGTCGCCATATGGACCAGAAAATAGTACGTAAGGCAAACAACATACACCGTTCTGTTGTTAGTCACAGACTAACCAAGAGTATTCCTTTAGCTAATGAGATCGAAACTTAATTTTTTGTCCACACTCCGTTTGCTCTGGATATTCATAACTATGGGATTATTCCAAAGATTCCGTCAGACAGTTTTACTTGTCCTCGTCACTGAGTCTTTCTCCTATTATCTAAGAAATATCGAAACGATTTTCAGCGCAAGCAGTGGATGTACTGGCTGCTGGCACAGACTGTGATTCTGTAACGACAGCAAAGGAAATAACGATACCAATTGGACTTAGTTATGCCAAAATGAGCCAACCAACACAAGACAACTTTTGAGAAAAACGCATTTAAAGTTTGCGACTGTTATGTTCATATTTTGAGTCATTTTTATTTATAATTGAAACAACCAAATTAAAGTACGTGTTACATAGATTTATAACATATAGGCATTTATTTTGAAAATAACTGATTAATGTCATTTATCATAAAAAAATACACTTGGCTCATTGTGTCAAAATGTTAATTTCTACTATTTCTTGTAATACGAGTTCTGAAAATGAATTGCCAAAATATAGCAACTATCATTTAATATTAAAATAGGTAAATCTGATAAAGTTCTAGTCATTATAGTCACCAAATATTTAGAATAGTAATCTCTGAATTTCTGTATAAAATCACCTTTTAAAAATTATTTTATTTTAAAGTATTCAAATAAATTTATTAAAATCAAAACCAAGACCTTTTACACAAAATAAAATATCTTCAAGAAATAAAAGCAAAATAAATAGAAAAGATATAATGTAATACAATTAAAACCATATAAAATAATGACATCAATCATACTAAAACTAAGAATATTTATTATTGTTACAATAAAAATCAAATCCCTAAGAAAAATCAAAGCAAAAGTAGAAAGGATACAATGTTATCAAAAACAGTGCCTAATATTAAACATACTTAAAATAAAATTGAATTCTCAAGAAAAACCAAAATCAAAAATGGAGTAAACAATATAAAATATTAAAATCAAGAATATTAGACATATCAAAGTAAACCCTTAAGCCTTAGCAAGTTTAGGTCATTAAGTATCTGCCTCAAATTCAAAATCTGGGTTTTCAAAACTGTCTATGTCGTTAATCAACATATTATTGCCCTTTAAATTGTTATAAAAATGTTTACAATCATCGGGTATCAAATGTAAAATAGATTTTATATCGTCTATTTTTGCTTGCGATATTTCTTTACCGTCCGGTCATAAAGGAGTTAAGTATTGTTTTTCTATATTGGCCTCATTCCTTGCTCTTACTGTCTTCTTTTTAATATCTAGCTCCTCAAATTCGTCGACAAAATTTGGTCTCATGAAAATTGAGTACATGAAATCTTTTTTTAAAAGAATTTCTTTAGTTGAAAGCCAGTTTACTTTTTTCTTACTCAAAAAAATTTTTCTATTTACAATGTTCTTTTCTAATATTTTGCAACCTAAAAAGTTTTGCGATGACATTCTCACTACTGCCAGAGGATTTTTTTTCTTACACACTTTCATTACATTTATATAATCATCCACTGAATAAATTCTTTGGTGTCCTTTTAAGCAGCTTTCAATTTTTCCGAAATCCGTATCGGTACACTTTGATAAAAGCAAATTATGATTTAAAAAAATGTTCTAATAGACCAGCATCATTTGGCTCATTATGATTATTATATTTTGAATGCTTTCTGAAATATAATATCATCACACTATTTTGATTCACTTTGGCAAAACTACGTTCGACCATCGTTGATTTTAGAAAAGAGTCAAGTGATATAGGCTCACTTTGGCAATAATCATTTAGTAGTCGTCCATAGGTGTTGGTTGGTCTATGTAGTTTGTATTACCGTCAATATTGCTTGTATAAATCTGAGATTTGGTGACATGGAAATAAGGTATATTTTACAATGATTTCTATTGAAATGTCGATTTTGACGAAATTGTTGGTTGGCTCATTTTGCCATAACTAAGTCCAATTTGCAGTCACACATAGGTACCCATCGATTCCATCAGTCAACGTGGTATCCATACCATCCGACCAAAAGGTCAACAAACTTAACCGAATAAAGTTATAATATATACCCGACTAACGATTGCGATTGCTCATACGAATTTTATTTATTTATCTACATATAAAATAATCAGAAGGAAGGATGTACCTGATGAACATTTAGTTGATAATAAGTCATTGTCATTGTTTCTAGATAATGTTGATTCATTTTCAATTGATTCGCTCTCTTCTTTCTTTTTTTTTCGGTAAAAAATACGAAGGAAAATCTCCTTGTTTACATGTCGACGTCATTACCTATTTCAAATTTTAATTTAATTAACAAAATCACATCGCGACAAATAAAAACATTTGAATAACGTCTACTCAGTGAACGGCAAAAGACTAGAAGCAGTATTCCATATAATACCACGCTTAGTTCAAATACAAAACTGACACAAATGCAATGACAACAGATGTGTATAGTTTTAGCTAATAGGATCTTATAATGAAATACAAGTCAATTAAAAGCGATATTATCACAATGACTTTAAAGTCTCGGTTTGGATAAATAACATTTTACACTTACAATTTTAGTCAAGATGGTGTTATAAAACAGCCGTCGACAGTAGCCATAAAAGGCAGATTATATGCGAAAGGTGTAAGTCAAAATAAAATTCATTACTATTAAACAATATCTATTTCTTTATTACATTAATCTAATAATCAAATGTTACAATTACATATGTTAAACATTTATTATCGTAAACGACGCGATCGCGTCGGCGCGGCAGCGGGTCTGGCGGCGGGGCAAGGGGAGGCGTATCCTTTAATCGAATGAGTGGCGCGCGAAATCGAGATTCGTCACGTAAACGAACCATCTTATAGAAACTACAACATTCGAAAACGACACTTATTAAGTTAAGACTAATTGATAAAAATTGTACTTTACCCAGTGCCGACCATGCTAGAAAATTTAATGCACCTATTATCAAATTTAATATAAGATTTGCCGTGGGTGGACTCGGATGTTTTAAGGGGAGGCTTGAGCCCCTTAAAATCCCTCCCCCCCCTGAATCAGTTGCATATACCTTTATCTATTATCTAACATGTATCCTTACTGCGGCACATCTTCGTTAGGCGCGTTTAATGAGGTTCCTTCTAATTTTCGACCACTGAACACAAATTAGAAGTCAAAAGTACAAAATATTAACCAACAACCAATTCATGATATTCAAAATCGCGAGAGCATTTATAAGTTTATGTGAACTACTCGAAAGTGGTAATTTACTCAATTCCACAACAATGTTTTGTAGTAAATACAGAATCTTACCACTTTGATATGTAATTTGTCGGATTATAGGGTACTTTTTTTTCACAAAAAAATCGGACTATTGGGGTTTGTGATAGTCGTCTAAAATCCGATACCATCTTGCAAAACGTTTGTTGGATTACCGCGAGTTAACTGTATTGAGATTCTGTATTATACTGATAATTTTAGTCAATAGAAAAATAGAATGCATAGTGTAAATATACAATTCTTTCCGATTTTTTTATTGAGGTTTTTTATAGATTTTGTGTGATCTGGTCAATAAACTCATAAGAAGAGGATATCTATTTATCATGTGAGTATTTTTAAGTAAGAATTTAAATAAGTTTTCATGGCTAAATTAAATATTTTGTGTCATTGAAAGTGAAAAGTCAGAGAAACCGGGAAAGGATATAAAAAAATTACCGGTATTAGGCGTTTAAAATTAAACTTTCAGTCTATAACACTCTCTTGAACAAGATTAAACTTTCAGGAGTCTTCATTATCTTATAATTAATTTTTTTTTTGGATTTTTTCACTCAAAGGCAGCTAAATCGAAAAATACATATTAAGAATGTAAAAAGAAAATAAACTCTTTAAAAAACTCATTTATCTAGTCACTTTTAAAGAAATTATGTTTTGCAAAATTTACTTGTAAATTTTCCCCATCATTAAATATTGGTCTTGCAGTGGAACGTAATGCCGGAAAGACAAACGGGCAATATTCAGAGGGCAATCTGTCTTCTGAAAATCTGGAACCGGCTGCGGCTTCTAGGGGATACCGTGTTTCGACTGCCGCAGCACGGCGGAGGATTGCGGCCACCGCCGCAAAAGGGGTCGGACGTTTGCAAGCGACCATCCTGCTATTTATATTGCATGTATTGAAAATGCTGAGAACTCAGTCTCGTCTAGACTATCTATTACTTTCGTTGAATCGAGTGTAATGCTTATTTATTTTTCAAACGAAAGATAAAAAAATATTTTACACATTAGAAGAATACACTATAACGTCAGTAGTTTTTGTATGTGAATTAAAGCAAGAGAGTAAGACAGCACCCTCACGTGACGCCTGCTCTGAACAAAATGACTGCAAACCAGAAAAATGTTTCCGCTTCGAGTACAGGTAGTACAGAATATAGGTCCTTCTTAATGATTAATGTGTAAAACTGAGTAGAAGCTATACGATTTATAGTTAAATTAGCTTTCCGCCCGCGGCTTCGCCTACGTGGGTGTGGAATGAATTCCTTGATCTTTTATATCGACCGATATTGCAGACAATCTTGGTCTGATTCTCACTCTCGATCGCAATGTTGGTAGCACTCCCAATTCCGATTTTGATTATGTACACGCTTTTGATACTGATCCCGGTTCCATGCTCGATTTCAACATTCGTCCTAATCTGGAAACGATCGCAACTGTCCGAATAAGTCTCTAAAGGTGTCATAGCAATTTGATGGATGATGTAGGAACGTCTAAGACATAAATGAAGAAATATTAATTTCAGTACATAGGTGCATATATTTGCCAGCATAAAACGTGGAATAAACTAAATTTCATTATGTAAATTAAATTTGTTCTCTTTACTTACTAACCGTATATACATTTATTAAAGTTTGAATCTTATAACAAACCTAACGGTTTATTTCAATATTGATATTAGGCATATTTTGAAATATTTTACTATTTGCTATAGTTGATAAGCGTTTTTAACGTTATTAGCTGTATAGAACAACAACAGCAGTTTTGCCGTAAAATTATAGTCTAAAACAAGTATCTTTAATGGTTCTTTATAACGTTTTCGAGGTGCAAAAGGGCATAAGAGTCAGCAATAGGCGGTCACTGACGCCCCTCAATACTCGCAATACCAGAGTAGTATGACTGCGTTGTCGACTTCTCGAAAAGGAATATTATTTCCAATATTAAAAAAATATTTTAATACTTAATTTACATACACTACATATTACGAAAAATTTAGATGCTATTTGTTCTTACGTTAATAATGTCACGTAGTGCCGCTTATTTAATTTATGAGACGTCGGGTCATCTGTTGTCAAAGACGTTACGTCAAGTCTACTGATACTTGGGCACTATGTCCAAGGCATAGTAACAATGAAATTACTTCCCATTCTACGAGATGGCGCTATAAGGCAGCGTTTAGAAAAATATTTTTCATCGAATTTTGTTAGGGAAGGCACCTATGTAGGTAAACTTGAAAAGCAAAACGTTATCAAAGTACATATCTTCATTGAAATTTATGGCCATTTTTCAGACACCGTTGTACACATATATGTGCAAATATATATATTTATATATATAAATACACACACACACACACATCCCCCTCTCTCACACACACACACACATAAGAAAACGAAGGAAAAGTGTCAAAAATATATTGAATGTTTAATAGGTCAATTTCTGCTATGTGGTCAAATTTTAACGACGCCCCCTTCACGTACGACATTTGAAACGTAACGTTCGTAACGTTTCGCCGCGCGCGACGCCGGAACGCGTTACGCTTTACAGCCCGACGTGACCGAATTACGTGACGGCTGGGGCGCGGTAAACACTGCAAATATAACATGTTTAGAGCGCCAAAGCGACGCGTGCTATCCCGCCGCGTTGCGCGCGTTAACGTCGCCCGAGACGTGCGCGCCGGGCTGCGGACGGAGATGGTGAACAGAGTCCGATGTCGGCTTTGCTCGATATCTCGAATCTCGAATCTCGATATCTCCGAAAATCGATAGACCGAGAAAGCATAATCGAAGTTTTAGCGAGATATTTCGAGATTGCGTTTAATTATTTTTTTTCCTGTGTATCTGAAATTTCCTCGATTCTTTTACGTGTAAATCGGACAAGTCCGAGTAGGACTATCGTTATGTGGTTTCCGTACAAAAATATTGTTAATGTACTATTTTAATTTTTGATGACCTTCAATTTTCATAGCGGGGAGTTAAGAAAAGTTCTTTCATATATCGGTTTCAATCATTTACAATCGGTACGTTTATCATATTTTTCACATGGGGCGATACCCAAACTGTAAATGCCAGTTCGTAGTTGCAGAAAAATCAAATAAGTGCGTCAGGGGACACTCATAGGTTGTGAAGCATCGAAGCTCGCGTATCCTGTGTTATTATAATTGGAATAAGATGGGAATGGCGGGTATTGCTAATGAAAAGAGGCTCATGATTTTCATTAACCTGATTCAATATTATATTTTATCAGTTAACTCTGTTACAGTAACGCTAGGATTGGTTTCTCATAGACTATCCTTTGATTGTATGAAAGTTACAATCGGTCGATGCATAGCTAAAACATGAAACGTACATTTTCGATGTGTCTAATATTCACTATCACTCATTTTTGAAAGTCTTTAAACAATGACGAGATTTCAAAAATATAAGTCAATGTTTATTGTTGTAAAAAGCTTCATCACAGGAGAAAGCACACGATCAGACGCATACGGCGTAGGTCAAAACTAAGCGTCTCCGAAGTGTGAGACTAAGCTTGGTATTGTTTCATGCCAACGCGTTATCTACTTACGCTCAGCGCTAGGCGCAGAAGGAGTAGACTAAAACCAAGCAACTCCTGAATTTTTAGACTTCTTCGTTTAACCTGATTCCAACGTGTGTGCAGATGTTTCATATCAAAAATATTTTGTTATGCCATGCAATCACAAATTAAAGTCTTTCGGATTTATCCGTTTACTTGTGTTGGGAGACTGTTTTTCGTAAAAAATCACAATTATAAATTGAGTAAATTATACTTAAGTATATAATACGTACATCATTTTTAGTTATCTAATCGACAGACATGTAAGACAGTTTATAGAATAGCAATAAATATATGTAATGTTGTTTTTCCTCTAGAATTTATGGTAGTTGAGCGTCGGTGGTGGTGATTCCGATCTTGAGTATGGTTGAATTATTCGATGAGTTTTTAATGCAGAATAAGCCTCTATGTGCCTCGAAGAGCACGACAGGCCGGCGGTTCTAGAAATTGTCATCGCGTTGATGACAACGGTCGTTGCCGGTTCAGACGCGCATCGGGCCAGCGTGGAGGGCTGTAGGTCCAACTCCTCAGTCTGAAGTGAAACGATTTCAGGAGAGAGGAAGGTACGAAGTTGAGCCATTAAAAAAAATTAATAACAGCCCTGAGAGTGCAAACGTCAAGCGACAGGCAGACGAACATATTTATGGATGAGAGATATTAAAGTGGACTTAATTGAGTAAAGCGAATTTTTTTTCTGGAATAGAATATAACATTTTTTTTTTAATTACGTTTTGGTATCATTTTTAAGAGACATAAATTATGTGTGAAATAAATGAACTTTAAAACTTTTATTAATTGATTGACGGAAAGTTTGCTTAGGATGAGAGGATTTACCTTCTTTGCCCAAAAATTAAGTTGACTCTTTTGCCCTGTCTTGGGCTGCGGTTTTGAAGGATGAAACTTACGCGCTCAGAGGTATATTACAAACAATATTTTACCTAATTTAAATGCTTTTCTTTATTTTTTTTCATAAATATTTTCAAGCTCCATATATCCACAAGTTCATCGCAAGTTTATTATCTAAACTTTTTATTTATTTCAGCACAGTGACTTTAATAATATTGAAAAAGTCAAATCGTTTCTTTAGCAAGTTTATAATTTGCTATCGGGAAACGAATTATGGAATTAACACACAAATAAATATCTATCTATTTTTGTATACAACAACAAAAATAGACTCAATTAAATCGAACATTATTATAACTAAACTCCGTTATTTGCTTCCGTCGAAAGCCACATCTCGCGACATCCAATCAGAAGCCGGATAGTGGAAAGCTTTAGCATTGCGGACGCGCAGCGGGCGGACCGCAGACGTTTGCCGTTCCGGGTGCAAATAGGTTAAACGGGCTTACGGGGACGAGGGTTGTTGTTTTAATAACTAATTTACATCATTGAAATTCACTGGGGTAAAATTTGGACGCATCGGCTTTTCGAAGCGGGAAGTTCCGTGCGAAAACCTGTACGAGTCAAAAATGGAGGTCGGGTAATGTTTTTTTTTGAATCATAAAGATACAGAGACGTCTTTGACGTATACACGTTTTGTTTATGACATGATTTTTGGACTGTAGTGCAGAAAGTGGAATTCATTTTTGGTTACGATGCGATACCGCTGTCAGGATCGCCTGCTTAAGAAGCAAGTCGACGAGATATTTTTAGTACGAGATAGTATTAATAAGGTTATAACTAAAGAATGTAATAGTTCAATAGATTGATATGATAAAATGCATTTTCTAACACTAAGATAAGTTATTGACATGCACTGAAACAATGCGGAGGATTATGTACGACTTAACCACCCTTCCATGGTGGTTTCGTGTCCAACACTAGGAATTTTTATGGGTTGTAATGGCGTATATGGAAGAATTTTTTTGGTAACTACCAAATAAGCTGATTAATATATGCTTAAACTACACGAATTTTTTCATTTAATTTTTGAAATATAAAATTAAATTAAAAATACATTATTAATTTGTATACCACGCCGAATCAAACTTCAGTATGTTTCTCAAGATTACGAAATATTTTACGTGGTAAAGTGGTCCAACGTGGTCCAACGGCGACGGTAGTCGAGTGATTAACGCGTTGTTGTCGAATAAAAAGATGACTTTATAGAAAATTAACCACAAGCGAATTATCTGACAGATTAAACCACTTACTCGGTTCCTAGGAGACCACTTTGAGCAGCTGATCATGGACATGTTGACACCAACGACACTTATCAGTCCGCTTTGGACGAGTGCGGAGGGCTCTGGGACGCTGCCGATCAACTAAACTAATGTAATAAAGAGAAAATAATTGTTTTTTTTTCGCATGTTTGTTTGTCACGGATAAATTCTATATTATAAGCAAGTAACATTGGCTTAATTTCAATAAAAAAAAATGGAAATAGAAATTACAATAATGTAAGTTGCGAGAACTACAATTTATATGCACATTTTGGATACTCAAGTCCACGAGACTGTATGTCTAACTAATACAGTTAAGTTACAATAACCGTATTTTGTAAAATTAGTCAGTTAATACATAGAAGAATCGAAAGATGACAAAATTCGTTTTATAATATTAATCCTTATCCAACTAAATAGTTTCAGAATAAAGGTCGATTCTGTACATCTAAATTTCTCTTTAAATTATTCGAATCGGACCTTTCGTTTAGAAGAAAAATGCCAGAATGTGCGCGAACAGCAGTCCGTTAGTTACCTACAAATTTTATTTTCTGCAAACTGGGAACAATTTAATAACTGTATGCAATTTTTTAATTGTACTTCGTATTATTTAAAAGATTAAAACGCTCTATGAAAATTGCAGCGGAAACGGTGAGCCTTGAACGCCGCGTTGCCGAAACAGAGTTCGGAGTCAAAAGCGATACCGCGATCGGAATAGTGGGTCAAATTTTGTATTGTGTGAGGGTGTTAATTCAAAATTGGCATCGAGAGCCGCACCGGGATCACAACTGAGAATTGGATAGCAATCGTGATTGTAATTTACAGCGTGACTGGTCGATGAGCAACATGAAGGAATTAGTTCTATGTTTATGCGAGCGGCGCAGCGGGCGGAAACTGTGATCCATGAAAATGATCGTGTATTTTATTCGTTTTTTTTTTGTGTGACTGAAGTACTCATTCAATTGCAATGAAACTGGCGATATGTTACAGCTACTCGGGAAAGGGAAGCTTTCTGAGTAAGAAAACTAGCTATTGTCCCCGATTTGGTCTGCATATACATATACGTATACATATTACTGAACGGAAGTATTATAAAATAGATTATTGACATTTCGATTTGACTTTATCTTCATATTTGCGCTAGTAAATATTCTAAAAACCTCGTCACTCAATGAAAGTTACACTATCCCCGAGAAATATAGCCTAAATTTTATTTTGGTACGATCGAAATTATAAACGGGACGAATCCCACGATCGAAATCAAGCGTGGGACTAAAATTAAAATTAAGAGCGTGACCGGGAGGAGGGGGGAGTTGAAATAGGAAGCAGTACCGAGATCAGAACTGAGAGCAGGACTAGGATCGACAGCGGGATCAGAATCTTAATCTACTTAAATCGAGACCGTGGTTAGAATTTAAGGCGGGATCATGATTGTAATAGAGAGTGTTACGAGAGATATATATATATATATCGACAGATAGGGGAAATGAAGGAATTCGTTCTATATCCATATGGATGAAGCCACGGGCTGCAGCTAGTCTGCAACAAAACCGTAGGATTTGAGTCCGAATACAAGGAATAGTTTCAATAATATTAAATGGTTTTAAATTTAGCCCTTAGAGTTAAAAAATTACCTGTTCGTTATATTGTACAAATTAACTATTTCATTTCTATTTGAGTTACTACACCATTATAATGAAGCCTCGACTTATGCGTTAAATTTCTAACTGAATCGTCTAATAAAATCGATTGAAGTTCTATTTACTGATCACCCGTTTATGTAAAGTGAGGGTTCCGTCTGGCCACAATGGCGAAACGTTGTCCAATTAACTGGTTGATGGATTCCAACGCATTGATTGAGGGCCGGTATCCATTAAAGTGGTGAAGTCACAATCCCTAGAGATTTTGGCAGCTTAATTGGTAGCCTTTATGGCGTCGTTTCTATTAATATAGATCTTACAAAGATAATTACTAGACTCGCTCACTGCTTAACAACGCAACGAGAGAGCGATGGCGCAGAAACGACTTGGGTAAATATGACGTTTATTGTTTTGTATTTTATTTTGTGCCAAATATAATACAAGACAATATTAATTTTGGGATGTTTGGAAATGATGTCCAAAGTCTCCTTTTAAAGAAGGAAAAATGTTTAGACAACAAACATCGATATTTTGAAATAAATAAATTTTAAATAATTGTTAAAGAGTATTGCACTTTCTAATTTTTCACTCGTCTACGGGACATCTATATGTCCCGTAGTTGCGTAAAAAGTTAGATGTTTGTATGCAGATAACATCTAAACTAAAACTTGCCAGAAGGGAACAGACTTACATACATGCATAGTGCATACGTAGACTGATAAACACTTTACACGTAAAGTCTTACATGCATACGTACACTGATGAACACTTTACACGCGTACTATACGTGTAAAGTGTTTATCAGTCTACGTATGTATGTATGTTTGTAAGTCTGTTCTCTTCTGGCAAGTTTTTGTTTAGATGTTATCTGGTAAGTTTGGTCTAAAAGTATATACGTTGTCCAATTTCATAAGTATTTTTTTTATAATTTTGTGTCCAAAGTGCGACAAGTTAGTTGATTTTAACGGAATAATTAGAAATCTTCAAAACGAACTTTAAAAAAAAATGTGTTTTTAGCCATTACCACAGACGATAATCCATAATGAAGTCGACACGTTATAACGGTAGCCGGTAAACTGCGGTCTGCAGTTAGTAGTTACATAAGTGATAAGATTAACTGGTGTGGCAAGGAGATAATGCAGCTAACTTCAAATAGCATTTGGTTAAAAAAAAAGAGCTATTCGAGGATAAAAAAAACTTATGAGCTGTGAAACGGATTCTTAGGTCTACAAATAAAAATACTAAAATATATTTCGAGTTCATAGAAACGCAGTGTAAAGGTTACACTGCGTTTACGTTTGTGTAAACGTAATTACGTAATAACTGCTATTACGTAGTTATTAATTTTTAATAATAATTAAAAATAGCGTGTCAAACATAATTGACACGCTATTACGCAGAAACGTAATAGCGTGTCATGACAATAGCGTGTCAATTGTCTTGACACGCTAGTCAAGACAATTGACTAGCTTGTACCGTTGGAAATAATAAAAAGAAAACAGTCTTTTGTTTCGGACGTCATTAGTTCGACTAATGCGTTTCTCTATAAGTTTAAATATATATAAGAAATGTAATAATGTAAATGTAAATAAAAAAATCATTGTAAGAAAGAAGAGTTTCGGTTCACACAAATTGTTATGGACATGTGTCTTTTAAAGGCACGCTTGACCATAAAAAAAAATAGGGTACGTACACAGTACATCTTATGATATAAGAAATTGGCTCTAATTTGTCTGTCCAAAAATGTTCAATTTGAGATTTTATTATAAATTTATATGCATTTCACTACACGTATTGTGTTATCATGTTTTGTTCGCATCTCGATATTAGTGACAATTTATGGTTAATATCATGAGTTATATTATTGGATATTATTATGACTGACCTTATGAATTGAATTAGGTGTAATATATGGGTAAGTATTTTGATTTAGAAGATTAGGTGAAGTATCAATGATTTAATTAATTTAGGTACGAAACTGATGATGGATTTATTTATAATTAATTAGATGAGATATGAATTATCGCTTTAATTGACTGCTTAGGTATGAAGGTCGATTTATTAGGATTGATAAATTGATATTTATTGGTATGTGATTTGATTTTATCTGATTATTTTATTAAAATTGATTATTTCAATTTACGACGTGAATTGGGATACTATTTGTTTATATATTTATTTCGCAAGTTTTAATTAAGTTTCGTGTATATATCTTTACATGAATGTTACAAATGGCAATGTGCGAGCATTTGCGTCAGTGTCTCTAGGCAAAAAAAAGAGAGAAAGGTGTATTTATCCTCCTTAGAAAAACAATTGAAGAGAAAACAATACAGCCGGGCGTGGTAGGATGCGCCGACGCTGAGCCGAACGCAAGGGGAAGGCAGTCGATTTTGGGACACGTGAAAGAGTAATCGGGTCTTGAGGAAGAATCGGTGAAGTCACGGGTAAATCAAGGTTTTGGAAGCTGATCCTAGTCGTGTGTCCACACAAGTACCAGTTACAGCGAAGCGGCCTCAGCAATCCTCGAAGACGTCACAGACGGTGGCCGCCAGAAAAGATATCCTATTTTATTACGTACCTAGTATTTTACATTGTCTTTCATGTACGCAGATTTCCTAATAAATAGTTATATTTTTGACTGGCTGGTCATTCACCTGAATGACCACTGGTTTCTGGGAGCTGTCCCTAAATTTGAAATAAAGTTCATTAACTGAGGTATTAAATTTCCCCTTTTGCATTTGGTTTATCTCGGTGATGTCATTTTTTAAAAGTACCGGAGGTAGATGAGCATGTCTGATACGCATCAGAACTGTATGTCGAGGGTATATGGCTCCACAAGCGGGGCTCCATCTGCAAGGAGATCAGATCAAACTCTTGGCTCCATAGCAAATTGAACTCCTATTTCTAGAGGTGGTTCTGGTACACAAAAACCAACCATTGTAATAGAGTCACGCAATAAATAATTTGCTTAAATAAGTTAGATTTAAACATAGAAAATCTTGCAGAACACGATAATGTTAGATATATTTTAAATGCTTAACTATAATATTTTAGTGCTTACATTTTATTTTATTTCATTTCTTTTCTTTAATTTAATTTGATTCTATATTTTTTTATTTCATTGTGTATTATGTAAAATGTGTAATTTGCCTATTGTATTTTAATTTAAAGGTGTAATTTACTTGAAGTTTACTTACTTAAAGAAATTTATATAATTTATATAATAAAAATTTATATAATCAGCGCATTTAGGAAATTCGATCGTACGGTTGATTGATTTTATTGACATTGAAGTTTTATTTGATATTATTTGTCTTATTTGAGACCAGAGTTAATATTAACCGATATTTTGATGATATAATTTGTGATTTGACTATAATAAAGATAGTCTCATACTGAGCTTCTACGTTGATAACCCTAGTACTTAAGACGTTTATTCTGAGGTTGCGGTGCTTAAAAAGTATCGAGTATATGACTTTATTTTATACAGACATTTTCAATGTGACCGAAACTAGAAAACTCAGAAAATTGAATATTTTCTTTCTTGAGAATTGATATTGAACACATAAAAATGTAATTGTGACATCTTACGGATTGGAGAGAGCTCTATTGTGCCGAACAATGCAATTTATATGACCGTGCAAAAATGTATCGCCTAGATTCCGAACTCGAAACGGAACAGAGAGCTAGACTACGGTCGCTCTAATTTCCTAACGATCTCGCTGCGGCTGACTTATATCGGTACAACATACCGAACGAGTGAGGAAACACCCTGACGCTGTGAGCGGGGGAAGAGATCAAACAGCTTCATTTTTCGTAGAATGTGAAAAGCACGCGAAACGAAACATCAGCGGGTGGAGTTTCGCGACAATCCGATAAAATATAGGTTCAGATCGTGAACCGTGTAAGAATTAAACTTCGGTTCCCGATCGAAAACCAGACTGTTTCGCGCTACGTAATTTCACTAAATTTATTGTCTAGACGATCACGCGTGCTAAAGCACACATGTATAATGTAACAGTAGATATACATGTAGGCCATATATGGATCCGTTTCAGCTAAAATCTAGAGTCAGACTGGAAGGTCATTCGAATAAAAGACGTATTTTTACTTGTCCATTTAAAGGTCATTTATGAAACCGTTATGTATGTGTATACCCTTTCAGTCCACCCATAACGTAATTCATATGCTACTGGCATACTATAAATACTAGATGAAAACATATGATCACAATTTTTGAAGTTCAGATCGACGGTAAATAAATATTTGTGTTTGATGGATGGATACAGCCATCTATCAAACAAAAATATTGACCCTGACGATGACGTATACAGACTATTACAGACGTCATATACTTAAAAACATCTAATTATTTGTTTTTAGAGTCCGTTTAAATAATTATTAAAATAGGTTATTGAATGCGATTCTTTTTTAATTTTTGTAATAGGTCTTAAACTTTTTTTTATGGGTTTTATTTATTTTTGAACCTATAGCACAATCATTTTAACTTACAGCAACAAAGTAAAACAGCCTATTTTGGTAAAATTATTTTTATTAATATTGGCTGTTTTAATATTTTACTTCGTATGTTTCATTCACTAATTTATGGGTTTGGTGTATTTTTTTTAATAACTTAGGAATTATTAAAAAAACTTACACTAATTGTTTTTAAAATTTGTAATTACCTAATTCGTTGATTAGTTAAAATAGAATGTAGAAAAATATATTGAAAACTTTTCAGTTTCAGAATCAAAAATTATTATCATTTTATAGAATAACGCTGTTTAAATCATTGATTAACTAATTCCTTTTTGACAAGAAAATTCAAAACAGTGAATCAAATAATTATCGTTTATTTTTACACCTGATTTCAGTTCGTGTGCATTAGGAAAAATGTAGTAAAATATAAAGGTTTTCCGACAAAAAGATTAAATAACTTTAAATAAAAAATGAGACTTCATTTATTTAGATGTTGATTATATTTATATTTGTTATTGCGAAAACGTTAAAAAAATACATATTACATAAGAAAATCAAAGATGCAACATAGCGTACATAATTAAGATGTGTGGTCCTTATGTAAAAACATAGGACCATATTTTAGGATTTCATCAGCAGATAGTGCGTTGTAGTCTAGGGTTGCCGTATCAAGGGATCTCCGTTTTATTTCCTGACTATATTTGATTTTTTGGGGAGCTACTTGCAATACTTTCCTTAAAACTAAATTTCAATAAAAAAGTCATTATTAAAACGAATATCGACTTAAGAATAAAGCTATTAAAGTGGTATTTTATAAAACGCGAATTTAAAAGTAAGCCGTAGAAAAGGCTCTGAATCGATTTAGTGATATTTATTTTATTTTTTAAAGCTTTAATCGTCTTGCTGATGAGGCATATCTCCCATAGTCTATTTATTTCAGAGCGAAATACTCGGATCTACAGTCCATCACACTTAATCAACGTGATACGAGAACGACCGTGACCGACGGCTTGAGGCACGGAGTGAGTGGTTTCAATTTAGGTCAGAACTCATAAGTCGATTGTCCCATCGTCAGGATGGAATTTGGCGCGTCCTGGTCCGAACGCGACGCTTTTATTTTTTGAGCCAGTACAGCTTTTTTTTTAATTATTGAGAAAATTCTGAAAAAGGAATTTTAAATAAAAAATAAATTATTTTCTGATGTCAATCACTGAAAAACTCTTTTGACACACACTCTAGCAGACTGTGTGTCAAATAAGTAGAAATTTAATTTTAAAACAGTTCACGTGGAACGTTTTTTAATATGCATATAATTTAGTGTTCAGTATAAAGACGAGGATGTGCACTACCATTACAGCTATAAAACCTTGTATGGAGTTAAGCTTTCAAAGACAAATTCTGCAACCCGCAAGAATGCATCCGCTATTCCGAATCGAGATCGGGACAGTAATTGAGGCACGCTTGTTTCAGTAAAAATGGTAACGGAAAATGTTGTCACGCTAGCCTTTGCTTACAGTTTCGGCCACGCGGATACACGATGAACCTCTTCATTTCGTATCTCGAACGATTTCATTGTGAGATATGAAATCGAACCCGGCCCTCCTCTCGATTTTTATCCCTACCAAATTATATCACAAGAATATTTTTTATCCCGAACTACTGGAACAAAAGATATTTTATTAGGCCGGGGAAAAAAGGTTTTTTCGTATTTTATAAGCAGTAAAATATCTTTGATTGTGCTGTGTGTATCGGCTGGTTTTGACTCTATTAAATATATGAAATTAAAAAAAAAAGAAAAATAAAAGGTAAAAATGGTGTCCCGCTATTTTTCTATTGTTTTCCTGTACACCAAAATAAGTGACTAACGTAGAAGTTCGATACATTTTGAAGCAATATTACAAAAAAGGAAAAAATGCGATACAAGCCTAAAAAAATTGTCACGTTTATGGACCTAACGCATTGTCGGTAAGAGTAGCACAAAACTGATTGAAGAGTTTTCAGTCCGCTAATTTTATTGTCAAAGATGAACCTCACTCTGGTAGATCTGTTACGGATAAAGGCGATGTCATTTTGGAAAAAGTAAAGCACAATTGGTATATTAGTTGCTAACAGAAAACAGTTTTTACCCATTTAAAAAAAGCGGAATATACATAAAAGCTCGATACTAGGGTTCCACATGAGCTCACTGGAAGAAATCCAATGAATCGTGTACTCGTTTGCGATTCTTTATTGAAACATAATGAAACCGAACCGTTTTTGAACAGATTGATTAACGGTGATGAAAAATGGATTACCTACGACAAGAATGTGCGAAAAAGTCATGCTGGCCATAGTCTTTTACCGCCGGGCAAACCATAAATTCGGATCTATATTGCCAACAACTCATGACACTCAAGCAAGAAGTAGAGAAAAACTGGGCGGAATTGATCAACAAAAAAGGTGTGGTTTTTTAACATGATAACGCCAAACCAAACACATCTTTAGCCATTCAGCAAATATCGAGAGAGTTTGGTAGGGAAGTGTTAATGCATCTACTACATAGCCCTGATTTTCCACTCTCACATTATCACCTGTTTCAGTCTCTTCAGAATTCTTTAGGTGAAACTGCTTGTCGCAATTATCGCAATTTTTGGGATTAGAAATACCAAAATTTCTACAGCAATTAAATTATGTCGCTACCTACAAAAGTCAACAAGTTGTTTTAACAAAATGGCATATATATATGTAAGTCAAATATAATAAAACAATATATTTAATTTTATACATAAGATACGAAAAAACTTTTTCCCTGACCTTATATATGATATTTCATCCAATCTCGTTTAGCTTTTGTGCGTGGTTTAGTCAAAGATATCCTAACTTTTACATTTATAATATTCTAGAATTTCGTATACGCACAAGTATTATGTTAGTCGTCTTTCGAAATATGTTCTAGTCAAGTAAAGTAAATACATTGTATTAAAACAATAAGTTACATTCGATAAGACACACATTGTAGTTTGTATGTTTAAAATAGCAATTTTTATTAGACTTTTAAATAATTGATTTTTCAAAGGATTGCAAAATAACACACGAACATACGCGCCACCGGAAAGTTTGGTCACCAACAACCCCAAAGGAGTCGCTAGCGTGTTGTCGACCTTTCAGACTACCATATATTCATTACCTCTCGGTACCTGCTACAGCCAAAAGTGTAATTCTTAAAGGTTCGCAACAAGATGGCAAAGACATTCTTTGGCAGTCTTGAAAAAAGAACTGCTCTATGGAACCACTATGATTCCATTTAAAATTATTAGTTTACTACTCAGGTATCTAGATATCTGCGTCGTGTATTCAAAATTACATGTATATATATGTTTGGTAATTTTCGGTAACCTATTAAGAAAATGTCGTAGATTACAGTAAAACGACATGTGTATTCGACTTTCTTTCCTTAGTAATAATAAAGTTAGTAGTTATAGTCGCATTACAAACGCATTAGCAGTATAAATGTGTAGTTGCACGACAAGGGTGAAAAGGGCTATTCAGAGGATGTCCGTGTATTAGGTAACTATGTTTTGGGTCATGTTTAACTTCCTTCTACTGTGACGGTTAGTGAGAGAAATCTGAACCACTCCCCGTCCTTTGCAATGAATCAACTCATTTTATTATTTTATTTTTATCAAAACAATTTTCTGATAAATATTATTTTTTTAAATAAAAAAGTACAGGCCTATTTCATGTTTATTAACAGAGAACACACAAATAAAGTTACCATTTTTATTATATAAGTTAAAACTAATAATTTTATAACTGGCGTCTATTCTAAAAAACAATTGATTATTGTACATATTTAAGTACTAAAACTGTAAGTAAACTTAATATTTATTATGCGTAATTTCATTTTTTTTTTTACATCTTGAAAATATTATTATTTATACATTTTTAGATCATTTGTCACTTTTAGTGATAGATAAATCAAACTTTATAATTCGATTTACTGTTTGTAATTCGAAACATGTTCTTCAACTTAGATAACGGTTCATAGGAAGCAAAGAAATCGTTGTTTCAGTGAAAATAAGTAATGAAATTTACTTAATATTTCAAAAGAGAAGAACCGGCAACGTTTTCGTAGAATTTCACACACGGGAACTTATACGCTTAATTCTGTACTTGACAAAAGTGTTAAAAATTGTGCTTATAGGACTATGTGTTAATAGCTTTTTATTAAACGAGACCGAAGAATGCTGTTGTTCTCGGATCTGCGTGGGGTAAAGCTGGGGGCGCTACTAGTCTTAGATTTCATTCATACCAGAATTAGAAGAGCGTAGCATTTAAACCCAAAATTAGCGCTCATCCAACGTTCTCCTGTTAAGCTGTTCATATAAACGTTTTAAAATCACTCTTGTGCAGTTTCTCCATGCCATGGAGAGTGCATTCAATTTCACAAAATTAATAGCAATGACGGTTTGTGTTGTAAGAAGGGAAAAAAGAAATAAAACGCATTCTGGGTGCATCCCCCCTGAATGACAAGTGATATTTAAAAATACAAATCATGATATTTTACTATGATTTGAGGCAGTATCCTGCTAATTTTTGGATTTTTTTTAAAGAAAACTCAACTGTGATGCATAAGTTATGGTGTTACTTTTGCTCTTATTCTATTTCATCGTCTTATTTGACCCAAAAAGTTGGAGCATCTAGACGGTGTATTCTTTTCTACATAATGATAATTCTAAAATCGGTTCACAAACCAACCAAGAGTTACCACGGATTATACTCAAAAAACAAGAAAATTCGACTAGAAAACCTCCTTTTTTGTTGTCGGTTATGAAAGTACAATCTATATACTTTTTTTTTGTGTAAATAATAACATCTTACAAATAATAAAATCTAAAGGATTTGATAAGACACAAATCCAATAATTTTTGAAGTCTTCTTATACTTCAAAAATATATCTTAATAACAAGACTGTAGCATCCTTTATAATTCCTTCTTTTGTGATATCAAATAATCTTTCATATATTTGTATTACAGCCTGAAATATGTACATAAGCATTTGAACGACCATGATTGTTTTAAAAATTTTACTAAACGCCGATATTAAATATATAAATGGGATCTTTTTCTTACTGCATTTAAAAAGAGGACATAATTTCCTATATTTCATTAAAATCAAGAAAAATGTTAATTGAAATATATTGTTTAAATATAGCCAATGCTATGTCGTACGATGCTAGGTCGTAAATTACATAAGTTATCATCTTTCACGATAATCCACTATAAATCCTTGGTCTTTTTTAATTTTAATGACATGAACGGTTTAATAACTCCTGAAAAATGCCCGACTCAAAATGTATAATATTTGCGAGTACTTTACGATCGAAAAATATTTTTCGTCTCTTTTCAGCAATTGTTGCTATCACTGTATTCTCGTTGACAAAATGGGAATTTTTTTTACCATTGTGCGGATGATTCAATGAAGATTAATTCTGAGAGCTTCAAAAAATGGTTAAATTTAATGTAAATAAAAAATGTGAAAATAGTTTAGAGAACTTTACCGTCAATCAAGACATACCTTTGAAATCCATTAACTTAGATTTTTTTTATTAGCTTTGGAATTCTGCAAGGAATTTGCGACTGAAAACGGTTTTATGAAAATATTGGCTTGTAATAGTTGTAATAATATACTCCGGATGGCATTTTTCAGAACAATTCACGTTCTTATTTTTTTTTGTTCTCTGTTTCAATTTATAAGTTAACAAAAGAGTTTTGTTTCTTATTAAAAATTGAATGTGAATCATGAAGAGTATACACTTGGATTCTTCAAATATTTTATATATTTTTTTTTGCATTTTATTTTATCAAATTTACAGCGCGACTAAGATAAAAGTTAAAGCGCATCGTGATCTCTATAGATGTATTTTTGCAAAAGTTTTAAATTATAAAGCAACATTAATTCCTGAAGGAACAGTTCGACTATCCACTGGCAAGATTATTAATAGACACGCAATTTTAAACTGTTTTCGTACATATAATTTAGCACATAGTTTTATTTTTGTTTTCCGATCATTTACTTAATTTATTATTTAAATATTTTTTTAATTTGCAATTTATTTTTTAATAACTACAAATAAGATTAGGTACCTATATTGTGACCTTACGTATTATAAAATACAACAACTCTCTGTCAAGCTGTCTATCTGTCCGTTTGTGCACTTATAACTCGAAAACCGTCTCTCCAATTTATATGATTCTTTTTTAATAAGTAAATATGTTATTTAACTAAGTTTTAGTCAATATTTGCGTTTGCCTATTGTTTCATTTACATAAACATAGACAGAAACCCTTACTCTTTTATACCAATTGGAAAAGCAGAAATGTCCAAGGGAGAATTAAGAACAAAACCGCTCCGGAATTGGAATTGTGTACAGGTCTGGAATCGGGATCAATAATAGAAACGTGATGATTTTTTAATAAACCATTTGTAAAGCTAGCTAAATTATTGTGAAGATTTTTCTCCTTACGTAAACAATAAAGCACCTATCTATATTTCCGAAATCCAGAATAGATCAATGTACTAATAAAATTTAAACTGCTCTTAGTTTATACGTCTTTTGTTTTAAAATTGTTCTCAATGTCCGCATATTGCCGAATAAATTTTCATGCGTCGTTTTAGGACCTTTAAAAATAATAGTGTATTGCAATACATTTCTTTCCAGTTTCAATACAAACCTAGGCACTTTATTAATAAGTAGTGGCTCTGTATATGAGATTATAACAGAAATGAGCCATAAGCTTACATAGACCGTCGTCGGACATGCACGATGATAGCACAGTCTCGTTTCGCAACACGACGTCAGGACAGAAGTACAGCCGGCGTCGGCGACACAAAAAGTAACAACCCTGTGTCAGACGCGCCGTGTACTTGGCAAAAAGCCAGCCCGGAGTGACGCGTCGTTTGACACGGACGACGCGGCCGTTGTTTTCCTACATTAGCGGCGACGGATTCCAAAATCATAATAACTGTCGCGAAGGGCGGCGGCAATGCGATGTCGCCGGAATCCCTTCATAACGAAAACAGAGATTGCGCATTTTCCTCCCTTTTTTTTTTATTTCCGTGAGTTATTGGTTACGAAAAGCGTAACCTCGATTCTATAAAGCCTCGTACGTTTAAATTAGACAACGATTTTTATATAAAGAGTGATTATGTCGTGTTTATAGATACATTGCCGTTTGTAACCTTATAAAGCTTCTATTTTTTCAATTTTACTATGACACGGCAACAAGACCTAACATTACAAGTTACTTAATGTATATAAATTGTATATGTTGTGATTTTGTGCAATATTTCAAATATCTATCAAACTTCTCCTTTCAATTTTTAACGGAAGTTGTCTCATCATAGACAACTTTTCTGGAGTTAAGATAGAATGCGATCACAACATTACCTTATATAATATTTATTTTCAGAAGTGGGTGTTGAATAATTTAAATGTGTGTTGCGTTACGTATTCTTTTAACATTTCCTTTGGATTTGAACGTTTTTCATACACAATCTGTTTAGATGTGGTAGAGCCATGCTGTAGTTAACTTACTCGTAGTTGCGACACAACAGTGGGCTGCCTTGACCGGTGAGATATCAAATTGTCGCAAAATACAGACATAAAGTGACAGCTTCCGCTGTTGCCTTTCGTCTTGTGAGTGACAGTACCGGTGGTAGTATGTATTGTGTAAGAATAAGCGGGCGAGTCATTATAGATTCGTTTCTTAACATGACTCGAGCTCTATTCGATTTGTATAAAAGAAATAATGCTGGTGCCGATGTAAATTCAAAAGTAAGTTAAATTTGCCATGTAACAATGAAAAGCACTAAGTACTGAAAGCGTCACCTTGTAGCTTAGCATTTTAAGATATGTTTCATGAGAAAAATTAATAACTTTGTTAGTATGGCAAATATTCCCGGGTTAAAAGATATCTGAACGTCTATGCATTAAGTACAAAGGAGTTGCGACCTACCTACGATTAAATATGTTTATTTGTTCTAAAGCTTTTGTGTTAATCAGAAAATAAACTTTAAGAAGCTAGGTATACAAAACATTACACTCATTAAGGATAGACGTGTTTTTAAAATGTCTTTTGGTGTAGAATACTCGAGTGATGAAAACCCGGAGATGTACAAAATACCTCATAAAGAAGTACATAGACAACAAGATGTTTTTGCAATTGGTATTTTAAGTGCAGAATATAAAATACAAATTTTCAAAATACAATTTTAAATAAAAATACTTTTTTATTAACCATTTTTTTTAAACGCTCATACTTATACGAAATTTTTACATGAGAGTTAAGTAAAACCAATTCTTCAAGCATTGGACCTTACATCTTTCTTCCGCGGCCTTTCATTATTACGCCTCCAAACAGAGAATAGTCACTCCTTGGGGGCAGAACTCGGCATATAGGTGTTATACTTTATTTTCTTAACTAACTGCTGTTTAATCAAAAATAAAACCTCCTTTTCATATGTAACAGGTGTCATATTTCGACTTCCAAGAACGACAAGGGAAAGAGGACACAAGCGGAGCGAATGTTTTTTTATCGCTTTCATAACTCGCCACGTTGAAGGCATCAGGCAAAGGTAAATGGAACATACCGCTTTATTTTTTCATATAGGTTACTGAATTTAGATAATGCGTTTCTTTATTGTGCTTATGATGCCATAACGTAAAAAAAAACGCGTAAATGGTATTGAGCGTTTCCAGAATACAAAGATACAAACAACAAGACATAATATAAAGATTAGGAAAAAAAATCATATACAATTTTGAAATAGAATACGAAATTCACATATAATTTAGGATCTGTATTTCAAGTACTACAATCTCAAATGAGTCACATTGCTGTCTAAATCAAAGTCATTGCAGAAATTGGTAACCGTACCCGAATATAATCCACTTACAAATGCTTTTTAGTAATTTAATCCAAATTTACCTATTCTATTTAGTAATTACTAATTAATAATTACTATTTTATATTTATGCTAAATGTACGCTACGCTAAATATAGTCACGGATGTAGAATTTGAAATCTTTCCCAGCATTCTTTATATCTTCTAACCTTTCGTACGTATGTTTGTGTTTGCACGTTTTCAATTGATACGAACCTACTAAACAAACTCGTTTTCGCCATTTTTCAAAAAACGCCAGGAGACTATTAAGCTAATTATCTACATTACGCTTGTATTATATAAAAAATAACACCAGACTTTGTCAAATGACAGAAGCAAAAGTTTCAGTTAATCTAAATACTGCTTGGCCATGAGATATCCTGAAACAATAAAATATTATGTCAGTTTAATTTTTCTTTTAAGGCTTTGAAACGAAAAGGTGCATAAAAAAAGTAATTCGTATTTGAAACAGAAGGACATGCTCACTAGAAAAAACCCGCTCTAGAATAAAAGGTACAATGAAATGGCCAAAACATTGCTCACAGTTACAAGAACGACGTAGTTTAGTAAATATCGTGTTGATAGGTGCTAAAAAGATAAGTGTCGCTATTGCCACAAAATGGCGAAGATTTTCGTAATAACTAGCTCTTGCCCCTGGTTCCGCTCGCGCGGACATATTATTAATTCCTTAATATCTGTATTGAGTAATATTGTTGTCACTGATACCGACATGATCGTGTATTCGATTTAAGCTCAGATTTCAGAGTTGCTTTCTATTCGTTCGTTCATGTTCTCTATTCCAATCGCGCGTCCTTCTTTTACCCAATCTCGCTGGCGCTCTCGATAACACCGCTTCTTTCTTAAAGCAAACAGTAAGCATGGCTGACACAATAAAATAAAATTAATAACTTTTAAAGGTTTTAGTCATAAGCAGTCGTATAGGTAAATACATAAAATAACCTATATTTTCTGTGACTATGAATTCCGTCAGTTTTTTAAATTAAACTGAAGTTGGGTAAGTCATTGTCAAGTGATAAGTAAACATATAGACAAACAGATAAAAACATTAACAAACTGTAGGTTAAATATTACAAAATGGTATTCTCTATTAGTATGCTAAAGTTCGTTAAAATTAATTTAAGTGTGGTTGAGCTATGAAATAACATACAAACTAATAGATAAACTAACAAAAAAAAGTATTTTCCTATGTTAATAATTAATTCATCAAAATTGGTACAGGCGGTTAGGCGTTAAAACGTAATAGACAGACAGATAGAGACACTTTTGCATTTCTACTATTAATTAATTAATAATATGATTTGTTTCATATATGAAACGGACTAGCCAGTGCACACAATGATGTCTGTCGAAGTTCCAATTTTTTTGACTTTCTTGATAAAAATACGATACCTCAGCTCTTAAAGATTAATGTTAGATAATGAAAGCGTAACGTTAGATAGCTTATAATGTTTTTCATACATATGTTTGCTATAAACGCAGATTATAAGAAATTATGGAAACTTTTTAAATCTGACTGATGGTTCTAGAAATTCTCGCTTTCAAATAAACAAAAAAAATAAATTTATACAACGTTTAACCTTCTTCGAGAATTAGATTATGGCATGCAAAAATTTTTTAAATCCGACAGGCCGGTTCAGAGATTAGCACGTTCAGACAAATGCACATTTTTTTTTTATTTTATATATTACTATAAATTATTATCATACGAATACTTATTCAAAAATAAATCTCTAGCTATTATTATTATCGAGTTCTGAAACTAGGCTAGTTGAATTTTTTAAATAATAGACGATTATATATATAATAATAAATGTCTTTTACGTGGAATATTACTATGCGTGAATAGATAATAGTAAAAAGACAGGGATTACACGAGAAAAAGCCAACTGGATAATTCTCGCGACTTCTTTTATTGTGGTCCGAGTTGACTCTATAAAAACATATTAAACCACGCTGGTCTCGCTTCTTTGCTCAGTTTAATTAACTAAGCCTCCAACGTTTATGTGTTTGCGTTTACGAGAATAATATTCAGTATATTGTCAATTGAAATTTTAATACAGTGAGATTTTAATTTGTATGATATTTAAATAAAAAGAAAGTGAACGAAGACTCTTTAATAGCCATGAAAGTATTTTAAAGATTCATAAACGAAAAATGTGGGATTCATGCAGTAGAATGTTCATATGGTAGAGCCATGCTGTGGCCAACTTGGCTGTAGGACAAAAGTATAGCAGGCTGACTGGTGAGATTCCACACTCTTATAGAATGTAGGTGTGAAGTAAAAGTTTTCGCTATCGCTTTTCATCCAGTGAGTGGGAGTTCCGGTGGGCCGTTACCTCCTCCGTCACCCCACTCCCTCCTCTATCAATCCACTCTCGCCTCTATTAGCCAACTTTCCACCATCAACTATCCTATTTCTATGTAAGAGGTCGGAAACGGACAAGTTACTCCTCTGGGGTTGCGAGTGTTCATATACGGTGGTTGCAACCAACTCATGGGTAGCTCGAATGCTCGTTTGTCCCTCAAAAATGTTATAAAAGAAATAATTGATACGTGAATAGGTCACCTATCACTAAAAATTTTATTAGTCTTCAAATTGTAAGAACTGTTGTGTGAGTTTTCTCAATGTTCCTTATGCGTCCTTCACCTTTTTTCATGGCTATTAGAAAATTCAATATCACAAATTTTGAGAACAATCGGTATGGGGATACCGATATTCATCTGAATAGTAGAATAATATGAAATATAATCTAGTTTTTAGGCACTTTTAAAACGCGGTGTATCAATGTTTTTCTTTTATTTAATTAATATATGTTAGTACTTATTATTCATTTTATTATTGTTCCTCTCTTTCTGTTAAATACTTAATTCTTCGTTCTTATAGCAAAATTGTTGCAAAAGTTGTACCAAACAGACAAGGACGTGAGTTAATATTGGATTCTCATCCGATTATGAACTGTTCATTGAAAATTTAGGTCTCTAGGTTATTAAGAAGTTAGTTTAAACTTGATACAAAATTTGTACCTAACTCATAATCAGATAATTAAGAAGCAAATAAAAACGGGACATAAACATTTTTTATCCTTATTTAAAATAGATATCGTGTATTTTGAAAATTACTATTGTTAAAATAAAGTAATAATTAGTTTCTTTAAATATTATTCATAAAATTCATATCTACCTAGATAAAAATGAAAAATAATGAGTGTATTGAAATGAAAAATACAGAAAGTTAAAGTTTTAAGAGGTTGTTAAATATATAGTTTCCTGTTTAATTAAATGGAACGTCAATTAAAATTAGAAGGGGCAACAGCTTCAAAAATAACCACACTTGAATAAATTGTAACATTATTTTACAAACTCGCCGACAATCGCTCACCCCACTTAATTAAACAAAGTTTATAACAAAATATTTACGAATTTCAATTGTGAAAACCGGAGAGCAAACAGTGAGAAATGTTCATTACTAAAAACCGTAATAACGGATATTTTGTAAAATTTATTCCAGTGAATACAGAATATTATGAAGCTGGTGAAAATACAAGCTTTTTTACAGCTGCAAAGAATTACTATAATCAATGTCCCAGTCTTGTCATACTCTACTTATGTCCAACGCTTTGCCCTTACCGCAGATACTTTGGACTCAGTCTTATCTCCAAAGTCATTATAATTTTGCAATAATCTTGGGATCCCACTATTTTTAACTTAGTCATTATTTATAATTGCACCCAACACTAGATCATTAAGAGTATGTCTCATCACGTACTTTTTTGTATGGAACCTAAATTAATCAAAAAGCTGGGTGAAAAGATCTTGTTCTGATATTTGAATAGAAAAATATGATTAATTGTGAAGTTTCTATAAGAATATGATCAAAAATATTAATTTAATCTATAGAGAAAACCTAAAGAGAGACAAAAAAAATAGGTTAACCCTGTAGGCCAACCCTGAAATTTCCCGCTATTTTCGAGTTCAAAACACTCGAAAATATACGGGATTTGACGCGATTTTTTGAGTAAAAAAACGGTTTGTTTTCGATTTCTTTCGACAACGATTTCTCACAAACGAATCAACCCATTTTGACCCGGTTTGCGGCAATCGACGTGTTTTAATAGGTTAAGAGCTGATTAGATTTTGGAATTGATCGGTCAAGCCATTTTAAAGTTATTTTGAAAAAGCCACTTTAAAAAAACCTTTTTCTTAGTTTTTTGAAAATTTCTCAAAATCTACCGGTCCAAATCGACCCAAACTTTCAGGAAATCTAAGTTTGGTAAAATTCTTTGGAACGCCGTTTAGTGGACTCGATTCGGTCAAGCCGTTTAAAAGTTGTAAGAGGTTTATATAGATCCACACATACAAACACACACACACACACACACACACACACACACACACACACATCCACACAGACATACGGACATCATCTCAGGGATGATCAGGGAAGCTTCCTAGACCCTCAGAACGTCGAGATCTGATGAGAACGCGATTTTTGCAAAATGGGGTGAAACCAATAACTTCCCGAAAATTTTAGAAAATTTTCAATTTTCTTAGCGGGAAGTTAAAAATTAATTGAACTAGTGAAAGGAAATACCTCCGTTTACATAACGAACCCTTTACTGGCCTCAATGATAGGAGGCATTTCCTAGAGATATTTATTTGATTTTAGGTTCATAAAGAAGAACTCTGCACTGTCAACTCATCGTCAACACAGAATGGAACGTCTCAATCGCAGTCGCAGTCTCAATATTCAATCAGCCGAGCGATCCCGTAGCAGATATTTCTCATGGATCCGCACAAATAATCGAGAATATTTACCTCGAAATCACGTATTTATTATATAAGAAAATGGATCAATATTTGTGTAATATTATTATAGTATACGTTAAACATTTATGTTAAACATTATTAAATAAGCATAATAAAAGGAAAACCACGGCATAGCAGTGTACACACGGGGTAGGGACAAAATCGGCCCTTTATTGCTCTTTAAAAAAGAAGGCCACTTGGCCTACTATTCAGGATGCCCACAAACTTCTTACAAACACCTCACCTGAACAGTTTCTTCGGCCCACAACAATAAAGCATTGATATACCTCCATCGCAGTCAATCTGTATGAGATCTTGTCAATAAAAAATGTGTGTCAGCTCCGACGCAAGTCTGGAGTTTACTCCTTAAGTACGATTGTCTAAACATACGCAAAAAGAGTTTATTTAACTGAAAAATTTCGTTTTGACTAAAAATTTAAGAAAAATGATTAAAGATAAAATTTTTTTAGCCTATCTACAATTATTTTGTATTTTTAATTTTAAGTAAAAAGACGAAGATTTATTGTAATTCAAATTATAAAAATATTATCAAGAAGTATATAAAATAAATATTTACATTGTCAAAGAACACTTTAAAACACAAACAAAACAGTGGTGACGATCCGTATTAGAATTGTATAACTGATATACTATATATATATATATATATATATATATATATATATATATATATATATATGTATATAGGTATACACACAATATATGCGTCAGCAGCCTCGTTGCGTTGGCTACACACAAGTATATAGACAAGTATACAAGTATACACATACACGCGATTGAAAAGTGAAAGGTGCGCCAATAAGTTGCGCACCAAAAACGTAACGCGGATTCATCAATAGATGAATTTTTTTCTCCTCAAATTTTTCTCATACCGGGCGCCTTATATGAAAATCGATTCTTAAGGAGTAAACTACAATTATCTACACGCTGTCGCGAACTCTAATAAAAATAAGTTCTTATCATCAAATAAGCTTTGTCCGTGTAGGTGATTAAAAATGATAAATTTTAAGGCGATTGACAAAATTTTCTGTTTCTCACACCATTCCGAGCTGGTAAGCTGAGTTTGAAATCATTTGATCGTACTACCATGTAACACGAACTCCTTAACCAGCAACGTGTGCTTACTTTGTTTTCGCTTTCACACCCAGTAAAACTTAAAAAGCTCTAGGGTTGGCAGTTTAATTTAGTACCTTGAGAGAGGGTTTTCAGTGGGGAAAGATTCCAGATAGTCTTACCTTTCATAGCGTGACCGAATTATCTTTCGTTCGAGAAGATTTTCTCTATTTTCACAATTGTAACTCTAAAAGAAAGAACCATAAAGAAAAAATCTTACATATCTATTATTCAACAACACTGCATATGTATTTGGTAAATAGTGATATATAAATTAGCTTTCTTTGCATTGTGTGACAAGATAAAAGTTTTCTTAATGTATAATCAAAATTTAATTGATAACAAAGTTATTTTATTACTATAATTTATTTGAAGAGTTACTTCAAACAAATTGCAATAATAAAATAACTTGAAATTTTATATCAAATGACTGTTCAATTATTCCACTGTTCTCTTCACATACAAATTTGATAAACACAACATTCCAGTGAATTAATGCAGCCGCTTCATAGCTCTAATTCTAATTATTTATTCGGAAGGAGCCGAAAAATGCACAAAATAGAAATGACATAGTTCATCAAATAACGGTGTTATTAAAAATTGTACGATAGTCGAGAATTTTATGACCTAGCAGAAATCTGTTAAAAGCTATTTTAATATTAACTCAAACTATGTAGAGAAGCGAAGGCGCGCCGAGTCGAGAAAATAAACGACTAATTGAAATAAATTGTTAAAGCAACCGAAATCGAAAGGGAAATTACGTAATTTATGTTCGAGAAAGTTCTAATTTTAGACTTATTGCTAAAAATATGAATTAAAGCAATTAGAATGTAAACTTAAATCAGGGATATTAATTAAATTGTATTTTGCTAATTCTGTGCCGGAAGGGAACGAACAGCTAACTAAGTCTATTTTATATAACTTTTTGTGAGTCTTATTAGCTTTAATTAGATTAGCTTGTCTAGTAGACTTTTTTTATAAGATTTATAAGAGAAAACGAGCATGCGGACCTTTGGAATGTAGATGTTCACCGCCGCCCATGGACACCTGCAATCTTAGAGAAATCACGTGTCCGTTGCCGGTCTTTAAAATAAGAATACGATCTTATACCTTGAAAATCCTCTTGTCAAAGTTCCTAGAAAATACTGCTGATGATAAATCAATTCAGAGTTATACCGCACATAGAAATGTGCATATGAAGCGTACTGCAGTAGAACGTCAGCTATTAAGTTGGTGCTGATGGTATTTCTGCCGAAATAAACGGTGACGAAAATTAGTGGCAAGAGTGAGATTGAATAACTGTTCACAGCACTCCCCGTAGAGTGTTGAATAGAAGCATGAACAAATATGCTACATCTCTTCGCAAGGCCAACGGGTCGAGTTGGTGGGATACTGCATGGGTGCTGGAGATTGAGATGCTCTACGTTGGATGCGGTTAAGAGGCAAAAGTTGACATTGTATATTCTAGCTCAGAGGTGACAACAGTACTTTAGATAGGGTCGGATCTGTGCCTCAATAAAGTAAAAGACGATGATCCGGCTAGAAGCACTGTCGCGCTCTGTTGAGCAACTCGGGATTTTTAGAAGCAAGCTTCACTTTGGCCTCTAGATGATCGCGAAACTGTACGCTACTTCATGTCGATACCAAGGATGTCGATAGTCAGTGTGGCATAAAGGGAATGCTTCCGACGAGAAGAGAAGGGACCAATGGGGAGTTTTTAGCGGTGAACGCCCAAAATTGTGTTGTTTGGGGTTTAAATTTAAAGAGGTTAAGTCCAAAATTTTTAAAACTGTCTCGGTTTTAGACACAATTTGGTTTCCACATGCATTGATACGGTCCCGTTAAATATGCGTCTACAGTATCGTATGTGGCATACCAACGAGCGTTACTGATTATTAGTAAATTATCGACATGTAGGATAAATAGCTTAAGGGACTACACTGCGTTGAGGGATATCGACATTCATGGGTATGGGATCTGAACATGTACCTCCAATAACGACCTTAATGTTTCTTCCCTTGAGGAAATTTGCCAATGCACTTATATAAATTCTCGGGAATACAGGAAGGCCGTAGGAAGAGAGCTTCAAGAGTTTTATGCTAGACCCTAAGATTAAAGGTCTTTGCTGTACCCAAATTAACAGTTAAAGCTTCTCCTTTCTTCTAAAACGACGGGTTAATAAAGTAACATAACCACCAGCTAAGCGGTCACTTCAAAAATCGTACTGGCGGTCATTAATCAACTAGTGTTCTTCTATATAGCATAGAAGCTGGCGGTTGATAATAGATTACATCATTTCACAAGGATATGTCTGTAATAGGATGGATGTGAGCGTTCGTATTTTTTAGGGATGAGGTACACTAAAGCGATTTTCCAGGGATCTGAGGTTGTGCCTTCTGCTTTATTTAGTACATGATGAGCTCGTAGAGCATATGCCCACTCATCGGTCCGCGTGAAAAAGCAAAGAATTTCTCTATTTTTTATATTGAGGCCGAACACCTGTCATGGACAGATACGTTGAAGTCGACAGTTAACGATTCAGTTACATTGATTCCAATTTTCTGCGGTTATCAATGACATAATAATTAATATATATTGAAAAATACTCTTCGTGTTCAAATATTTATATACACTTTTCATGGCTATCGATTGAACAATGAAGAAGTTGGCAGCGCTATTTATATATATATATATTGACGAGTTACAGCAAAATAAATAACGCGATAATGTTCGTCGTGTCCAAATACCCATTCGTACAAAATTTATCATAGCTATCCGTTGAGTAGTATAGAAGTTGATGTACCGCTGGCTATAGATGGCGTAGTGTGGCGATTTACAACAAAGCGCACAACGTAAGAACCTTCTCCATAAAAAGCCATTTAGATAAGCCAACTTTCCTGATAATTGATGAAACGGTATTGAAGTTTATCAATATAAAGCAGATATAGATATGCGTCTATTTATACATATTGTGAACATACATTTAGTTTTAAAAGAAATAGCAAGTTTTCTAGTGAGATTCCATGATTCATAATCATCGATTGTGACGATCGATTGTGATTATATTGTTTATATGTATATTCGTATCTGTATATGTGTGTTTATATTAGATATTGCCGAAATTGCACGAATAAACGTCGTAAAAAAATTTCTATCTTTTGATTTTCTAATGCTTATCGTTTTACTTTTATTAAAATCATTTATGTACTTATTAAAAAAAAATGTTTACTAGTATAATTAAAAACAGGTCATAAAGTTGAACTACTTAAACGGGTACCTTTTGTTCGAGAATAAAAGCAACCTTATTATATTTAACGAAATTCCCTAAAATAAGCCGCCTATAGTTTCGCTCGCGAGAAAATGGTAACCATAATGTTTTATTTTGTGTACCTACACATCTATTGAACTTAATTTCAATTCTGAAATTAATTTTGTTTCTGATCCATCCATTCAGTCGATTAAAGTTATTTCAGATAATATAGTACTACGAATTCTGCACAGACAATTTTAAAATTAGCGGAACGGGATTAGAATCGAGAGCGAAATCGGGAATTAATATGAAAACAGTATCAAGATTTGAAATGAGGATGGAAATAAGAATACGATCGTGATTTGAATCGAGAGTAAAACAGGGATTGGAATCAGATTCGAGAGAGAAATTGGGTTCGGAATGAGAAGCAGTACTGAGATCACATTCGAAAGCAAAATCTAAATCTAAACAGAATAGGGACTATGCATGCAACCGCGGTCGAGAGCAAGGACCACGAGATGAACCATGGTGATAACGATTCGATAATAACATATTTTACGTAGACGGGGACGGAGTCACCGGTAAAATTTAATATGATGTAAGGGATGCACGAAAGATATATATGCATCTAGAATTGAAAAAAATAACCTAGCTAATCCTACCGTACAGTATTAAAAATAAGTACTCGTAAAAAGGTAAGGCTTTCAGCTAAATAAGAGTAACGTCTTCTTGCTGTTTTCAAATAGACAGAAGCTGTAAACAACGAATGCTTTATTATTTATTTTTTATTATATCATTATAATAATAATATCAGCCAGAGTAATTATTACGCCTACGTGTCCTGAAAACGTGAAAGGTATATTTTATATTACTGGCCTACTCGAAAGGGGCGTAGCTGTTTAAATTTATACCTCGAGCTACGAGACATTGTGGGCAGACCTGGCTCATAAAAGTTGCTGCGAAGATTAAGTACAACATTCTGTTAACAAATTCGAGTCGTACGACCCGCGTGTTCCGTATGTTAAATTAGATACGAATTAATTGGGACGTATAACGGTCTATTTTAGTTAAATTTACATCGAAGTGATGAAACTCGCGTCTTGTTAAGCTAAGTGAGCATTTCCTGTTACCTCGGATTGGTACTCGTGTCTCGGCAACAGTTTTAACGATTTCAAGGTAAATTTCCATTTTGATAAAATATTGCTTTTCAAGTTTATCTATACAGGCGTTATCCCTGCAAAAACGTGTTACAAAAAGAAAGCTAAGCGATGTCTTATTTATCGTTATTTTGTCAAATTTTAAGGTAAAATACATTGTTATCATGTTATTGATTCTCAACAACAAATGGCGTCGCATGACGTGAACTAAAGATTGCACAAAATAAAAACACCCAGGTTTTAGCAATTACGTTGTGTTATTCCGGACAGTTTCGTTTAATTGTGTTCAAAAATTAAATATGGTCATAGATTATATGTGGTATACTATCATCTGATAGGTTAGAGTTAAAATTGCTTAAAATTGTCAGCAAGCCTTTTAATGGTTTAGTTTTCTAAATAGTCTCAAAGAAGCGAAACTTTTACCTTCTTTAAGCGAGTACTCAAATTTTTCTTTCATATTGTAGTTTTATTTTATGATACAATTAATAATTATATCCAAACTATTACATTATTTAAGTACAATTTTCTATTACATTATATTATATGAACAATCTGTTAATTAATCATAATTGTGACGTCAGTCCTGTTCTCGATTTTTATTCTGTTCGTTTCTGCCTCGTTCTGAGGTCTCAATCCTGTCCTGCTCTATATTTTTATTCTGGTCTCGCTATCGATTTTAATGCTCAAGAATCGTAGGGGGTAAAGTGTTTTTCCATTCTACTCAACTAACCCGAAATCAAGATCTAGGACCTGCTAATAGTAGTAATTCTAAAGTTTCTGGTTCACCCATGTGTTGAAGATTAAAAGTATCTACTCCATTATCTAGAACAAATAAAATTTATTTTCAAATGGCTGAGTATGTTCATGTTTAGCAATTTTTAAGTAATATCGGGACACCTATGCCTAAAACTTTATATTAGAAAATACATTTATATGTAAATCACGACACAACTTAAATTTTTATAATCTATTCTTCCAGATTATATTCTTGAAGTTAATCATTTTGAATACTTTTCTATTATAGTCAAGTACTTTTTTTAAATAAATTTCAAATAAAGTTGCATTCACTAGTATACTACTAGTGAAATTTTTACTAAAAGTAGCAAACCGAGAAATTTATTAAAAAATTTAGAAGCATTAAAAAATTTCAGCTAGATGCGTTGGTCATACGCTGGTGTTCTTTTCTGTTTTACTCACTCTTATCAAGAATGAAGAGACAGGTATTAGGCACGAAAAAAGTACCAGTGCTTTTTCGATACACGTGGTATTTATTCCGAAGGTAAAGTTTTAGTAATGGTATATATACAGTTTTGAGAAAAATCTTAAATTGAACGGAGCTCTAAATGCTATTATGAACAGTAAAAGTTTCTCACGACAAGCGCGTTTGGCTATGAACGGCTCAAACGGCTGATGAGTGGTAAGGGAATAGCAAGAGATGAGAGGTGGACGACGTGTGTAAAGGAAAATAAACAAGTGATTATGAAAAAAGTTATTTTATTACAAAAGAAAATAATGATTTTCACAATCACAACACTCTGTGATATAACAACAGTGATGTCAGAGTGCGTTGTGGTATGAAAGAAGATGTAGTAACTAGAGTAGAAAAACGTATGTTGCGGTGGTTTGACCATCTGAAAAGGATGAATCAAAGCAAACTGACAAACCAGATTTAAAAAGCGATTGTGTGTGATGAAAATGTTAGGAAGGGCCCCCCTAAAAATTCTATACAGACCAATTTGCTGTCATATTAAAAAAAAGATCAAATTTTAAGTATCCGAAACGGACGAGCTTGCGTGAGGAGATTGATGGATGCCAGTCAAGCAAGAGATATATGTAAAAATCGTAGCATGTGGATTGTAGCATTATAATCCACATGCTACGATTTTTACACATTTGTTTTGGTGTCAATTAATTTTTATTAGTAATAATTCTAAAATGAATGTTAAGACGTTAATAGCTTGAACAGTTTTAATTTTCCTTACAATATTTCATTCCTTGTTTTACCCCCTTCAGGCATAATTAAAAAAATATATGTACCATACTTTTATTCTAATTAATAACTAAGATGTTAAGTTTGATATCTATAGCTCCTATAGTTTAAATTTTCCCTTCATCAGTATTTCACTCTTTTCACTCCCTTAGGGGTCGAGTTTCCAAAAATCATTCCTTAATGCTTGCTTGTATTCTAAATTTCTTTGCAAAATTTCTAGTCCCTACATCCAGTAGTTTGAGTTGTGAGTTGATGCATCTGTCAGTCAGTCAGTTTATTCCTTTAGATTTATATATAGATAGAAAGATAAAATAGAATTTGTACTCACTGTGCCAACGTGTCAGCCATATTATTCTGCTAGAACTAGCAATGTTAGAAAGTTATGCATAAAGCTTGCATAGGATTTGAAACGAAGCGACAAAAACCATATAAACTTTTATTAAACTGTTATCTTTTCGGGCTCTTTATTGTCGATGATTGATAAAGTTATACAACTATTTATCGCACGTGCTGACGTCACGCCTGTTATAAAAGTTTAATTAGATATCAGAAAATTAAAAGCAAATATACTCGCCAGGTGTTACACAAGTCAGTCGGCAAGAATATTTTCTCCCTGATATGCTCCGTTCGGTTATAAACAGCTGGTGGCTGAACTTCGACCGCTATTTTGCGGTTCGCTAGCGACGTCGACATGGAGAATTAATTTCCGTTAAATATACCGTAATATTCAAGGTAATTTAATCTCGAGTGCTTTATTTACGACAGTTGATGGTCCATGATTGGCGTGGTGAATGCATCATGAAATAGTAGGAAGTAATTTTACTATAATTTATAAACATACGGACGCCTGACGCGGGCCCTTGCTGTCGCCCTCATAAACACGCTCAGAGTCATTCGACGTTTGCGAATGTGGTGTAGTTATTATCAATTTATATAACAGTTTTTTTCTTTAGATCTCTTTGTTATTGCAAATTCACGTCAATTTCCCAAAAGGGATGGGCAGATACTGCAGATTTCTACATGGTAGGTACAGTCTTGAGACCTATCACAATGAAATAAGTTACAGTACAAATTAAAATGAAACCTTGCCAATGTTTAATTGGCACTTTGGACGTTGTGCAGTATATCGGCACAAACATTAATAGATTCATAACACTTAAATAATATTAAAATTCAATAAAATCATGAAATAGCGTTTGATTTGCTGCGCTCATCGTCCGGTTTTCTTTCAATGCATTTTGTACTACTCTTCATTTATGTAAAAATGTCATTATCACGATATCATTATTGCACTTCTTTATTTATATTATTGGGACAGTTGATTTATGTAAAAAAAATATTATCTCGGTAATTTAGGTGAGCAAACAAAAGAACATTTCATTTTACATAATCATTTTGACACCGCTTTCTCGGCTGAGTTGGTTATTTCATTTATATTTCCTTTAGTACCATTAAATATTTATTTTTAGCGAATGCCTACTTGCCCTAAAGGTTTTTGCTATTTCCGAATTACATTTTCACATCGATGAGTGTACATTATATTTCTTTTAAGACTATTTATTCGTATATAAAATTAAAAAAGCATTTGATTCAATAGACTTTTGTGCTCTACATCATATTCTGAGAACAAGGGTCAACACTACTTTAGCCAACAGAATCATGTCTTGTCTCAAAGAACACACATCAATCCTTTGGTTTGGACAAAAAATCCAAAAAATCACCAAAGGAAAAGGTGTCAAGCAAGGATGTCCACTCTCACCTCGGCTTTCTACTATTGTGTTGGACGACGTCTTAAGAACTCTAGAGAAGTTAGTCAGTGAAGTAAAATTGGACCAGGATGGAGAAATTAATCTCCCCGTCAAATTATTATTCGCAGATGACATTATTATTATAGACGATAGTACCACAGTTCTTACTAATATAATGAAGAACTTAAAGAATTTCTAATTTCAGTGCGTTTAAAACTAAGATCAAGATGCTGGTCAGAGATCCAATAAACAAGAGCATAGCCAAACAAAGACAGGAAATAAATGGAGTCCTAATCACTCCCGTGGACACAATTCAATATCTGGGTACGTACCTGACCTCAGAGCTGAGTCGAAGAGACACGATAAAGGCAAGATGTAAACAAGCAATCCGCAATACGAAAGGTCTCATTTCCTATATCAAGAAGACCGAAATGCACTGGAAAATCGCCGAGTTGATTTACAATACTGGTAATCTCTCCCTTCATGGCATACAGTCTGAATGTAGTAGCGTTAACCAAATCAAATAGAACAAGACTGAGACAGTATAGCAGAGAGATCCTGAAAGGTATGTTACAAACCGCAAGAAATCAACCTAAACTGAAAACACAAGAAATCCTCGAAGGGAAAACAATCACCAAAATCATCAAGGTTAGAAAAATATCCTACTACGGTCATCTCTTAAGAAGAGACCAACCCCACATAATTAACTCTGCTCTAAGGTATACTACAACAGAGAGAAAAGTTGGACGTCCTATTTATACATGGGAAGATTCGCTCCGACAAGACTTTAGTTATCACATTAGGAACCAAGAGGAATGGGCCTCATTAGCTCAGAACAAAATGGAAATGAAAAAAGCTGCGGATGAACTGTATCAACGGACACTGAAAGCTCTGCACTAAGTAAAGAAAATGAAGAATAAAAGACTAACGGGAGGAACAAACCTATCTCAGATTCCTTATACGTATGTGTATATATAGACACGTTACTACAATGGGAACCAAGAAGAACAAAGCAAATTAAAGATTAGGAAGGCTGTGGATGAACTCTACCAACTCTCACTAGCACCGAAAGTTTATACTAAGCAAAGAAAATGAAGAATGAAGATTAACTGAGGAAACAAATTTACGAAAAAGGCTATCTTAGAGCACATATGACTTATCACAACAAAAATCAAAGGGAATAGGCCACATTAGCAAAGAGCAACGTAGAAACTAAAAGACTCTGGATGAACCACACCAACTTAAAGAAGCAAACACTGAAAGCCCTGCACCAAGTAAAGAAAACGGAGAACGGAAGACAAATGGAAGAAACTTGCCCTTTACCACTGTATTTATTGACACATTATAGTATCTATTACCTATCCTGAATCCAGTTTCTGGCTAAGGGTTGCACGAAGGGCTCTACACTCTGGGTCACTCCTAATCTAAGCTAGAACCTACAATCCCCCCGATATTTACGCTCCCTTTGGTGTATCGGGACTTATCCCTTTCAGTCATTGCGACTGGCTGAAGGTCAAGCGATGATGATGATGATGATGACGAAGCTTGTTAATTTATGGATGATGTATCAGGTTTATTGCAGTTTTGTAGTAACCTTACATTTCAGGCTATGTTTCAAAGATGAAGTATCAAGTTTGTTTTAAGGTTGATACAAACTTGCGTGCTTGGCCGACGTTTGTGACGCCATGATTCGACATTTGACGCCATCTTGTTTGTGCCATGTTGACATGTCGTGCAATAGTTGTAAAAGTGATTGTTTAAGAAAAAGATAATCCGAACATCCAATCTTATTAAAATTATATAATTAGCAGTATAAATATTGTGTGATATAGCCGCGGGATACATTGCATGACGGGCTGATGAATAAATGTTAGTTTTGTTATTTATACTTTTAAAAACAAAACTAATAATAAGTGAACACTTAGTGTCCAATTCAATCGATGGCCCAAGTAGCCTGAAATGTACCTTTATTGTAAATATTTTTTTAATATACTACTATAATATTAATATAATATATGATGAAATATTGTTAAAGACTTATAGGGTTTTAGTTCACAAAACCACGTATTCACTTAATTTTAAAAATTAAGTAAGTGTAAGTATAACTTACAGTAATCTTGTTTTTTTTTTTGTTTCAGAGAAAAAATTAATAATTAAAAGAAATTAGAAATTAGTTGTTGATTAGAAGCTATCAGTATCACGAGGTCTTTAACATTTCAAGAAAACGAAATTAAACAGAAAACCCATTTCTTTTATATTTCAAACTTATCCATTATTTTATGATATATTAAACCTAATTATTTTTTATGAAAAAGTTCTTCAGTTGCCATCCAACGTGGCAATGCTGTTAGTGTAATGAACAATTTCGTACCAGGCCAGACCAGGGGCGGCATTTTTGTAAGACATTCAGTCATTTTTAGGTTATTGTTTATTTGATTTTCAATTTACTTTTATCTTTTAGCTAAGTCATTTAATTTGTAGTCCAATGTGTATACATATATGCATTTTTTATTTGTATAAAACAACATTATTATTTCAGTTTCTTATTGTATTCAATGTCGTTATTTACATTTTTTAGTTATGTCGTTTAATTTGTAGTCAAATTTTACTAAATATTATATATTAGGATATTAACAATAATTCCTTTTTTAAATTATTTTTAGATGATTTTATGATATAATACTATAATAAAAATATGAATATAATGTTTAGTTTCTTATTTAATAAACAAAACATATGTGTCAATATTGTACATATAGATTCATACAAGTTTGTCAAGTCAAAGTTGTATGTACTTCATAGAAACAAATATAATGCAACCTTATTAAGTCAAAGTTGTATATAGTTTATAAAAACAAACATCATCCAGGCTTGTTGCTCGAGAACTAGAAAGTTTGATATAAACTTGCCTCAAGTGTATATACTTACCATGGCAAACTTGGATCAAAACCCCATTTTTGATACATCAAACTTATTGCAAGTCAGATTCAAGTTTAAATTGCTATCTGAGTTTAAAAACATTCTAAGATTTCTAAGCAATATTTTTGATTATGTGAATAATTTCGGAAATAATGGCTCCTAAAATTGCACTAGTTTAATTGTAGAATAGTCGATATACTTATTTATTTTCCTAGTTATAGGCGACTACAGTGCTTATAACTGTTATGTGCTGGAAACGTGGAAAAAGTGCAACAACGTACTTTTTTCATCTGTAGTGCATTTATTTGTAATAATGTCTTTGGAACCCTACAGTGAGCATGGTCCGACATGCTCTTGGCCAGTTTTATTTATTTATTTTATCTACAGAACCGCTGCTTCATTTTTGAAAATATAGAATAGCACACACGGTTCTTAGTCTTTAAAAGCTCTGAGACTTTCAGTTAGCACTCGATATCGAAATATGCCAGGAGCGAAGAAAGACCTTATTGACCATTCTGGAGTATTATCAATGATTTGGAGTGCTATCGTTTACGTAAATTGTATTTTTCCCATGAATATTGGGCCCATTTGATAAGAATCGTTCAAATATCTCATTGCAACCGTGTCGTGTGTGCGTATAAATTTTGTTACTTATTATGATGTATCATAACTTGTATAAGAACAATAATAAAAGTATACGATTCACTTCCGTATCTAAGACACTTTTCCTTTTTAAGCAACTATACGGACATCTTCACGTAAAAGAAAAAAAATAAAGATTGAACGCTCGAATTATTTGGAAAAAAAAGACCTCTCAAGGCTAATCCTCTATTTTCCAGGGATTTCCGAAAACTCATAAAGCTTGACTGAAGTCCCATAATGCGCTCCCGAATTGGTAAGATCAAATGTGGTATAGTGGCGGTACGACTCGTGACGAGTTTGAGATAGCAATAATTTTGTTAAGTGCGTCTCGCTCTTATTTGGATTTTTTTTTTTAAAAGAGTAATCGTTTATTTACGATCAATGGGATGAGATTAAGCACGATGAACTTTTCACGAAATTGATTTTTTGGAATAGCCGCTTGTTACAATTTAATTAAACAGTCTATATAATAATTATGATAAAACATAAATTGCATACTTTTCATATTGTGTTTACAAAATAAATAAAGTATACTTGCGAGTTCATTTAGAAGTTAAATATAATATCATCTAAAATTTAAATATATATTATATATTTAAATGTTATATATATATATTGAAATTTATATATTGGTATTTCGGAAACGACTTAAAAGAATTCGATAAAAAATTTTATTTCGATATACTTTTGCTTTTTATGCTTATCTTTATGTGTCTTCCCTAGAAAAACGCAGTAAAGGATTTTTTTTTCTAAATGTTTTGTAGCGTATTCGTTAAGCCACAGACATCAGACTTGTACAATGAGGCGGACCGAGCACGAGAAGCACGTCGTCAGACTTTGACGTATGTTAATGAACGAGAGTCTAGCGGAAGATACCTTATTATTTATTTAATTTAAGATTTTTGAAGACGGTTTTGAATTTTAACAATAGTTTCCATATGGTGTATAAGAATCATATGTCTATAATCTATCATTTGCTCAGTCGCACGTTTTTACTGTGTATCAACTCTCATCCAGATTGGTCAAACCGTTCTCAAGTTATAAAAGGCCACAGAGATAGACAGACCTATACACAGCGAGACTTAGAAAAATTTGAAAAGTGGTAGAATTGGAATCAGTGAGCAAAAAAACTAATACTAATCTCAAAATTAAGAAAAAAAAATGTGTGTATGGAGAAAATCAGATTACATTGTAGTATAGATATAAATCGTTTTAAGTAATAAAGTGCTACTAAGTCAAATGGGAATATCTTGTAAGCGTCATCATGACAGCAGTTTTGTCAAAAAAGTATGTAACATTTTATACGGATTCTATGCAAAAAAAGGGACTTGCAAAGAAATTTAATTAAAGTGAGAAAAGTTCAGAATTTGCATTGCAAAAGAAAATATAATAAATTCAAGGTGCTTCGGAAAACATTTTGTGATGAAATACTGTTTAGAAAATGTTGTTAGATGCAAAAGCAACATTGTATGAACAATATAGGTAATTAAAAATTTGAAAACGTTGCATGCTAACCCTAAAATTTACCGCAACTGAAAAATATGCATACATCAAAGGACTGCCCCATATATAGAATGAATTACTTTATCTTACATATCGATCAATTATGGTAATTAATCATGATTCAGATCGCTATTCCGTTTTGAATTCCCAGCCCGATTATTTTCACGATACCAATTTCTGTTACTCTCGATTCGAACCCGGACTCGATTTACCAAGGTCCCAATCCTGATTCTGTTTTCGCTTCGGGTCCCACTTTCACTTCTGATTTCTACCTACATCGATTCCGATGACGACCTTGATGCTCATTTTGATCCCACGGTCGATTACGATTTTGATCCCGGTCTCGATTCTCGATTCTGCTCTACGTTCCGTTTGCGATTTGGATTCCGTTACCGGTAACAATTCCAATTTGGACGAAGTAGGGACGCTTTCTAGTGTCGAAATAAAATTTGTGTATAGTATTTGGGAATAGTGTTCTATGAGTGATAGAATATTTAGAATCTATAATAACACAAATATCCAGATGACGCGAAAGCGAAATGTTAATAGTTTATTTTACTCAAGGATATTCCTGTAAATGAAGTAATTCTTAGCATTAATTTAGTAGTTCAATTCAATAGTAAAAATATGGAGACAACGTCAGGTGTTAATGTTAGTTTCCTTTCGCAGAAATCTTCCCATATATACAACATATCGCCAGATTCATAGTAAATATATGAAGCTGTTAATGCACACAAAAAAAAACTAAATACGCACTCATTTTTATATATTATACAACTTTTATTCCTCTAACTACTGTAAAAGATACATTTCGCCACTTTTAAAAGCGGTACCTCTCGTCATAAAATGTTTCAAATAAAATTCAACCCCTCTTAACTCCGAAAAAAAAGCAATCATGCGCACACACGTATACACAACTACTTATAAGCAAATTAATATTGGTACTAAAGAAATAAAAAAAATGATGATTGATTTTATTTTGATTATCATAGAGTTTGTGGAAATAACAAAAGCCTTAATATTGTTGCAATTAAAAGTTCTGTAGATAGTATCCTATTATTTGCAAAATGATTAAATTGAAGTTGTAGTTACTCAGAATAAAATTCACCGGTAAATGTATACACGCAAGCATACATGCACGCACATATACACGCACTCACATATATTACATCTGTAAGAAGAAAGATCCATGGGTTTCTTGGTTTCATTGTTGCGATAAGCACACGAAGCCGTAATTTGTGAAATAATGCACCTTCTTTAATAAGTAACTTCATTTCAATGAGTAAAACAATAAAACAGAGCAGGAGAGATAGATTGATGTTTCGTTTTCTGATTTTAAATCAGAAATGACGAGTTCAGATATTGAACGTCCGTGTCCGACCGGTCCGCCGCTCGGACGGAGTGAACGTATCCGCTTCCTGAATACTCGCCTTCCCAAGTCGACGCAAGTGACAGTTGCTGTCCGCCAGATAGAAATTGTTTCAGATTGATAATTTCATCAGAAAATTACCGACAGTCCTAAAATCGAAGCTGATGTCGGCGCCACACTGTCGATTCTATCGAGATGTTTTCACATACATAAAACGCATTTTATTATACTAATAAAGAGTATGTGCATAGCTTAAGAATTAAATTCAAATTAAATTAAAATGAATTAAAATTCCAGGGCCAAGAAGGCCGGGCGGAAAATTGGTAGAGCTGACTCGCGACTTGTGCAAGAGTTATGTACAAACGAAAGGCCTCTAATTACAGTTCCTTTCGACGATCTTTCCTCATTAAGATAGCAGTTGCGTATCTCTGTTCCACCGGCGTTCTAAACAAGTGTTTACTTTAATATCGAAACTATAGCGAAGGCGGCCGCAAGCAGTCGGTTCTATTGGTCTACCCGATCACCAACAGTATATAAACGATATAATTTCGAATTATTCGAACTTTTTCCATTTTCTTAGCGGGAAGTTGGAAAACCATTGGAATGTATTTTATAGTTTCCAATATTCAATATGCGTTGAATATACGAATACGTAAATTCTAAAGATACGCAATAGTAATGCAAAATATTTTTGAAATTGATGAGTAGTGTCTGTAGAGTCTGCAGAACTTGGATTTTTCAGATTTTTTTTCCATTTTCAGTAATACAAATACATATATTTTAATGGTGATTGTTTACTACCTTGTAGGAGTAATGAAACTGATGAGGGAATTTATATATTACGTAAATACAATAATTTGATTATAAAAAATCATCCATCTCTGCTTACTTTACTAGAAAAAATGATAAAGTTCTCTCAAATGATAAGGCACATTAAAAATATATATATAATCAAATTTAAAACCAGAGCAACTGTCTTTATGATCAAAGAACTATTTTAAGGTTAAATAAGTAAGAATCTTTCTTTTTATAGGCCAGGGATTTATATCCAAGTCTCGACGCCGCTTAATAAGGTCGCTCCTCCTCACAGAATTAAGTAATGCCTGAACTTCGTCATTTTATGTTCTCGCTTCGTAAACGAACTGATCAATAACTTATTAATTCCGTCTTACAGGCAAGTTGAAAAGACAGAGCAATCAAAAGAGAATGTTATTACAGATGATATTATATTTCATTATGGGTGGATATTTTCTTCTGGAGAGACTACGTATCGTAAATTATAATCTATTAATATTGATTCTGAGAAGTAAGTCACATATTATATTTAAAAAAATCTGTGTTATATTCAATTTCTGCCATTAGGTTTCCATTATATCGCAATAATTGTATGTTTAGCTACTAACTCTTTGTTTTATTTTAGGGTTCCGTAGCCAAAGGCAAAAAAAGATTTACAGTCTCGTCCTATCGGTATGTCACATTTTGTATGAATATTTTTTTTATAAATACTGATGAAACTATTCAGCAGGAGTTTTATGTGAATCGCAATGCACTTATCTAAAGACATTACAAAACCATAGTGCTAGCATATCATGCATTAATTCAAGAATTTTTTTTTGTATATTGTCCATGAAAACAAAATACTATTTGTAAGTTTTTAAAAACTTGTTAAAGCATGTTTCTAAACAAATTTTCTTTTTAAGGCGTATATTTTCTGTCTTTTCGCTTTTCTTTATTTCTACTTTTCTAAAAATCTAAAAAAAGAAATTACAGAAATAAGGCTTTATAAGAAAATATTTGGATACACTATAATTTTCAATTGTGAATAGTGTCAGTCTAATCACTAGCCTATACGGTGACCCATGTGGATTCCAATATAAAAATAAGAACCTACCATTCAAACATGTAATATATTTTTGCTCGTAATTTTTTTTCACGAGATTATGTTAAACTGGGATAATTTTTCTTGTAAGAAATATACTATGAAAGTAACCATATAATTTGATTATTGACTAATACTGTGAAATTCATTAAGAATTAATCATTTTAGTTTAAAAATAATTTGTGGAGATTTAATAACTTTCTTGTTCACTATCTTGACACTTGTTTGTCGGGTGGCATTCAGTATATATCTATTTTCTTTTTACATTTGGTATGTTTGGTATGACTAAACAAACATACCAAACAAATTTACTTAATCATAAAACAATTTAAATATGAGGAAAAGGTGCTATGTTTCAGAGGTCACAATAACCAAGAGCCCATAAAAAGAGAGCATAAAAATTAAGCTCATTTGTCCTGCAATACTAAAATGAAATAATGTGCAATAAATTTGTTTCTATTTTATTATATTCTCGCATTATTAAAATAGGATGTTGCTGAACAATGAAAATTTGCAGCAAATCGGAAAAAATATCTTAGTTTACTTTATATCTAAAATTACCTCTAAAGCAAATCGTATGATATCATCCTGTAATTTTAATGTAATAAATATCAAATTCCAAGTAGAAAATGTTTTTATCTATGATAGGTGCTGTTTAACCCTACAATTTTCTATACTAGTGATTTTGTTTTCGAAATCATAGGGCATTGTTTGTCAATACGAACCGCGTAGGGCTTTATGCTAATGCTGTTATCGCGGCCGGCGCGCCGCGCCCGATGGACGAATGGGAGGTTACGTAAACATCGAATATTGATTCCACTTATGTCGTCTCGACAGTATTTTTGCTGTTTAAATACGCGGTCGTGATTAATATGTCGCGATCGGTCGTCGTTCGCAAATAAAGGGGTCAAGGGCGATCCGATTTAGGTTTTAACATTTTGCGTAAAATTTCCACAGATGTCGGTTGTGCCGCAGAAAAGGTTTTTATTGTAAATCAACAAGGCTATACAGATTACAGAGTTGAAATGAAAAACACAGGCAAAGTGAAAAATTTAGTCTTTAACTAAAGCCAAATTAAACCGTTCTCTCCGGGTGCTGGAAAGTAATGTTAGGTTAGTAATGTCGGGGACGTTGTCATCAACACGTTGCTAAGGTGTTGATGACAATGCGTGGGATTAATACAAGAGAACTAGGCTTACAGTAAAGAAAAAGACATACATTTGGGTGTCTATTTTGTGTAATATATAATACTATATAAGGTCGGAGGAAAACTTTGTTCATATTTTATACACCAATTCAAGATAATTTTCATCATATTTTATGTACATTTAATTATAATATATACATGTGTGTATGTATATATTATATTATATATATTATGCCATTTTGTTCAACCACTTCTTGCTATTTTGTAGGTAGTGACATAATCCAATTGCGGTAAAAATTCGTCTTCTTTTGATGTTAACCTAATACTACCTAAAAAATTCTGAAGAGACTGAAACAAGTGAAAACCTGTAGATTCAACATCAGGGCTGGATGCATTAATACTTCCCAACCAAACTATGTTCGGCCTGGCGTTATTATCGTGAAAAACTACATCCTATTTGTTGATTAATTTCGGCCGTTATTACTTACATCTTACTTAAGTCTCATCAGCTGTTGGCAGCATTATAAAAGCTCGTAATGAATCCGTTACAATCTCACCATACACTTATTACGAGCTAATCCGGGTTTCGCTATAATCTGTGGAGCTTGCTTGCTTTTTGAGCATGATCTTTTTCACACGTTTCCGTCGTTGGTAAATCCATTTTTTATCACCAATGATTAATTTCTTCAAAAATGGTTCAGTGTTATTACGTTTTAATTGAGAACTACAGATAAGTATACGATTCATTAGATTTCTTTCAATAGGCTCGTGTGGGACCAAATTACCGAACTTTTTCGTATATTCAGTTTTTTTTTTTTAATGAGTCAAAACTGTTTTATGGTCAATGCCTAGCCCTTCAACTATGTCGCAAACACTATTATAACTATAAGAAATCTTGCTCTAATTTTTCAAAAAGGGCATCGACTTTATCTGTAACAGGTCGACCAGAACGAGGTTCATCTTGGACATAAAAATTTCCGGACTGAAAACGTTTGACCCACTTTTATGGTATTCTTGCCGACATTGCATTATGTCCATAAAGATCACAAATTTTTGTCGCCGCTTCTGTCGCATTTTTCCCTTTTTTGTAATAAAACTTTAAAATGTATTGAATTTCTACGTTATATTCACTCATTTTGGTGGACAGATAAAAAATAAAAAAAGGCAGTGCATCTTTTTTACATATTATTTTTCTTTTCGTGAAATGTCCATTTAATGGTATCAAAATTAGACAGACTCAAATAGAACAAATAAAAAGATTTCATTGCAACTTTTTACTTATAAATAATTCAGCATACATTTGGGATTGTGGGAAAAAAATAGCCAAATTTTAAGCGCACCCGAAATCGACGAAGCTTGTATGAAAAGATTGATGGATGTCAGCGAGGCAAGAGAAATATGCAAAGATCGTAATGTGTGGTAATCTATAGTCTCTGCCTACTCTTCTGGGAAATAGGCGTGAATTTATTATATCCGTAGTGGTGTACAATACCGTGAATGATGAATTAAGAATGAAAAAGACGGAGCAAGAACCAGTCGATCAACGAGTCGATCAAAATTATTGAGTAAAGTCGGTCACCGTATAATAAGTTACAACAGGCGATGAAACGTACATTCTCTTTTATGGCTTACCTACACATCAGGAAAGTAATTTGTAAGTTCATAAAGATGATTCAATGCCACCTGTTGTGAAAATATTGTGTGCAATGGAAAAAGTCTAGTCTTGCAGAACTACAGGCTTAGTCTAAGCTATTAAATTAAAGGACAAAAGTGTCACGACATCATGGGAATACTGCTTGCCAGAATTTACCCAGATTTTTAGAAGTGAAGTCTTAATATTGCACCACGTCAACGCATCTTCTCATACCGCCGCGCTCACCGAACTTTTTGAAGGAAAATAGCTTTTTAGTCTTAAAACATCTTTCTCGTCGGATCTCGCCATATGCATGCGATTTTTAGTTGGTTTTCAATAAAAAAATACTTAAGAGATCTACTTCGCTCTTACTGTGTATGTTAACTTTATTTCTGTGAAAGACTGGCGCAATGATTTCTGTTTGGTTAAAGTTTGTCTACAAAAGTGTATTGATGCTCAAGGAGACTAATTTGAACATATATAAATCTAGTGTGTCTTGCTTATATAGTTTTCCTGTATCTCAATAACTTTGGAATTGCATATGATATAATTATAAAACAATTCCACGTTTTTCTGATTATGATGGTTATCTAACTGTTCATGGAAGATTTTGTGCACTTGATCATTCCGATGCCTAAACTTGTCTAAATCTTGTCACTCTTTTGTCAATCTCCAACAAGAGACTCAGTCTCGATCTCCGTATTTATCACAGCACTGATGTTGTTTTCGGTCGTCGCCGTGGAAGAACATCTCTTACCCAGATCGTTAGTCAGCTCAGTGCGATCACGTTTGTATTAGTTAAACCCATTATGAGTAGAGAGGCAAGGGATGGATCTTCGTTACGAAAGGCCGAACAAAGTTAATTATGATTTTGTTGTTGGCTTGAATGGCAACGAAAAAACATTGAAAATCATTGTATGAAAATTATCTCGTGTTAAATTTATTTTGAAGTTAGTTATATATTTTTTTGCCGCCATTTTGTAAAAACAAATGGCATGTTAATGCAATATAGGTACGTAATAAGGTTGGAAAAGAGTTCCATTTTTTTTTTAAATTAAACAAGTTTTTTTTTATTTTACAGTTTCTAAGTGGACAGTTCTAAAAGTTTTAGTGTCACTTTCGTACTATATTGAGTTACATAAGTCGTATGATTAAGATAACTAATAAAAAAATGATTGCTAAATAAAAAATCAAAAATGAAAATAGTTATAACGAAAGGTATTTTTACTTGAAATTTATCAACGGCACTTTAATACAAAAATGAAGGTGAAACGGGGTGAAAGAATACGGTTTTAAAATTGAAATTAAAAGGTATATTTTGGAATCAGATTGATAATTTGATTCCACTAAAAGCGATTAAAACTGTTGGTTTTGGCCTTAACCACAATTTCATTAAAATAGTATTTTGTTTTGTCATCATTTATCCATTTTGGGGTGCAAAAAGAATATACACAATTGTACGTAATTCAATATGAAAAAAGCTACTCTTAACTTTTTTTTGCTTATTCTTCTTGAGGGAAAATTGTCTTCCGAACGAGTGGTGAATACTTATTATAATGGATGTATTTTAAGAGTTATGAAAACCTATGAAATAAAAAGAAATAAAATGAATTTGGATTTAAATTTATTAACTTGTCATAAGAAGTGTAACCTCAAAAATGAAAACATTATGCACTTATAATTCCTTCATCTTCGTATCATTTCAGTGAATAATTTCTATCGCATACAATATTTGTAATTACATTCGAACTAAAGTTAGAAAACTTAATTTGTGTCTTAATGAGAAATTATGACAAAAAAATAGTTAAAAATAGTCGGATTTCGTTGAATGTCTCTGTTAATATCACCTTTTTTTTTAAATACGCATATATATTCGTATGAGAGCCTCTATAGAATTATTAAATTAAAGAAATGAGAAAAATTAGTAAAACTGATATGATCGCTATCTACATCGCAAAATATATTTCATCTTTAGGTATTTGTTCAAATCACAGTAACAGGTAAAGTCAACTGTGGATTCGGCTTTTGGAACCGGTGCGGGTCTATCGATGAATAATATCATAGATGGAAAAAGTAAAATGTCGGGTCCGACGCATCAATACAATTTCGAGTACTGTAGAATTTTGATATAATTCTTTCTCGTCGGATCCACGTCCAATCCAGGTAAAAGGTATTTTATTGGTATTGCTGTATTTTTATGAAACAGATGAGATGTATAAAAAGCGCTATACGTATGGTACCTGGACTGTTTAGAGAATGCATTAAAACTTTCCAGCCAAGATCGAATACTTTTAGATGCTGCGTTTTATTATGAATTGTCGAAAAGTGACATCTTCCACAAAAAGCATCTAATTATGAATCGACGTGAAGTTAACAACTTACGCAACGGAACCAACAGCCAACAGAAATGTCTGTTGTTCATCATTTTTCTGATGAAAAATCATATTGAGCTATGTGTTTTAGATATATTTTTACGTATATTGTCTGACGGCGGGAGTGATTAGGCGATTAATAGTGTAGGCATTTGAATTTTGCAAGGGAATGTTGTATGCGCCGTAATTAGTCAAATCACAATAATTTGATAGTAATACAATCGTCTCTTTTAAAGAGCCAGTCCTAGGTTCGTCGAGGAATACAAAACAATAATCACAATGAGCCACCGTGGTAAAATTCTTCTATAGTGATGCGACTGGGAGTAGAAAATAAGTGGCACGAACGAAACAACAAGAATTAAAAGTTCCAACAGGAGTTCACAGATTTTAGGATCGATTAACAATTTAATGACATCTACGCTGTTAAAGTAAAATATAGGACAAGGTTGACTGATAGACGTGCAGCTCGAAGATGTAGCCATCTGTTTTTGGCGAGCATCCACATGGCGGCTGGCGGGCCGACCAGAGCGAGCCTCACTACCGTATAACAATCGAAAGGATCATCTAGGGTGATGTTTGTAAGGTCATATAATCGTGCGCATAACTTCATAACTGATTAGCGCACATAATTACTTTCTAGTTAAATTGTAATCATTCGATTATAGTGTTTTTTTCGAAAGCCGTACCTGAATAATTTAGACCTGGATCTCACCCATGCCCTACTAGCTGGTAGGAGAATTGCATCCTTTTCGTCTAATCTTAACTTGAAAATTAATATAGTTCCATACGAATGTAGAAATTAACAATTTAATTTGGGCGTAAAGAATCCACTAAGTCATAGCATTTTCGACTTAGGACGCAAAGGTGTTCAGGTCTACCCGCCTGGTTTGCCATTCTAATCTAAAGCTATTTATTCTATACATATACATTGTATATAAATATGCCATAGAGCCTTATTTTTGAAATGTGAAACGAACACGCGTTGAAAGTTTTTTTTTTATGTGAAAAGTCTATACGGGCGTCAGCGTGGGGAGTTTGAGTGGCCGATGCGTGGTGATCGCGAGGCGTGACGTCACACAAGCGATATAGATACACATTAACACACATATATATATATATATATATATATATATATATATATATATATATATATATATATATACATACATAACAGCTTACGTAGTTTTTTTTTATAAATAAATAAATTACATTTTTAAACAAATTATACTTTGAATTTGTTGTATCCAGTATAAAGTTCGATATTAATTCGTTATTTAATTGATTTCATACTTTATTTGACATATAATTTAAAATAATTTACTGTTATTGCTCTATTTACTGTGACGTAATTCAATTATTATTTATTATTATTTATGAAATTGACGTGAAATTATTTATTTTGATTACTAATTAATTGACAGAATTCCTAAAAGAATTCGAATGAGTAATATATTATTAGATCGAAATATATTTTCTATTTATAAATATGAATATTCTCTAATTATTATTGTATTTAAGATAATGAGAAAAATATATTGATTTTATTGACAAACTTTATTCTTTTTTATTCTTTTACTACATATTTACTTTATTGCTATTTATTAATTATAAAATTTAACATAAATGTTTCACATCTTCCGGGCGTCCCGTAACGGTCAAAAGTTTTGTTTTTTGTTATACGATCCATCATTTGTTGAACCGTGAAACAAATACATTGAGAGGATTAAAAAGAAAGACGCTTCTACAAACTACGAACGATAACAAGTTCATTTACACAACCTTTATCGACACTTTATCGCCTCGTCGATGCCACAAAGGAGAAAATGATACAAAGCGTCTGGCAATTGATGTGGGTTAGCGGGTAGAAGGGGTAGAAGGGAATAGGGTGGTGGTAGCTCACACGATTGATCTGATTGAAAACGGCAAAGAGAAACTGGAAGGCCGGTATACGTAATCGAATGTAATCTTATCTTCCTTTTGGCCAGTGTGCTCCATCGATTAATTTTTTGCGTTATGAATTTAATTCAACACGTGTAACGCGAACAAATATAAGTCCACGTTTTTAATTTTTTCGTAAATATGTTAGGATTATTTAATTTCAAGTCACGTTTCCATCGTCACATGCAATCATTTATGTTGCGAAACGTGACTTTACAATAATAGGATAGAAGCGTTTAGGTTTTCAGGATTTCGTACAATTTCAATGATTTTTATATTTTCTATTAATTAATATGGATTAACTAAAATATTTTTAACTGCATTCTACAATATAATTAGAAAGGTAAATCTAACAAAATCCTTAAACCATATGTTGACATTGTTAATTGTAAAGTTAGTATTTTTTTACTACATAGTAACTGTTGCCTGCGGCTTTGCTCGCGTTGTGTTTATGAATAATTACAACATTTTAAATAGAGACGAAAGATGCCCTTTTCTTTCTTTGTTGTCTTTCATCACCCATACAGAATCTTTGAAATGTCATAGGGTTTTCTTCAGTCACAATGTCTATAGCGAGATTACTTCCTTAACTTTATTGATTTGAAAAATAAGAAAGTTATGGATAGTTAAACAAATTCTATTTTTTGTGATAATTGCACAGTCAAAAAATGTAATGATATGTAGGAACTACTTGTTCAAATCGATTCAATAGGTACTTGAAATTAAAGAGAGGAAAATATTTGAATTTGTCCTTTGTTTAAGCAGTGAGTAATGCAGCGCGATGAATTGTGCCCTAAGTTAAGAAGTAAATTACCGCCAATAAATACAAAAGTGTTATTCAAATCGGTCCATTAGTTTTTGAGTGATGGTTGAACAAACAAACGGAAAAATTTGCAAACAAACAATAAAAATTTAAAAATTGCTGTTTCGGAGTTCTATTATGTACATAGCACATAGGAGTTACTATTCTCAAAAAATATTTAATGTACATCATTGGTTTCTTGACGATTTTATTATAAGTATACAATTTCAAATTCTGACAAAAGTACTTTTGAAACTGGTAAAAAAAAACATATTGGACCGTATAGTTATCGATAACTTTGGTATGAAAAGACCAATAAATCCGGTTACTGTATAGGGACAGCAGTTATTTTCGCCCTCAGTCGCATAGAGCACCTTCAATGTCTGAGACCGCATCAGACAACTCAAGCGTAGGTCTTACTTTACAGTGTACAGTTCTTTTTCTATAATCGACAAGTACTCTAACACTCCACTTCGTCAAGTTGTAGAAGGGTGTGGAGTGGCGATAATGTTGTTGGTCGGTGCGAACCACTAACTGGATTAGACGTGTTACTACTTTTCAGTACACTTCATCGCATTTTGCGGACCACTCAATTTTTTTAACTCTACATCACCGTCGTTGCTTTTCTTTCTCCCTCTGGATGGTTTATATTTTTTTAAAGTTCAAATCAAGATAGAAATTGTCTTAAGGAAGCTTCATATCGCGTTAAATTCCTAAAGTACAGAAGGGTTAGTCGATGAATATGGCAGATGACTAAGAAATGAATAAAAATTGGGAATAAATACAATATAATAAATAGTAAACTAAAAAGTATGTTAAATAACGTTTTGCAAATAATGAGTTATTTTTTTTTTGAAAATATTCAATACTCTATTTATTTTTTTGCGCATATTTTTCGTGTTACCTCACGTTTACTACATCTTTGAAAAAATAAGTGGGTTTCTAAAGCCAACTTCGTAAGTAAAGCGATTGTTTGTGTACCATAAAACGTGAAAAAAGTCTGTATAAGGTACTTTTACCGAGGCAAACTGTCTTAATTTAAAAATTTAACACTTTAGACGTTTTCGATGACACATATATGGATTTTAATAAATGTTATCTAACATCATGATATCAAAGTTATATGACGTCGGTTAACCGCAAAACTAATTAGTACGAATTTGCCGATCCAAATTCGCGTTTTGTTCGTACTTCTGTGCTCTTACGTTGTTTTATTTGAGCAAAAAAGGTTTTCGGTTAAAGAAAATATAATAAAAAAAAAACTATGAAAAACTATCATTGAGAACTGTCTAGAGAAGTGAAAACTTGAAATCATGAAATAATAGTGTTCTTTTGGATTTTTAAATTTATTGTACCAACAAAAAAAATCATTATTTGTAAATTAAAATCATTAATATTAATCTGGTTTTCACATCTATCGGTAATCAGAGCAACGACTACATGTGGTTTTTTTATCATTAAAAAAAAAATTGTTGGCAGCGCAAGCTCAGATTATTTGAAAAAAAAGTCAATGAGCATAATCAGGAGTGAATTGCAAAATTTAAGCTTTTTAATTAAAAGAAAACAACTATAATATTAAAATTTAATTAAGCTTTAAACACAATTTTAATATCAATTACACAAAGTTTTCAAGTATACTCTTAATTCACTTATGCTATTAACGTTGATATAATGTAGCATGTTGGTCATTCGGTTCATACAATAATCGTCCAATGCGTATAAATAAATTTTCATTACAGAAAAAGGCGATCGGAAAAATATATGTGATGGTCTTATTGTTATATATTGTTGTTAAACTACGCTCACATACGAAATGACAGTGTACTTTAAAATGTAAACAACTGAAATTCGGTTAGTATCAAAGAAAACAAAATTTCGTTATCCTTCAAGACGGATTAAGTGAGAAATTTGTAATAGTCGTACTATTGTTTTTTTAAAAAAATATAATAAAAAATTATGGAGTCATCGAAAGCTTCATGATTTTCTTTGCATATAATATGAGTAAACAAGCACTTTAAAAATCCAAAATTTAATACAATGCCGAAATAGGTACAACTTCAAAAGCGATTATGAGAAAAGTTTTTTATTCAACAAGTTTAGTCATTTGCGAAACGGAAAGTGGCATGAATTTAATTTAAAGTTTTTCATACGCTTAAATCAGAGAGGATCCTCATGTCATGACTTTACGCAGTATTGATTAGTTTGATCTTTCATTACAGTTATTGTTGATGTAAAAAACAATATCTATCTAGGATTACAAAAAAGCATGTAAATTTAGAACTTTTAACACTGGCTAAAATTACACTTTAAATAAAATAAGTATAAAATTAACTTCGTAAAAGCAATTTTCTATAAAAATGGTAACCAGCTTTTACACGAACACATGTACGACTAACCGATGATAGCGAAAAATCAGCACTTGACTCTTTTTTTTTTAATAAACTGTTTGTTAGTATTTTCTGGACATTCATATAAATGGCATGGCATAGACGGCATGATTATTAAATAGAAAGCAATGTTGCTATAACAAAATGTATCTAAACTCGCCGCTACATCACGGAAAAGACCAAGGTATAGGCGCTGAGATCAATCAATCAAAATCAAAAATATCTTTATTTCGTAGGTAATGAAATTACACTTGAAATCGTCATTAATAAATTCATTTCGACATTACCGCCCATTCCAAATGCTGATTCACCGAGAGAAGAATGGGCAAGAAACTCAAGGCTTGCTCTTTTTACTCATCAATACAAAATATTTAGTCATTTATAATTTAGTTGACATTTAAAAATAATATGAAATAACCTGATAGGCGAGCAGCTCAATCCCAGGGGCTTTTTTCATTAAGATATTCCAATACGGTATAATAGCCCTTGCCATATAATTTTCTTTTAACGAAACGTTTAAACTCAGTAAATGGCAAATTTTGAATTTCAGTTGGGATCTTATTATAAAAGCGCACACACATCCCCTTAAATGATTTATTAACTTTACTTAGACGAGTCTTGTGAGCAGCAAGATCATTCTTATATCTAGTATTAATGTTATGGATGTCGCTCCTTTTATGGAACGATTTTATATTTCTCTTGACATATACCAGGTTTTCGTATATATATTGTGATGCTAAGGTTAGGATGTTAATTTCCTTAAATTTTTCTTTAAGAGATGTCATTGGTCTCAGATCATAAACAGCACGAATAGCTCGAGAGTATGTGAAATACGAAATAAGCTACGATGCTATAAAAATCACCGTGATTCGTACCATTGTTTTCGTCGTTCCATCTATACGACAGGGAATTTTAATGGAGAGTACACATAAAAAAATCTTGGCTAGGCGGCGTGCTAGCCACTATAAGGTCTTCAGTTCTAAAACATTTCAATGCCTGAACAGCGTTTGAATAGTACGCGTTTCCAGTGTTGATATAGGGACGCCAAACGTGGTGACTTTCCGTCGGAGTTAGTAAATATCCTCAGTCACAGTAGGTTTCTCTGCGAGATAGATTCATCGGCAAAGAGGGGTCTGGATGATATATCTATTGTCCAGATAATATATTAATTCTTTTTTTGTGTTTTGTTCTTCCTAGTTAATTGTTTATCTTCATGGGCATCTGATAAGTTACTCGTCTATACGAAACATATATGTACTAACCAGTATTCATCGTATTGGTGTGTTTACCTTAGAATGAGGAGATTAAGCAATATTTGAATCCCTGACGTTTTGGAAAATATCGCAGTTACTTCAAAATGCCTTTTTAACCTGAAATCAGACCTTTGATACTTCTAGGTATGACTTTTGAATTAGGAATGAAATTCAATTTCCTTTTTTAGAAGAAAAAAGAAAACAAAGATATGGGCCTGTTAATGATGTGCACCACAAGGTCTTTAGATATTATTTGAAGTTATACTTCTTTTGGGGCGTTATGAAAAAATGATGAGAGGGAATTTTATCGAAAACTACAGTATGAAGATCCCGCAAGCGGTTTAGCAAGCAACTATAGACCACTAATAACTGATGTGTTAATAAGGTTTACCATTAGGTGGCTCTTGTAATTAAAAAAAGAAATTAATTGTAATGCCTCGTTGTTGTTGTTTGTTGATTGGTATTACATCCCGTTATTTTTCACAATTTGTCCTTAGATCACCAATTATATGACTTATCCCCTGTAAGAAGTAGGTTTTTGCTTTACTTCCTATTTATTTATAAATATATTTCCCGTGTCCTTACGACCCCCCCTACATTATATACACCCCCGACGTGTATGCCCCCTGCCCCTCGCCGCATCCGTGAAATTTTATACCCTCGACGTTTGCTTGCATTAACATGCTGCATGCAACCTACCGCTGACTCTCGAATCTGCCTCTCCACTATGAATCTCTATCCAAATAATTGAATATTGATTCGAGAGGATTGACAGATATTGAACACCTAAGCAAGTGTTATTTATTTTTATTCTTAGTCCGATAATCGTTATATTGTTAATTCTACGTATGTTTCATGACAAACAGGCACATCCTCAAGAAATTGCCGACAGAAATATCCACTAGGTTGTAAGGAAAGTTAAAAACAACCGACACAACTTCGTTAAGTGAACCGCAGTGGTCAAAGAGCGACGAAAGCATTCTTAACAGCAGCCACAGGCCACCACCAATAGACATGCCTGTCAAATGTCACAAACCATTACCCAAATAGTTACAGGCAAGCGTCTAATAATGACGATTTATAAATGTCAATTTGATGATTGAGCATATTATCGGTCTAATATGGATTTCCGCGAATTAATACCTCACACAATACAATATTTTATACCCTCAACCATCCCCCCCCAAGCCATCATGGTGGTAGGTAGTCATAGAACTTCGAATTTGCATTCCTCTGAATCGGCATTAGAAGAGAACATTTTGGGATTAACAGGGCTAGACAAGTGGCTTTCTATTGTCGTAAACACTTGTAAAATAGAAAAGTAAATGTACGGGATTGACGTTATTTGACGACATGTCAAACTTAAGCTAATGTCAAAACTATACATTTAATTTTGATTCTACAAGCGTTTACGATAATAGAAAGGCACTTGTCTAGCCCCGCAGTTGATTTTCCAAATTCAATCGAGCCACTGAGCTAAAATGTAGGAAAGTGAATAAGCAAGTTCAACAGTGACATCAGTCTGTGAGGTTTGTGTAGCTGAATGCAAAATGGACGGTCGCAACAAAATAACGTTAACATATTCGATTTTTTCACTTTTCGTATAAGAAATTAATGAAAAAATTTAAAGTCTTCAAATTTAATTTTAAACTTTATCAATCATATCGACTATCCCACTCCAGTACTTTAATTATTTTATGGTAATTAATTATTTGCTAGCAATTTGAAACAATTTTTTGAATGCGCCAGAAGAGTAAAACTCACGTGCATATATAAATACATACACAATTTTTTTCATTTCATTTCATTTATCAGTAATTGCAATACAATTTTTGATTTTACATTTACAAGCATACGATTAATTGATTACATTATATTACAACCCAATTATAATCGAAAATATTTATTAAATCATAATTTAAAATATTTATAACTCATAGCGATCAAACTAAAGATACACACCCATTTATATTGAACTACTTCACGAACAGAATCCTCTTTGGAGTGAATAATTTATTTGCTGAAGCCGAAAACAAATATGGGCCATATGCCAATCAGACTGATTTTGTAATTCTTTCATGGCTGGCAGTAAAAAGTTTACGATTTAGAAGACGGCAGTATCTCGAGGTGCCATTCGCTTAAGACGCTGTCCCCGTTACGGCCGGTTAAATTGAATTGGTATCGCCCAACTCTGTATATCTATCTTCTGACATCATTTTAAAATAATTGATATTATATATTGATTGATATTATATATTGAATGATATGACTGAATGGATGTATGGTTTTTGATGACATATTACTGATTTTTTGAGTCAATTCTGTTTAAAAGCAACCGTTTTCTAAAGCCAAAAAAACACATGAAAAGCCATTATGTGTTATGATAATGCATATTAATAGAATTATTCCTAGTATTATTTATTTATCGTGTTCGACACATTGCTGAAAAGGTTTTAGTGAATCCATGTGCACGTCTCGTTATCGGCAATACTGTTCAATCGGATGTTCAAGATTCATCTTTAGTCAATGAGTTATTTTGGTATCGAAGAAGCCGCGTAGTTTCTCGAACTACGCTCGGCTGAGCTGTATTCTTCGTGCGACCTCTTTGTCGAAGTTGGACCTACCGTCCTAGCTAACCGGAAAGTTAGTCCCGAGTAGATCTATCTAGTAGTCCCGTATTCATCCACGACTCCGATTGGAGAAATCGCAACTAACACTTGAACGGGTATTGTATCCGACATAATTTGTATCTTAACTGTGTCTGCTCTGAAGTTAACTTCTTGATTACTACTGAGGTCTATGATAATGATGCAAAAGTGATTGAACGATTCCTTCATTATTATATATCATTAAAAGAGAGGAAGGGCAGTTTCATTAATCATTGATGTCATGTGCAGTATTATTTTCAATTTAATAGTTGTAAAGCAACTTCAAAGGCTATGGCGTAGAGTTGGAGATATGATTCAAGTACCTATCTCCAACACATTTCCCTGCAATTGCGTCAATTTCGTATATTCATTTCGCACTCGGACTGACATTTATTGCTGTTAGTAATATTATATGGGAAGATCTCAACATTGCAGTACTAGGATTAAGTAAGTAAGTAAGCACTACCAACAATTCTCATTATTCTGCGAAACCTTGCACATAATCAAACAAGCAAAAAATTTATATTCAAACTTCATTGTTTGCAACCGTGATTATTTATCTAGAAAATTTGTAATGTACAGACATACAAATAATTCACATACAAAGGTATATGTACATGTAGATAGTGCAGAACTATTGCATTTATTGCACACGTATCACACTAAATACACATACTTCTGCCATTAGTAGTGATTATTATTTATATTTTCGTAATCCGATTTTATGTACTAATATCGTCGAAATAGTTGCATTGATATGGAAACCTTCATCATTACTATAATAATCATGTTCACATCAAAAGGCGTCTCGGGGCGGTCAATATAGGTGGCAGATATCAGAACGTGTGTTGTGTGAGCAGTGAGCCCGACCGGACTGCAGAGTAGACTTGCAAGAATGAAATAAAAAAAATCAAAAAGTCCTTCTGTTTTTTTAATCGATATGATTGCTAGACCTATCAGGATTTGTTATAAAAATATATCTGTTATTATATAACACCCTGAGAGCTGACGTAGCAAGAAAATGTTATAAAATTCATGAAAAGACTGGTCAGTGCGCTAGATAGGTCATGCGGTCAAGGCTCAAAGCTTTAGATGCACGCGTAGTTTTGAGGTAGGTTATCAATGTTATGCCTTTAAATCAATCCTTATTTGCCTCATATTATATAGCCATAGAACGTACATACTGATTCAAGGTATCACTGTAACAGCCTATTTAATGACTTATTTTAACGTTCTGTATATGCAAATTGTTTAAATAAATAAGAAAAATATGGCAAAGAATACAAAATAAATATGTAAAAATAAAAATATTTAATGATCAAAATAATTATAAATAGACTTATCGAGATTTGTAATTACTAAAGTATTGTGGACGTATCTGTTTTTCCTTGAAGAGGAAAAATGTCGGAAAGGAAAGCAATTGGCGGTTTAGAATTGATGCTGAAAACCTTTCTGAAACTGAAAGAGGTCACCGTTAGCTCGAAAGCTTTAATAACTTCATTAAACGCTGCTCGCCAGTATGGAGATATCTTCAGTGCGTGTATATTACGTTGATCTATAGATCCTTCGTAATAGCGATAGTCTAAAAGTTGGTACGACACCCCAAGACGCAAAAAATTCTGACTTGATTCCATCAGAATTGTGTCCCTGAAAATTTTGAAACTCTTGAATATATAAATATTTCAACTATTTCCAGTTACTTTGAAGAGTTAGAAGAAAAACACTTGAAGAAATCTGCATATAGATAAAGGTTCACTGTTACCTAGAAAGGTATGTAAAGCTTCTAAAATACATTTAAATACAGAAACCTATAACCTGATAACGTCCGCTCAGAGAAAACTCATTCTCAGAAGTATGACGTTATTATGTGGACCGTACTACTGATCCCTGTGATAGTGTCGTAAATATCAATTCGACCAGTTTAGAGTGCTGTTAAAACAAACAGCCAATCGAAAGAGTATTAAGATAAATAGCCTATACGTCTGCTAGATGACGATCTATCATCACAGCCGACTGCAGTGCGAAAAATATTGAGTATTGGTTAATACTAAGAATATTTTATTTACAAAGAACAAAAAAAATGGCTTAGGACTTAAATTGGTCATAGGGGAAAAAACAGGTTTTTTTTTAATAGCGCTTTATAAATTTTGTTGTAGAGTGAAATAGAGGGAAAATTAAAATTCTGTTTGATAAAACAGCGAGATGGACCGATTTATCTTGCTGTTTTATCAAACAGAATTTCGGATAGAAACTATAAAAAATAAATTCACAAGCATAAATAGTTTAAGAAGGTCAATTTTAAAAAGAGTACACTGAAATATATAAAAGGTACGGTGATAGCCAAGTAGTCAGTGAAAGATGAGGTACCGTGTTCAAAGTCTGACCATCACGAGCGAATCGAAAAATGAATGTTTAAATGAAATAAAAGCCAACCACTCGCTGCGTGCTGCGCCAAGGACGGTAAGCTATCAGACCCGCATGTTTTTACCACATTTGTCACCAGGAGCGCCCAGCTCGCGGTGGAATAATGTGGAGTGTTTAAGTCTTACGCTTTCAATCTATAAAATATTGTGGGACTATGTACCTTTCAGTTTATAGATTATATCACCAATGAATGATACGAATCTTATACCGAAATACATTTAATTTTTTATGATGCCTAATATATCATTCGGCTACAGAATATATTCTAGTGCTGGGTAACATTCTACATTATTACGCAACATATTTCAGATCAAACCACTTGTACTTCGCGTAATTAGGACTTTGAAGTTGCAATATAGAAAGTTATGAATGTTGAAATTACGTTTATAAACTGTGTTGGACTATTACTTTTGACTATAGTAAATAGGAGCCCATTTTGTGTAATAAGAAAACTGGCCAGGTTAATACGTGATCGATTCTTTTTTATTAGTTTAAAAAATGTAATTCTGAAAAGAAAAGGTAAAAGGCATATTTATTATACACGACAATATTTGAAATTTATTTATTGTTCTCTTTCGTAAAGAATTCCTTTGATAATTATTTTTGATCCAGCGTAAAACTGAAACAGATGTCTATAGAAATGGAGAAGGTTAAAATAGAATTGAAAACAAAATAAATATTGTTTTATATGCCTTTATTTCTTTTTAAATAACCACTGAATTCGAAAATAGTAGAAAAATTAACTTAAGCACCGGAAACGCTATGGATCATTAATGTTTTGATAATTTTCTTTTAATTTCTCCTAACATCTACGTCGGTCATTCAGTAAGTCCTTAGAAAATAAAAACTGATAAAACTAGTAAGTTATTTTTATTGTTATTGTTTTTCAAAATAGTGTCCGTTGACATCAGTACATCGCTGCGTTTGATGTAGATAAACACTTTGACCACCCGCCCTTAGAGGTAGTTTCGCCGGCCTTTTCATGTGCAGCCACTGCTTCCTCGGAATTCATAAATTTCGAAATTTTCTCTTTTAAATCAGAAAACAAATAAGCATGGTACGAAGTCGGGGCTGTAAGAAGGATGAACCAATATTTCTATACCTAATATTCCAAAATAGTAAGTTTGTCAATGTAACCACATTGTCTGGCGGTATGTGGTTAAGCGTTGTCATTTTGAAGGACAATCTTACTGCATAGTAATTTTCCCAGAACTTTTTCAAAACAAGACACAAAATATTGTTAGTGTATCAGTCTGCAGTGACTGTCTTTTTATCTTCTTAAACGATTGTTGGATTATAACCAGTCATTACGAAGAAAGAGGCCACATTTTAGTAGGTAACTCCTCGAAATGAAACATCCACTAAGCAGACTGTATTTTGGTTTTGGGATTGTAACAGTAAATCCAGCTTTTGTTGCCTGTAACTAGGTCGTATATAGCATTTTAGTCACCACCAGCAAACTTTGCATTATTTCGGGGACCAATTAACAGGACGGCGTTTTTGTGCTTAGATTAAATTATCAAGTACCCAGAGTATACAAAGCTTCCTGGCCGCTAAATATTCACAAAGAATGTTACACACTTCAGCCATACTGATGCCTAAGCTTGTCCGAATTTGCTGGTAGGTCATTCTTTTGTCAGTCTCTATCATGAGCCACACAGCACTGATGTGTTCGGTAGTTGCCGCAAAAGAACGTCCATCAGGCAGAACGTCAGATAGATAAGTGACACCACGTTTGAACTGTATAAACCAGTTATAGACAGTGACAAGGGATTGAGTTTCATCATGAAGGGCCAACCGAAGTATGTTTTAGACAAACGATTTTTTTTTGATGCCAATTCCTAAATACAAATGTTAGATGAATGTAATATATATAAAAAGCTTCACAAAGTCTTCTATTTTTAAAACTGAAATATGTTTTTTTATTTTACAGTTTCTAAGTGGCCAGTACTAATAGTTTTGTCTTCTAAGTATAATGTTTTTTAATGCACCCATTCATTTCCACAATGAACGTGGTATATAATACAATTATCACTTTTCGATTTACTCTATTGTTTTCAGTCTGTTGCAAGTTTTGTGTTATTCAACTCTTGAGATAAAAATTTAATTATTTAAATATATGTTTAATGTTTTTCTATCGTAATCTATTATCGTAACGATTTTACGGTATTAAAAATTAATTATAAAAGATAACTTAATCCACGAACAATGTCATCGAAAAAACTGATGACTAGAATTTATAGTATTATATTTTGCTGACGACATTGGAGCATCGATAACACCATAAAAAGCTGCCGGCAGGACCGAAGTATGATAAAACTTCCGAAGCTGATATTTCAATATTAACGACAGCACAAACAATACTTCTTAGTCCATCGACCATCAAGTAAAAATATTGTACTGCTAATTTATAAATTACAACCAAATTGTAATAAAAATGCTTTAAAAATGGTAATCAGTTTTTCGGAATAAAAATCTTAACTTTGTAATAAAATTTGTTCATACGTATGCTTTTTACATAAAGATGTATCAGACAAAATTATTGAACGACGTCCGACACGAATCAACGACTTAAATAGTTCGTTCTTGATTCAGCAACGTCCGAACAACAAAAATAGAACTTCTACGTTTCGTGAAAGAGTTGCAAGCGGCCGAGATTATTGTTTCTGTAACAAAATTGCATTCGCTATGTTAGACAAAAATTATATTTATATTGGTAAAGCGGAGGTGGCGAGAAGAGGTGAGAAGAGGTGAGAAGATTATGCCAGGTTATAGCTCAGCAATGGGAAAATTATCGACAGATAACTACATTATATTCTACATATTATTATTATGTTATATCACCCCCAACCTTAGCAGATAGAAAAACACTAGGATGTACTAACCTAACCTACGACTCCCTTGGAATATCGTATAAGAATGATTTGCATCCGATTAATACAATATGTGCCTTGATATCGCTTCTAATATCAGACTAGTTCAAATACAAATTTAGTTTAATATATGTACTCAATGAACTTTTTGCGAAGCTGGTGGCATAAACTTTCTTGTTGGTATTAAATCGATAAAATAATCAATTCCCCTGATTCGCTTCTTGTTGTAAAAGTCTCACTACCTTATGAACACATCGGTGATTTCACTAAATATACAATTGGCCGTGGGGTAGTGGTGTCTGCTATTTCAATAAAACGGCTCAATCACAACTACTTCTCCACTATCTGACCTTCCTCCTTAGCTCTCGCCATCCGAAACTAATTTATGTGAGAATTCAACCCTTATATTATATTCGGCCATTCATTCCCTAATTCAGTCTACGCCGGTCCGTGAACCGCACGGAGAAACTGTCGCATTACTCTGAAGATTTACCGCCTTTCCTCAGACACTGAATCCAACTTTTACTCATCATAAACTGCAAATAATGCTGAAAAACCTTTGAATATCAGGGCAATTTTTGCGTGTTTGTGTCCTTAAACACCGAGTGTGGCGTCTGCCGCCTGTATGCTCACTTGCTGACGTGTCTTCAGGATATATGTACATGTAACATAAGTAAGGCATACATTGCGATAAAGCAACACTCCAAATTTTATTTATTTTGCTCAGATTTACAACATAATAACTCATCTGCACCAGCACAAACAAAATAATATTATAATTCTAATAAGCTTTTGTTTTAATTAATAGTATTTGTACAATTGAGCTTTTCTAGGAGGCTTTCGAGTTTCTGTAGATAACGATAACTTCCCACGGAAAAAAATACTTATGTTCATTTCCAACAATAACAATTTAAATGCATAATATACCAACAACACGATTGCAAAATTTATCTACGTGCTGTATCTATATGCATTATGCTTCTGCAATCTATATCGTATAATCTCATTTGTTGTTGAGAAACAGTAACATAGCAATAATGTTATTATCTTAAAATTCGATGAAATGGCGTTAAATAAAGCAACAGTTGGATTTTTTTATTTCGTTTTTCCGGAGAACACGCCAGTATAGATAAACTTAAAAAGCAAAACTTTATCAAATAAAAAAGTCACATCGAAACCGTTAGGGCCGTTTTCGTGTTAGCCATGTATTACTTTATTGCTAACGTTACGTAAGATTTATAATATACATCTACGTCCTCCATATTAAGACAGGGAAAAAGGTTTTTAGCATTTTAAATTTTTATTTTTGTAATTGTAGTAAATAGTTGTAGTGAAATCTCTTTGGTTGTACTATTTGAATCTGGCTAGATCTGATATCATAAAATAAATGACATTAATAAAAAACAGAAATAAAAAATGAAAACGGTGTCTTGTCATTTTTTAATTATTATTCTGTCCACCGAAATGAATGAATCTAACGTAACGATTCGATACATTTTGAAGTTTTATTACAAAAAAGAGAAAAACACGACAAAAACCTTGAAAATAATTTGTGACGTGTATGGACCTAATGTAGTAATGTCGGTAAGAGTAACACAAAATTGGTTCAAATATTTTCAGTCCGGTAATTTTGATGTCAAGTATGAACCTTGCTCTAGTCGACCTGTTACGGATAAAGTTAATGCCATTTTGGAAATAGTAGAGCAAGACCAGTATATTAGTTTCTAACAGAAAACAGTTTTTACACATTTGAAAAAAGCTGGATATGCAGAAAAGCTCAATACTTGGGTCCCACACGAGCTAACTGAAAATATCTAATGAATCGTGTACTCATTTGCGATTCTCTGTTGAAACGTAATAAAACTGAACCGTTTTTGGAAAGATTGATCACTGGTGATCAAAATCGATTATAAACGACAAGAAAGTGCTATAAATATTATGATCAAAAGGCAAGCGAGCTCCACAGATTATAGCGAAACCCGCATTAACTCGCAATAAGTTGATGCTATATATAGTATATATTGGAATTGTAAATGCATTATTCATGAGCTTTTATCGCCTGGCAATACCGTCAATTTGGATCTTTACTGCCAACAACTGATTAGACTCAAGCAAGAAGTAAAGAAAAAATGGCTAAATGATCAACAGAAAGGGTGTAGTTATTCACCATGATAACGCCAGACCACACTGATATATTTAGCCACTCAGCAAATATTGAGAAAATTTGGTTGGGCAGTATTAATGTATCCACCATATAGCCCTGACCTTGTACCCCCAGATTTTTATCTATTTCGGTCTCTTCAGAATTTTTTAGGTAGTGTTAGGTTGACATTAAGAGAAGACTATCAAAACTGATTGTCGTAGTTTTTGGATTTGAAGTCTCAATATTTCTACAACAATGCCATTATATTTCTACCTACAAAATGGAAACAAGCTGTTGAACAAATATATATATTACAATTAAATGTAAAAAAAAATGAAAAATCATCTTAAATTGTATATGAAATACGAAAAAACCTTTACCCCTCAATCGTATAATTTAGAAACACATTTTCACCCTTACGTTATCTGAAGCCAAACCTTTACAAACGAGATAGATACATTAACGGCGTATTGCATTTGTCTTTTGAATAAATCGGTCTTAAATATATATTTTTTATAATTTCTGATCACAGCATCCTAACACTGATTAAAAACTTAAACTTTTCTCTTTAGCATATGACCTTAGCAGCTCTATAGTTCTTAAGTCCACTAGCTTCTTATTTCTACCGTATCTTATTTTTTGTTTTAGCTATAGAGGAAAATGTTCACAAATTTTTCACACCGAGTAATATTATTATCGTATTTATTCAGATTACCCAATATACTGTTCCAATAAGAAAATTCAGATTCCTACCCATATATTAGTGTCGTTAGTGGATATGACGTGATCACGTTTGTCTTTGTTCTGTCACATTACATGCGAATGTTATTAACGGGAGAAACATATTAATTTTATACTTTTTTTATTACCTGTATATTAACATACATTGACAATATTTGCCAAATGGTTTGGTGGACTCTTCTGTCAAACAATTCATTTGCTGATGAAATGCAGTGTAATGAAATGCAGTAGAAAAATTGAATAAAATCGCTTTTTTACTCGTAAAGTCTGCTTTTAATTTACTTCTGGAATTTACACTCTTTATTACGTAAAACTTAAGTCTAAATTATATTTGATCGTACCGTAAAAGGCAATTCACATATTAGAAAACAATATGTATATATGTACATTATTCTACAATATAATATTATATATGAATAAATAACCACCCGCCTGTTTCAAGTTAATCGAACCTATATTTTCGGAGATCTCGTGATGAGTCAATCAAGTGGTATTTCGCTATATCTATATAAATTTGATTTTATTTTGGATTGTGGTAGTGATAGAACTGCTCTGTAGTTAATTTACCTGCAACATGAAAATAGACCAGCACGACCGGCGAGGTAATATAATTTCATAGAATATGGAGGCGAAGAAACAGTTTCCACTGTTTGTTTCGTCTAGTGAGTGAGAGTACCGGAGACCCACTCATCTTTCCATCAATCGCACTTACTCCCTCCATCGGATATCCTATTCCTACTAAAAAGGCCGTCAACGTACTTGCGACTGCTTTGGGGTCCATGGGCGACGCTGATTACCTACTCTCTGATGACTGTCATGTTCGTTTCTCCCCTTTTGCATTCACTATGAACCTTTATTAAATTCACATTACGTCGGCGTCAGAATATAACAATGCATGCCTCTTATCTCCATATCCCAACACCTGTACATACCTGCTACTTTCACTAGTTTGACGGAATGTTATCAATGGATGGGTGGGATTAGTTGTCAGGGACATTTTGCACCAGTGGCTAGGTGACATTTTTTTGATCAGCTACAAATAATAGAAAGATTAAGTCTGTATGGTTAAATAATTTATATAATCACTACACTTAGTTAATTATGCATTGAATGAGTGCAAAATGTATGGTTTTTGTTTAAAAGCAACAAAATTTTATATTGTTTTTCATGTCGTTATGCCTCGCTCCGCCGTTCAGCACTATTTAACTTATGTTCAATTATTTTTTATATATATATATATATATATATATATATATGTATATAGTTGTAATATATCGGTATGATGTGGTATATGTACCATATAACAATTTATACTTCCGTCTTAATCCGAGTTTTATTAAAGAATATAATTAATAACCTCCGGTTCTATTGAACTGAATCTGATAAATTTCGCTCGACTCTATGTTAGACCTATGCTACTGAAGTGTGATGATGCTAGATCTAACAAATAGACCTATCAAAATTCTAAAAGTCATCGTTTTTTTGTTTATGTTTTTCGAAATTAGTCGATCCCAATTACTTTTTCCAAAATATCTCTAATTTACGGTTACAGCCTAGTTATAGTTTTGTTTTTTAGTAGCATAGATGTCATGAAATGATGATATGTTCGATATAAAAATTACATGTATCGATATTTCAATATTTTCTTCGGAAATCTTGCCCTGTAATAAAGTTTGGTTTTGATCACTTCAAGTAAAGTCACCGAAACGTAACTCGTTCTCAGTGACACACTTTTCAGAACTATGAATAACACGGCTTTCCTCTGAGGCGTGATAGTGACTGTGATTTTATGGTATCGATTTATCATCACTGCGACAGGCATGCGAAGAAAATCTTCGTCTTTGTCTATTAATTTTTAATACATAGTTCAAAAATGACAACTGAACAAAATCTTTTCAAATATGTCTACACTGTTCCGAAACGCAACTATTCAACGTTCTATTATTTATTCCGCCTACGGCATAGCATTAATCATTAATCACGCGCCGCGACGACACCTACCGGCCTTTTACAAACAGTATTTAGGTAGCTGAGCACACGACGAGAATATTGAATTATTTAAACAAGAGTACTACTATAGTTTAATTCGTTTTTTGAGCCTTTGGCAATCAAATTGAGTGTTATAATATCTCTCACACATTACCAAAATCGTCGAGACACGTATGTAAGCATTTACAACAGTGTGTAAAGAGGCTTTAAAAAAATAACATATTCCTTTTTAAAAACCGGCAAAGCACTGGTTACCGCCCTGGGAGTGTTCATGGGTTGCGGTGATCATATACTGTCTGATGGCTCACATTTTTCCTTTAAACATATTACGAAAAACCAAAAAATAATTGTGACCTCACCTCGGGTGGGGTCAGAGTACTTAGTACAGACAGCAAACAGCCACGCAATGATCAGTTTATGAGTGTGCATTACGATATGTATTTACGCATACGTTGTGTAGTATGTGTAATATGTATATAATAATAAATAATAATATACTATAATAAAAGACATGTGTAATGTGACTACATATTTATATATACCAAAAATTACACGATTAAGTCACGTGAAATTGAAGAAATTAAGCACTGCCCATAAGCAAGTGTTTGTTGAACTATAATAATTACCAGTACTTGTGACATGCATCATTTTTTTTTTATTCAAATGACTGTTATTTGATTAACAGCTAACAGTTAATTAAATATGAATATTATTGAGTTCGATATATTTGTCAGATATAGTATTCGAATAAGCTAGTGAAACAAAAAAAAAAAAAATCGAAAGCCTCATTAAATTAATCGAATAAAATAAAAGAAGCAATGAACGGAAAACAGCAGAGAATTAAATAAAGAAAGAGAAGAAAATAAAAAAAACGGAGTTTATAAAATATTTTAACTATTTTAAAGTACGTGAACTTTTATTTAAACTAAAAATTTAATATTACATAAGGTGGCAGCATTAAGACGAATTTACCGAATGAAGTCCTGCGAATTAATACGCTGCGAAAATATAGCATATACCCATTATGCTACAATTATCGAAATCTTTGTGATAAAGATATAATTTGAAGTAATTTCGATTGAAAAATATTTTGAATTGCAATCGGTTTGTATTATATATTTAATTTGATGACCACCATTGTGCAATGTTGTTACAACACAATATTCTCCATGCATTTAGTGCGGTAGCTAAATTAATTGTACACATCGCGATTGTAATTTAGAACTGTTGATAAATTTAATGAATACTATATCGACATACTCATTAACGTTTCGATGTACCGAGCGGACATTTTGCGAAAAAGAGCTCGCCGACTGTACGCCGTTGAGAAGCACACATGTAAACCATGTGTGCTTATAGAAGCCTATCCTAATTCTGAAGACGGTCCAGCTCGTCAGGTTAGCGCACCATGCGCAGTCCGGACCCGCCACCTACCACACGACCTTTGCAGACGAGAGACCAACAGTTCCCCCTTGGAGCGCACGTGGCGTGGTCGCTTCCCGCACGCAGCGGATGAACTTCGTGCGAGAGGACTTCTAAAATGTAGAAATAAATAAAAATAATATGTGCGTTTAGTGATTATTTATTATATATATATTGTATTTAGGACGGTGTTAATTACGATGAATTGGTGTTTAGAGATAGACTGTAATCTCCGCTTAGACTTGAAAGTTTTCGACGTCGTGTAAAGTTTTAGGTGAGTATATGATACGTTATTGCTGGATTTTTTTTTATTACATAATTCTATTTATCAAAGGAATTTACTTTTACGTGTATAATAATTTATCATATTTTATAATTGGTCCGTTTTAAATTATATATTATTATGTTTCATATCTTTCGAAAAATATACTGATCAAATAATGATAAAAATGCAATATTGTCAGTAATTATCGATATAAATAATATTATTATATGTAATTAATTATTTAGAATGTAAGACTAGCAGTTCGACGTTGTAATGATTAAATGTAATATAGTAATCCATTGTTGTTCAGGCGTGTGGATTGGTATGCATAAATTATTCCAAAGCATTGATGATGTCGATGTACGAAAATGAATTAGTAATGGGGTATTTTAGGACTACTTCTAACATGGTTCTCTTATATTTCACTATATTTATAGAGAAATGCACGTATTTATGCAGTAAATAATATAATAAGTAAATCAATAATAAAATAAACAAAACAAATTTTGTCACACAAGGTGTTAAAATTTTAAAACTATTTCTATTAATGTTTTGGACGTCATTATAATTACAAATGTTCCCGGTATAATTAATATATATTTATACATTTTGTCTTTTCGTTTTAATAGACAACTATTTAAGTAAATAGTTAAAATATTGATGACATTACAAAAAAATATATTTTATTCTAAAATAAAAAGTAACTGCGTTCTGAAGTTTTTCAAAATGAATTTATTTCAAAATATTGAGTATTTTTAAATTTCTACTATGGATGCATTTCATTGTCCATAGATACAATGAAAAATGAAACGAAAATGTAGCAAAATAAAAACTCTAAATGTAGAAATGATTTTAGTGTTAACGTAGTACATTAACACTTTTATAGTACAAATTGCTTAAAACTAAATATTAACTAAGTCTAAACCTCAGAATATAATGCAGACTGTGTTTTATTTGCATTAATTAAATTGATAATGAGATTTAAAGCACAAAGAGAATAAATAGAAAATGCCTCGAGATTTTTATAATAATGAGCTTTTATATAAAATAAAAAAAGAAACTTAAAAATGAAAAGCATTTGTATATAATTAAAAGGTCTTATTAGTGAATTATATTTGTGCACATGTCATAGTTATTTTATTTCCACCTACAATATGAACGTAATAAATTTCATTAACATGCTTATCAATAACAATGCTACAACCAAATAAACGAAACAAAAATTCAAAATTACCAAAATTAACTAACCATATGCAGATCTCGACAGATTTACTCAGTACCTTTGACCAATTACGACCTACGGAGCAAAGAAATAACGCATTGGTAGAGCAATTAAATAAGTTGTAGTTCGTTCATAAACTGTAGTTAGTATAAGTGGTAGAAGTGGTAGGGTACATCTTTGTGAAATTAATGAGCTGCAACGGCAGACGAGAGAGATTATGTCTATTTTATTCACAGAATAAGCATAATTTCTAGTATAAACTGTTATACAAAAAAAGAATTCACAGACTTGACTCACGTGTACCGTTTACTCTTGCACGAAGGACAGAAGTCTCTTCTCCAAACCTTTCTCTGTAGCTTGCCGCGTTGTTCCGGGAGCGGACTTCATCTATCATTTAGGGCTTCCTCCTCTAGATCTGTTTCCTTCGACGACTTTAAGCTACTCGTTACTCTTGCAATGGATTTCCTGATTTCCTTAAATATTTCAGTACCTTATTATCGACAGATAGCGGATGAGCGTTGCTCTTGCCTTCCTCTTGCAGGACGGATGGCTCGCGCGTGAAGCCTTCGTCGTTTTCTTACAAACCTCGTGAAATATAAGAAGTTTTAAAGGGTCATTTCAAAATTAACATAGTTCATTTGTAAAATAAATTAGCCTATTCAAATTTCAAGGAGAATTTAGAATAATCTTAAGGATTAATGACGTCACGAAGGCAGAAACGTAGCGAATCAGATTAGATTAATTATAGACTTTATTAGTAACGATATTACACTGAAAAATAAATTTAATTTAACCCTTTTAACCGTTATCGGCGCATCCGGAATAACGAGCTGAAGCGATCTGAATAATTTCCGGGATCGTAATTAAGACGAAAGTTAAGGCAATAATGGAGTCATTTAAATAGTTTAGTTTTTCCTTAGGCCCTGAAACGATAAGAACTGGCCATTTTTCATCTGCAGCCGGGGATAATATCGTCAATCCTGACTTCGAAGTTAGAAGAACGATTATAAAAAAAAATGTTTATCGTCAGTTGAAGATGAGTGTTAGACCGAAACAAAGGTGTTAAAGTGAACGAAAAATCTTTCCTATCGTTCAAATAAGTCTCATTTTCATATTTATTAATATATGTCTCATGATTTTCAACGTTTGTCACACTAAGAGATATAAAAATTCAACTAATTTCTGAGCTAGGCAAAAACAAAATGTATTACTAGCTGAGCGTGTATCGTTTTACGCTTCGATGATAACCCAAAATTTTAATTTGTTACCCAACGTATTTGTTTGTTATTATATGTTAGTTAATAAAATTTATGTGCCTATAAAATATGCTATATATAGTACGTTTTATCTTTTATATTTCACAGAATTCATGACGTTTTGTTTTGTTACATAATAATTGCGATGCTCAATTTTCTTCACAAGCATAAGCAAAGGTAATTTTTCTTCAAATTAATAAATTGATCAGTTATTATATAAGAAAAGAACCATAATTGGTTTGTTTAGGACAAAAAAAACACTCCTCGAGGGCTCGTTCGTAGGAGAGGCAGATTCCGTCGACTTGACGATAAACAAACATTTTTCCATTATAATCGTGATATATGGGAGATAATTAAATTTCAAACATCTGCTGTGTAATTAACTACTGGCACAGACGAGATATGTGAGTTTTTTGGGTTGCGCTAATAATTATTTGAAATGCAAGATTCAGTTCCGAGTGAACTGTTTGTGGCACATCTGCACATCTGGCTGCTTCATTAAAACGGTTCGATCGATATATCTCTTGCTCAAAAGGTACATGCTGCATAAACGTCGTATAAATTTGGTTCAATTTACTGTGATGAAAACCTTATGGAGTCAAGATTTTTCGGCTTTTCTATGCATAATTGTGAATTACGCTTAGGTATTACCGATTGTAAATTTTGAAAATTATTATCAAGTATCATGATGTCGCCGGTACATCTCCAGTTATTAGGCCAAGCGTTTATAATGCCAAGATTGTAATTTTCCCGGTTCCGGATTTTCCATAAAATTTCCATAACAAACGTTAAAAATTCAGAGGAAACTTACAATTTCTTTTTATGCGATAATGTGTGATATCAAATCGGAGTGAAAAAAGTGTTACTGTAGCCATAGAAGTGATCATTTGAGATCCGACGATTGATTCGATTATTATATAGTATAATAAAATTAAGTGATCGAGACTAAAGAGGTTTTTTGTTGTTGAAAAACGGAAAAAAAACCGGAGTGGTTCATGGTTAAGGGCGTCTCTTTCGAATTACAATCGATAGTCTTGACCACAGACGAAACGACCTGTGTGTTTTTGAGACCAATTCAAATTAAACCGTTCGCTCCTAAGACCACGTCGTGCTGACCATTTCGGAACTAGTTATCGAATGGACGACGACGGTCGTTGGCAACCTTCGACCCGCATCGGACGAATATGGAGGATTTAAGGTCAAAGTTCATAAATCGGAAATCAAGAATTCGTGAGAGCTCATGTCTCGGCAGCGGGATGATTGATACTTGACACGACGAAATTATGGCAATCACAAGGAGATGTTTTAGCGGACTAAGATAAATAAAATACTAACACTTGTTTAGGTGTTTCATATCTGTCAATCCTCTCGAATCAATATTCAATTCATTGGATAGGAATCCGAAGAGGAAGAACAGATTCGAGGATCAGCGGTAGGTTGCATGCTGCATATTGCAGGCGAGCGTCTATTTATGGTTTTCTGCGAATCAACACACCACACAACAGAGCCATAAGGAGACGCTAATCAGTTTTCTTTTACGCCAGCTCTCTTCTAGATCCGTCGAGGAAAAAGGATCTTAAATCTCAATTATTTGAACGGCTAGTATATTTTTGTTTGTGAGGCCGATGACTACTATAATATTATTGAGAATTATTGTTAGTCACTTTAGCCTGTTTCATTAAAAATGCTACCATTTTTCGAAATGTATTCAAATTTTGTATCTTACCCATTCGCTTTGCAAAGAAATGCATTCAATAACATCGATGCATAAATGAGTGTTCGACGTTCGTGTTAGACGAATAAAGGCGGCGCGGTTCTCAAAAAATACATTGTCTGTACACAATACTTACAATTTAGTTTTCGTTGAACTATTGCGTAAAATGACTTTGATGCCTTTATAATTACAGCAGTATTTCAATTTCACATTTGGCAGGTACTATAAAAGGTTTTGTATATTTCAATTTATGTGCGTTTTTAATGTTTAACGGGAAGCACAGAAATCAGAATAAATCTTCTGTGACTTGAGCGCTTTTTGAAAATCTATTTAACAAACTGTTATCATCAAGGAAGGATCTTTGACTATTATAATAATAGTGTATCCTCTTCACAAGTTGTCATTTCATATTTCTAACGATAATGAAATCTTAGTGTTCTCGACATCGGGTACATCTTCTAAGCCAACATTTACACAGGACTCGTTCGACTTATGTAATTCGGTTGTTCTATTTTTCTTGAATTACGGTTCGGTTTGCGATTATGATTGTTGCGATCGCATCAATTTTGTAATTTGACACAATTTTTAGAAGACTTAAATTATAAGCACACGTTTAAGTAGATTCTCTCTATAGAAATCCATTACCTTAATTTTTGAGGTTTTTTATCGCCCTGTACAAGGCCACATTCTCCGACAATCGTATTGTTTCAGATTGAGATTATCTATCATTTTATGCCTTTTATCAGAATAATCTTTTTGAATATAGTTATTTTGCAGTTATCATCAAAAAGGTATTTTTGTTACCTTATAAACCGGCAAGTCTTATATTAATTTACAGTATCAACATTGTCTGTTTTGTATTTCATTTACAGGCTATTAAGAATTGACAATTATAATTATAAGCATTGTTCAATTATTAAATTGTTTTTAATTTTTATTTGATCTTGCACGTAGTACACGTACGTGCAAGATCAAGTAAAAATCAAATAAACTACACGATAAATATGTTTCATTTATATTATCAAATTGTAACATTTTTATTTGTAGTTAATGTTGTAGCATTTAATTATACGCTTTTTCAATATTTATCTCTTGAAGGTCACTATTGTTTTCTACCCCTATTTTTCAATCCCTCATGAAGGGGACAAAACATTGTCGGAGTGTGGTCAGTATATAAGGAAATGAATGTCCATAGACATTCGTTTCTTTTCAAAAGATCTATGAATCAGAAAGGTATAAAGATAGCGTGTTAAAGCATCTGAGACAACTAAAATATAGCCTCGTAATCAGTAGTGACATGCGTTCATATGTGCATCACATTTAATCCAATACATTCTATATTAATTATTTCATTCTCAATAAATTGATTAAAAAAGTGAGAATCAAATTTATTTTATTTGCATTTATGTTTTTTTTTTGTATTACAGTAATTGCCAATCAATATATCGACAAAACAACTATTGGTCTGTATATCTCCAACACAACGATGAAATACTTCATACATTATATTTTTATTTATCAAGGATATTTCATTATTAAATTTACAATATATATATTGTATTATATTGAGTTTATATGTATATATTGTGTCTGTGCGTGCGTGCGCGCGCGCGTGCGTGTGTGTTTCAATTTTGAAAGTTCCATTCGCCATTTAAGAACAATGATATTTTCAGTACGCAATAAAAAGACGGCTTGTTGCTATCATCATTACACTATTTAACTTATTGTGCAATGCAAAAAGAACAATGCATTTTTCAGACCTTATTGGGGGCGTATTTAAGTTTATACCATTGTGACGTTCTAGACGCAAAGTTCGTTATGGAGTTCCGATTTCTTTGTCACTAATAGATTCCTCTTAACATTGTAAATGTGTTTAAGGGTATGGCAATAATTAAAATCCATGATGTCAGTCGTTATTTGTGTTAGAAGGTAATTTGCTTAGTATGGCAACATTGAATAAACTATAGTGTAATCCTAAGCCTTTTAGAATATTTATCTTATCGATGGTTTTCAAATTGTGCGTTGGCAGCTAGCAATTAAAGTCAGTGGGTAATTTGAATTAACAGATTAATTTTATTTTACTGTAAACCTCCCATGCTAACAATCTATATATGCAACAAAACAGAAGTGAGATCTTAATTTGTGTATTACATATTTTTAGAAAATGCTTACTCTATTGTATATTGCTATCGATATAGATGAAAAATTAGCAATTTTACACATTCATATCCGTCTATTGTATGTTTTTGAATATGTGGCCTAAGACATAGTGATAGGTATTCTGATATTTCCTTTTTTTATTCGTCCTTAAAACTGTAATTGCACAAATATAATGCAAAATCCAGTATAAACTTACATTTGTTAAGTATATGAGTAAATCCTTTAAATGTCAGTTTATAATGGACATTCAGACGACGCGAAAGATAATGTCACGTATAAATTGACAGGCACTATTAAGTGCGCACACGAATACTTAGTGAGGGTAATTTTATATTGGACTTTGAAACGAATAGAAACGAAGGAAATTATAGACTTCTTATAAATTGTAAGTTGTAAAAAAAATAAAATTAAGTAATTATTTATATACTAAATAAAGAATTATTTTTGTGTTTTTTTATGAAAATTTTAGGCCCAATAATTTCGGAGATAAGATAGGGAATGACAAATTTTCATTTATTTTCTTAAATAATCTTAAAACTATTACCTTAAAGTTGTAAAATATTTTCCAGAAATCATAAAGGCGCTTTCATTTGATATGTCAAATGGTACAGTTTGCAAAAGTTTTTCATTCAAAACCAACAACTAGACGGCTTCTTGAAATTCGATAGAAATGTGTTTTATATACTTGCTGGGTAGCATCTTAGATACAATTTATCCTGGAATAATTTATGGTTCCTATAGGAACCAAAAACCTTTCTACAGGAAACAAAATATATCCAAAAGCATATCTACAGGACAATTATGAATGTATAATCTATCAAATTAAAGATAAATCATTCCATATTCATTTTCAGACAGCAAACATATGATTTATATAGCAAATGCAAAAATGTAGTTACATATAAAGGAATATGATTTTTTTTTGATGTCGCTTAAAAATGAGAAAACAATGAGATTTGTTCTTTTCCATATTAAAGTTTGCATATTTAGAAACGGCCAAAATATATTTGATTCTATATAAATGAACTTACCTATTCCAATAAGTTTGTCACTTTTACCGAGAGAAGAGGACAGAGGCCGATAAAGGTTCAAGAGGGAGATGAGGAGAGAGACGTACGGAGTGAGTGATTGATCTCTCTCGAAAGAGCGTGAAGTAAAAGGTAAAAGGATTTACGTTGGGAAAAAGATCGAGTTTAGTATTAGTAACAGGATTGACATTAGAAATAGAAACGAGGTGAATGAAATTCCAAATCTGGGTTAACGTCCTTCTTTTTTACGTAGGCGGAGTCGCGGACGAGTATTAGTATGTTATATTGCAACTAAGGAAAAGTTAATGTCAGTGACATATCGAGAATACATATTTATAAATCGTAATCAGGCTTCGTAACCATTTTGAATTTTAAAGAACTACTTAAAACCTATAAGGCTTCAAGTGGACGGCGACATGTTTTTAATGTTTGACGTTTTGGTGTCTTAATATCGTGATATTTTATTAAGTTAAATATGGTGGCTGTTAAGCGCCTTATTGGGACAAAGGAAAAAAAATCAAAAAGTCTTATTAAATCAAGTATAATATTGTAAAATAGTAAAAACACAATTAGGTCGGTGTAATATGTTAAATTGATAAAAACTATTTAGGATCTCTAAGGAATTTTTCTTTGCAATTTGGCTTTTGTCTTTGTTTAAGCTTTGTTACTAAGAAAAGGTTAACAATTAAGATTTATAGATAACCATTGAAGAAAAAATCTAAAGTCTTAGTTAGATATAGTATTATAAATTTTTGGCCAGTATTCGTTTTGTATTCGTGTTCTGTGAAATTCAGCATAAGTAGGATACACTTATGAGCGCATAAATCTGCTGCGTTGATTTAAATGAATATTTTACTTATAATTTTTGTACTGCAACTTTTCGACAAGCAATTTAACGGACCGATTAAATGAGAGTTGGAGTCATATTATTAAGGCTTCGTAGTATAATTTCCCTTTTGTAGTACCAAATTAAATAGATTTGGATACTGTTAAAATTTTTATTCAATTCACTCATTAGGAAAAAATTACTCGAATACGAGACATAAAGGAAATACCATGTTTATAAGTCTATACAAAACATGCATTCAATGTGAACGTATGCATTATAATGGAATTTATCGAGTAATGACTTAGGTGCGTATCGGGAAATCGAATCCCAGCCATAGTTCCCCAAAAGGCCTTATGGGAATCGAACCCGAAAAGATAACGAAAAGGTACTTCTAATGCGTTTGATGACCCAAAACAAATAGGTATGACTTCTATAGAGGCCAAAATAAATGACGATTATCGAGAAATACAAAATATACATAAAGATAAATAAAAATTTTAATACAGAAATTGTAGTGTTGAAATAAAATTACTTCTTACATGTAACTACAATTATTTAACCTATACGCTGGAAATGGATCAGAATGTGGCTTTATTGCGCACTTTTAAATACGTAGCACTGATGTAGCACGCGGTTACCGTATACAGCCTTCGCAAAGTCTGTAGGCTCAAGAACAGAGGACTACCTGAAATCGGTTTACCCAGAAATAGGTGATGTAGATGTCCCTCAACTCTTTAAGGAAACTTCAAGGTCTTTATCTAGGTCTTTTCTTGTTTAGTCTATACGTCCATGGCAAGAGAAACATTTGATAATTTTGACAATCTTATCTATGCAGATGACATCAAACTTTTGAATGTTGTAAAAACTATTGAATGCTGTATAGTATTACGGTAAAATTTACAAAACTTCAATACATATTTTATCTATAACCGACTACATTTAAGCACGGACAAGTGCTATACAATAACATTTGCTGGCAAACTCGTCTTATCATAATATCAGTTAATATCACAGTTATATTGTGGCAGAGCCATGCTGTGGTCAACTTCGCTGCAACACGAAAATGGATCGGTTCGACCGGTAAGAAACCACGCTTACACAAAATACAGCCGTGAAGTAAAAGCATTCTTTTTGATTTCCGTTCAGAGAGTGAGAGCTCCGGTGGCCTACTTTCCGCTCCATCAGCCCATTTCCCCCTCCATCAGATATCCAATTCCTTCTCAAGAGGCCGGCAACGCACCGGTGACTGCTCTGGGGTTTCGAATGTCCATAGATGGCGCTGATCACCTACTTTTGATGGCTTGCATGAACATGCTATAAACACATAGTTATATAAGCTAGTTAAAAAATAATCGCGTTATCTCCATCCATGACATTGGCTCACTCTTGACTTGAAACTGCACTTCAATAATTATAATTATATTTATAATAAAGCGAAGGTATGAAAACGATTGGGCATCGTTTCAGGCTAGGAAAACCTTTGAATAGAGTTAATTAATCAGTTGACTAATAAACATTTTAAAACTATAAATAATTTAATGAAACTAAATTCAGAATTGTTACCCCCAAGTATTGCTTCACATATTGACAGAATAAAAAAAAATCTTAAAGTCTCTGGATCACCGTAACGGGATATTATTAATTATGTAGAAAGCGTATTGAGACACATAGTACATTCATTACAATCTAGACGTATTTCACTTGTATATCTATACATTTGTACAAAGTTATAAATAATCATATCGGTTCTATAAATGGTTTGAGAAAATTATGTTTAAACTTTCATATTCCTTCTTACGCTCGTAAGTCGCATGTTACATGTCCCTTTGTTATACTAATTACTCAGAGTACTTTTTTTCAGAAAAATCTGCTCTTATTACAATCGGTTTTTCAGTGAATTTTATACATTTTCAGTTCACTCAACATTGTGGGTGATTTAGTATTCAGTTAGATTTTATTACACACTAGATTTCTGCCTGAGGCTTCGCCCGCGTGGAATTCGGTCTGTCACATAAATTTTTTATCGCAACTCAACCCCCTCCCTCATTCACCTGTACACTTCCCGTCCAACCACCGCCCACCCCTTCTATATTTTTCAATAAGTCGAGCGCGTAGTGATCGGAAGGTCGAGTGTAAATTTTTATTTCCTTTGAGTGTTATTGGTCGTTCGTATTTCGTAGTTTATAAACTTTCGACGGTGGCAATTATTGTTTGTCTTATAACCTAACGCTAAATCTTTAAGTAAGGATAACTTTTTCAATATATCCGGTTCAAATGAAATAAAGCACATATTCTCCTTATAGCCACGTTATACCTACAAGCGAAAACCGCATTAAAATCCGTTCAGCAATTTCAAAGATGTTTATGAACTGCCAGACCAAAAGTTTTAAAAATCATTGTTTTGTCTTACACTACCTTTCTCTCATCGTTCCCTCTCCGTTTTTCCTAAATACCTTCAATGTACAGACACACCGAGTTCTAATGTTTTATAATATGTACAGATGTAGAGGTCATACAATAATTTCACTTGTAGTAATGGTGTCAATAGATTCATAAGGAGTTCCTCTAATTTATCAATTTCCGAAATTGCTTTATTGTTCCAATAAATATTTATATTTTTATTCCCAAATTTTACATGGTGACCATTCAATCCTTTGTGTTTGATACTACAAAAAAAAGTTAATAAAATATATCGACGAATAAGTCTTAAACAATCACGTTTGGGTTTCTTGAACTTTTTAAATTATAGTAAAATTTTTATAATCAAATAGCACAAATTAAAATGATTCGTCGGACCATCTGTTCACTACAATAGAATATGCAAAAATGTGTAAGATTAGTCCGCCGAAGGCCAGTAATATTATTTGAAAATTATAGACTCAACGATTGCCATAGAGCACGTGTAATATTTTCTGTTGGTCAGTATGATTTCAGATAACAATCTTTTCATAGTTCTAGCTTGTTTATTGTTTTTCATGTATTTTTCAGTTCCCACTGAGAAAAGTGAAAATTTGCGAGTGTTATTCGAACTTGGCCGGTCATTTCAATTGCCGTGTAACCGAGAAGCTTCCTGTTTTTCTTCCTGAAGGAACGTTTTCATGCGAATACGAAAGGCCTAAAAATCATCTAGCGTTGTCGAAACCAGGAAGGTGGATACGGTAGAAAATCGTCTATACACTGACGAACCTCGCACGGAAATATTCCAAATCAACGCCACGCCGAGAATATTGCACGAGAATCTCCACGGGGTACGCGACCGCCGTTACGAATCGTTATTGTCCGAACGGGCGTAAGAGAGCGTTTTAGCGGCGTTCTCTTTACGCCCCGTAAAAAGTTTATGCATCGCTTTGAGTTATAGCCGCGGACGTCGGGCGTTCTCGGGCGGCGCGCCTCCGAGCTCTAATAATAACGCCGGCGGTCTCGCCGACGTCGGCCACGTAGTCAGGTGATTTAATAGCGGGCCGGCGAAAGGATGGATCGCCGACGAATGCGAGATAGAAGCCGAACTACCTCACGGTCTCATAAGCGATGGAAAAGCTATGCGACAAGCTTATGCAGGAAATTATGTCGTAAACGTGGCAATTTCTGTTTTTTGACGTGACAACGTCTTAAATTAGGTTGCGGCTGGGAGTCACTTATGAAAAATGTAACGCTCGGTAACGTAACGATGAGTCACCGAACGAGAGAGGCCCGCCGAATGCCTTGCGTCTCTCTCCCACTCAACTATGATCGGTCTGCCGCGCGCGCAGCACTAGAGAATTAGTGCATAGCTTGCAAATGTATTGCAAGTTATTGTATGTATATTTGTATATAAATACGTATGTATGTGTAAAGGTAAAAATAAAATTTTGTTAATATGAAATTCAGTGCGAGATTCTTTGTATAAATTAATGTTTTAAATATAATTCTTTGTATAAATAAATGTTTTAAATTGTTACTATTATTTCATCCTTCTTCCTACTATACGAATGAATATTCACATTAAAATGATTTTACCATTCAAAGTCGTTGTCACGTAAAAACTTTCGCCCGTATACCGACTTTACAGGCAACCAAATTTTTTTTTAGTATCGTAAAATATACCCCCTTTATGATAATATAGAGTGTCACTGCGTTAAGTCCTTATTTCCTTAGAAATCAAAATAGAGTTTAATTAATTCGTTTCCGAATCGTTAGCATTATTGAAATGACCAAATTTCATGAGTACAATTTTTGTAAAACTCTATATAGCATGTATTTTCTATCAATAGTGAGTATTATTTCCCCATATTTAATATTTTTTTAAGGCATTTTCAACAGGAAAACGAATATGTGAGGCCCCAGAGAAAATATTCACCGCCGCCCATGGACACTCGCAACCCCATAAGATTCATTACCGTGCTATCGGCCTTTTAGGACGGTGAGGCTGTCTGATTAAGAGTGAACAGGCTATCAGACCTCTCACTCATTAGACGAATCGCAACAGCGGAAGTTACTAATGCTTTGAGTCTGTATTCTGTGTGTTTGTCGCATCTCGCCGCGCAAGTCTGCCCATTTCCGTGTTGTAACTAAATTGGCCACAGCGTTGCACTATCACAATTAATATTTATAATAACAGTAATATAAATATTTATGACACATTTATAATAATAAAAAGACGAAAATAATGAATCGCTACGTATTGAAGGAAACTGATGGACAATTGACGGTGGCGCTAGTTTAGACATTTGACAACTGAGAGGTTATGTAGATTCAGATATTTCTTATCTGGGAGACATTCAAAAAATGTTTTCCTCCAAATCTCCAATCTTTCCTTTGTGACAATCAATTCATATAACTTAACCGGCACACAAGTGAAGCGATAGTAAGGTAGTAACATATTTTAAGCCAATAAAGAATTATAACACCGATAAAAACCAAAAGTTCATGATTCACTGGGAGGCATTTAAAAAGCAAAAAAGAGTTGAATTGAATTCATGTGTTTATCAATGTTGTTCTATGTCGTACGCCTTCTGTTTCATAACAAACTAACAGAAAGAGATTGTTTAAAATATAGCAAATTAAATGGTATATGACGGTTGGGATTCTGAAAACAGTGAAATACACTTAAATGGACAACTCAGCATATTTAAAATTCTGTGAAGAATACGGTATTTTTGTCCTTTAATGTGTTCTTTTATAATATGATGTTTCTACACTCTTAACAAAATAATGCTTTTTGTGCGCTTTATGATCAAAAAGAAAACTAACGTTATTTGTAATAAATTGTGAATTTTTGAAGAAAAAACACAGTGAATTAGTCAATTCTAAAGTTATTGATTTAGCTTTTGATTATTTGAATATGACTTGAAAGCTTCATTTTATGATATAATATACTGTGACATTATCGTCTATTGCAATTATTCGCTTTGACTTCAGTCGCCTGATAAATGAATCTAATGGGCCCTTTTTAGCATGTAGCGCTTTATTGAACAAATTTTGCCTAAAGTTCCATATACTTCTAACCGGTCGACATCACCGCAAGGCTTAAATAAAAAGCTCACCGATGATAGCATAAAATATTTATGCACAAACCAACTTTTCAAACAAGCGGCTTCCGCTTGAATAGCTTTGAACTTTTTAAGGATGCTGTTGTTTTATAATTAGTTGGTATTATGAGAAGTTTCCAGCCTGAGGAAATACATAAGTAGAAGTGGGTACGAGCGAAAGTGATATCGAGGAGATTTCACTTTATATCGTAAAAAACATTAACAGACCGACGCGAACTGTATACAGAGCGTTGGTGGTACGGTGGTTAAAAGCATCGTTTTATAATCAGATGTTACCGGGTTCGATCCATCCTGACCACGGACAAATTGGCGGATTAGTGTACAAGTTAAGCTAGATTAAAAACAAAATTCTCGCGCTCCAGCCTAGGAGTACGTTAAGATGTGTGTGCCGGACGTTGAAGTCGCGTCGGCGGCTCTAGACCAGCGGCAGACCGGCTGGAGGGCTCGGGGTCCGAGGTTCTCAATCAGATCGCGGAAGGGAGATTAAAAATCTGTCGTCACACAACCGCGCAAACGGCGCCGCCGCCGGGAGCTAGTAGATAACTTAACCTGAATTGTAAATGCTCGCACGAAGACCGCGAGCGCCCGTCACGCCGAACAAATATTTGCACTGATATCGCGTGCTCGCCGCGCATCTGACAGATAAGCGCGAAAACACTTTGACGTCAGCGCGCCCGTTCGATCTGTATCGACGGAGCTCGCGAAGGATTTTCGCCGGATCGGATTCTGTATTTTCGCCGTGTTAGCTCTCCGCGTGCGCGAGCTCAGCGTGCCTTGTGCGATGGCGTAGAAACGGGTAAAGGGCTGAACGGCGTGCATTGAGCGTCGAATAAAGAGCTAATCTGTTGAGCGTTTAGTGATTTTTGAATATTACGTATAACAGTGTAGAATATTGTTTGAATTGAAGATCTAGATTCAAACGTTAAGAACTATGTATAATATAACTATCAAATTAATCATATCTTGAATATAACTTTCTTATAAGATGTTTTCGATTTTAGCAATCTCCTACCAAGTTATAAGCTCAAAGCAAACAATTGGGAGAACAACGTTCAAAAATATACAATAAGGTATTTATTTCTTTGAAAATTGAAATACTGTAATATCAAGACTTAGGTGATATTCAGTATCAAAACCGTTTTTTTATGAATAATACCTAAATAAATATTTAAAAATCTTTAAATTTTAAGGCTGCCTTCGCTATCGCAATTCAATTAACATTTCTCTCACAAGGAATTGTTTTATACTTTATTTTTTCTCTAACCAGTTTAATTTCTTACCTTTTCGTTATTATTTAACATTTTTTGGTAACCTAAATGACCACAGAGGTCTTCCAGGTTCATGACAACCTGGCGTATGATTCTTTATTGATCTCGTTTTCTGTAGGTAAAAAGGTGTAATGTATAATTAACTTTTTTTTGCGTTTTCCGTGTCTGAAAAGTTTTCATTTTCTTAAGCAGTACAATTTATTATACAACATGTCCATATCAACGATTATATCAGTGATAATCAGTTATAGCCATCTTCATATTTTATTTATCAATAAATAAAAACTTCTCATGATTTCAGATGACCTGTCAAGTGACGTTTTATTAAATGCGGTAACATTTTTTTTCGTCATCTCTGCCATATTGATTTCCTTTTAAAAAAATTTCACGTCAAGATACAATTCATAGCTCATCTTTTGGAACCGGCTAATTCATTTTTGAACTACGATCAAACATCCATACAAACATACAAAAATAAATTGTTTTATTAATTACCCCTTTTTTTTTGATGCGCCATATTTGGATATATAATAGATAAAATGAAATATAATTAAACATGGCCACCTCCCATCATTTCCACGATATCGCACCACCTTAACTGATACTTTCTTTGAAGTTATAAGAATAAGTAGAGATTTGTATACTGTTTGGGGCCGCTCGGATCTCCCACACGGGCCCTACCGCGCGAAGGTTTGTAGGTCAACGCAGTCGTTTCGGGTCATAGATCAGTTTAAAAATATGAAAAACCTTTTATCGGTATTACATTTAGTATCGGAAGCCGATAGTCATATTACTGTATTACATCGTCGAAATACCACCGACAAGTTTTGAAAGCTTATGAGAAAGAAGTTCAATGCAGTTAAGCTTATAAGTTTTTTTTTTGTTTGAAGAGTAATTTGAATGTGTCTACGCAAATTGAAGAAGCGTAAAAGAAACGATTGAATGGTACGTCTCTCAAATTGAATTGTTTTGATAATAAAGAAGTTTAGTAACGTCGCAAATGTTTTAAACTATATAAAAAAACAAATTTCAATGCCATACGATAAAGAACTCGTGTAGACGCGCACTTAGTTCACCAGTATTTTTTTTTTAATTTTCATGAAAAGCACACACAGCTAATTTATATAAACTTTTGCTTACAATTCAGTGCCACGAAGGACAGAGATGTCGACCTAGTTTTTATTATGGTAATCTTTATAACTTTTAACCTCTCGAAAGCTTTAAGTGATAAGTGTGTTCGTACATTAAAGAGACTTATAAAAACAAGTTACTGCGAAAGATAAGTAATAGAATGAAAAAATATGTTTTCTTTTCATTTTTATTTGTTTTTAGATTTGCCTGTTTGAACATGCATCACGCATAAACCACTTTATGAAATTAAAATATAATGCCATTAATCTGAAATTATATGAGTCTTAAGTTGGATTAACATTTAGTGTTTACTTATTAACTTTTGTTTGTGGTCTCGCTCTCTTGAATATAGAACGATTTTTTTTTTCATTATACAGATTAGTCATTGGTAGCAGCGATGTTTAAAAACCAAGATCACTACCGGTTCAGGATTGATATCGCTGTCAGGACTGGTATCAAGAATAAGAAAAGAAGCCAGATTATATCATAACAGAATCATTTAGCGGCATTGTGCGTCTTCGGTGTTGAGATTGGTTCGGATTGGATTGTGATGTAAATGGAATCGTAATATAGATCGAGATCGGGATCAAAGTCGAAGGCTGCACTCTAAAAAAATTTTTGGTTGCTCTTATCGAAATTGTTATTTCTTTGATCAAATATCTTGATTCCATGTGAGCCTAATAAGATGTTGGATACTTCAAGTAAGATGATTTTGTTTATCATTATTCAATGGATTAGCTATCTGTGCTGCTCTTAATTAGTATTCGTTAACTAAAGCTTATTCAGTAATGATATGAAAAGTGGCCATACCAACTAATTCATCTTAATGAATTCAGTTAACAGCTGGTCCATGACAACAGGAATATTATTATAATAACTAGTTCACTTTAATAAATTCAACCAAGACTTACTTCAACTAAGTACTTATAGTAACTGTATCCGCTTAATAAATTCAACTAGGAATTTGTTACATATTTACCATATTTTATTTCATTATACTTCTTTAATATTAATTAATAATAATAATAATAGCATTTATTTCAGACGGTATTACATTTACAATTTACATATCATACTTTTAAATATTAACACTTTACTTATATTAGTTCGTACACTCTACGCTTAACTATTAAACAACGTCTGTATGCCACTTATTAGCAAAGGCCTCCTCCATCGTTATCCATTGCTCTCTATCTTTAGCAGTTGTCGACCATATACCTCCCGCTATGGCTTTAATGTCGTTCACCTGTCTCCTTAGTGGTCTACGTCTTTTCCTTTTTTTATGATTTATGAACCAGTTCACGATCACTTTCGATCTTTTCTCTGATTGTTATGATCTGACCATTTCCATTTTAACTTTTTTATTGCTTTTGCACCATTTTTTGGTTTTGGGTGTTTCTTTATTGTTTCAGTTCTTATTCTATCTGATAGTCTTTTCCCTAGTATATTTCTTTCCATTGAGTTTTGGCAAGTTTCTGACTTTCTAATGTGTCTTTTAGTGAGTGCCCAGGTTTATCAATCATAAGTAAGTACAGGGAGCATGCTGGTATCAGAGAGTTTCCATTTAATAGTTATGTTGTTATTTTAGTTTTTTATTATTTCCTTTAGGCTCCAAAATGTCTTCCAAACATTTCGAACGCATCTATCAATTTCTTTTGAGGTTTGATCTACAGGGGAAATTATTTGGTCTGAATAGATGTCTTTATTGGCATATTCGATTGGGTCATTATCGATCCGAATAGGTTCTTGGCAGTTGTTAATCATAGTCTTGATCTTCAGTGTGTTCATGTCCAGTCCCACCTTACCATTTTCTCCAACTAGGTCATTCAGAATTGTTTGCAGTTCCTTACTTGATGATTATAAAACCATCTGCAAATCTCAAATTGATAGATTTTCACCGTTAATCCATAGTACTTCCTCCCAGTCTAATTGACGAAAGACTTCTTTTAAAACGGCTGCGAAGAATTTCGGCGATAGCGGGCCCCCCTAACATACGCCTGTTTGTATTTCAATTTCTTTGCCCTTCTTCTCTAGTTTTGTTTTTGCCTTGCTGTTGTTGTAGACGTTTTTTTTTTGTATTCTAATGTGTTTTTTTCGATACCTTGGTTTTTGAGTGCCTGCCAGATTTCTTCATGCTCTATCGTATCGAAAGCTTTACCGTAGTCCACGAAACAGCAGTTAAAGGTTATGTCATATTCTTTGCCTTTTTCGAAAAATTGTTCGATAAGATAAATGTGATCTTTAGTCGATTATCCGCCCGACTACGTTCGTAGTTGATTTTTATCTAGGTTAGTAGTTATTCTGTAGAGTTTAACTTTAGAGAAGATTTTATGTATTCGAAGATAGGCTTATAGTTCTATAATTATTTATGTAATTTTTATCTCCTTTTTTTATGTAGAAGTATTATGCATGATGTTGTTCACTAACAAGGTATTATCTATTTTTGTAAGATTTCATTGAAGAGATGTTTGAGAATTGGTATTAGGTGGTGTTTATCTAGGATTAGGAATTTCTTACTTGTACCATCCGATCCTGGAGCTTTTCCCGTTTTTGAATTTTCACAGTTTTTTCTATAATAATTCTTCATATATAATTTCTGGTACTTCACTTTCTCCTGTCAGGATTTTTGTCTGTGTGGTACCTTTCCGTGACTACAATTATTTGAAAAATTGAGTGGATATTTATATAACTTCTGGACGTCGTTTTTCGCATTTATGACTTTTATTTATTAAATTTAGTATCCAGTCTCGCTTTACCAATAGTAGTTTAGCTGCTTTTTAGTGCCTCCAGTTCTTTGTATACATTTTTCCAATTGTTACAATCTGTATCTCTGACGATCTTTTCTCATATGTGTTTTAATTTTTTTACTTATATTGGATATTTCATTTATTGTAGTTTCTGCCTTTATTAGATATAAGGTTTATTATTTATAGTTATATATATATATTAAGGTTTATTAGATATAGTATTAGATATAAGGTTTGTTCTCTTTTTAATTAGTTCTTTAGTTTCGTCTGTTATTCATTTTTGCCTGTCACTTTTTTTATCTAGTTTACCTTTAGAATTCAAATTATCACAACTTATAAAGAATTCATGGAACATATTATCATATTAAAATCTAATTTCTTGTTATTAATTGAATCCTAAAACTAAATCTCATTATTTATTGCAATTGGCATACGTGACAAATTTCAGATAAAATAAAACAAAAAAATAAATTGCGAGAAAGTACTTGTTTATTTATTTTTAAATATTACAAATAAACTATATATTTTTTGCTATTGTTAAAATATTAATATTACAAGGTCCCGAAAATATTAATGAATTGTAGAGACTAACAACCTTTTGTGCTATATTTGTTTCGTACTTTGGTTCCCAATACTTTTGGTACCTACACACTTGGTCTTCAATATCAACACCAACCAACAATACCACAACTATCTCATTCGTCGATATAAATATATCTGACTTTTCGCAAGTAATACAAATACTAAATGAAAAAACAAAGAAGTCATTAACAAAATAAACCGATTTCAAATGGAGCGACATACAAATAGTTATTCATATAACTCTTGACTGAGGATTTGCGCTAGATTTGTTCTGTTGGCTTCTCCTTCTGCTCCCGCGTTGCCCTTGTTGGGAAGTTAGTTATTTCAATTGACAAATTGATTATTTATCTCAATTAATATTAAAATAGTTTAAAACAATTACTCTCAGGTAGGATAAATTTATTAATCTAACAATGAAAAGAATTGAAACTACTAATTTATATAATTACTTTAATTAATTTATTTTCAATTGATTTAATCTCTATATATATATATATATATATATATATATATATATATATATATATATATAAGTTAACACGTTAAGTAAATAAAACTGATCAACTTATGCAAGAAAGTAAATTACGAATGAACTTGTTGTTAAACGAATCAATTTTTGTTGATACACATAATTTCACAGTTGTTTTAATTAATTTAATGCTAACTAAGAGAAAATATCTCGTAGTTAGCCTTAATTTTTTAGACTGTGGTTCATTCCGATTCCAATTTCAATCTCGATTCCGAATCCAATCAGAATCGAGAATACGATCGGAATCAGAATCGCGGTAAACAGCGTTAGCGGTCGATATAAAAGCTAAAGTATAGAATTCATTCTAAGTCAACCCGGATGGAGCTGCGGGCGGATGCTAGTTATGCACACAAACATTTAAAAGCTCAGCGACGTGTGATGGTCGTAATTTACGTAGCAAAGTTTTCGTAGACAAACACCGGCACGTCGATGTACGTTCAGCTGTTGCCTCTTCAAGCACTTCTAAGGTTTCGCCTGCAATTTATCGCGTCGAAGGCGTCCCCGATATTGCCTGCACTTTAAAGTTTCCATTGGCCATAAATACTGAGCACGCTGTATAAAGAAGCCTGAGAAAACGACTGTACACAACAACGATTTAAGTTATAAATAAGACAATGTGATGTATTTGAACGCGTTCGAGATACGAATGGTCCTAAGTCTTAGGTTGGATTTCGAAGTATTTTTGTTTATTATTTTATCGTTTCTATATTATTACATATTTCGGAATCTGAGAGAAATTGTGGGTACTTGGTTATTACAGAGCTCATGTTAGGGTTTTAATTACAATACAATATTTATACTGTACTTGTTTGTGTGTAGACATAAATTTATGAAAAAAATTCAGATAGGATTTGCATAAAATTCGTCCTTACTGAGTGTCTACGTCCCTAAAAGAGTAACTGTACCAAATATCAATTTAATCGGATCTCTATTTAGTCAGTCAGTCAGTCAGTGTGTATGTATGTGTGTGCGTGCGTGCGTCTTTCTCTCTCACTCTATGTATGTATAAGCATATACTGACTGATTGACCACTGACTGATTCATCACGAGATCTCCGGAAATTAGGTCCGATTGACTTGAAATTTGGTATAGTTACTCTTTTAGCTCACTAAACACGAATTTTGTGCAAATCTTATCCGAATTTTGTTCATAATTTTATGTCCACACGGGTGGATCTGCAGGCAAAATCTAGTACATTACATAAGCAGGTAAAAACAAAAGAGTTCAGTATCTGTTTCTCGATTGTTTGTCAAAAGATTTTGTTTTTTTTTTCACATTTATACGAAGAGTCGAAGCCTACATTTAAAAGTATCTATTTGTCATACTTATGTGATAATACAGCATACATTTTGTATTTGTTTATGCATTTATCGATGAATAAATGTATCAAAAGTTTATTTTTTACAATCTTATATAAATATTTTTGAATTTGATGAAACAATAAGTACATGATTGTAAAAATAAATAAAATAATATGTGTGAGTTATGTGTAATTAGTTATGTGCAATGAAGTAAGGGCTACTATTCTGTTTTAAATTGTATTGGAAAGTTTAACGAAATTTATCAAGGTAAGGTAAACATGGCCGAATACGAGTTCAAATGATAACTAATAAAAGGATCTCTAAGTACAAACAGAATCTCTACATCAAATCTATTTTTTTTAAACCTAGACGCCATATTTTAAAATTCGCTTTCAATCTGTCGCAATACATACAACGTATATTTATTAATGACCATATTTATAGAAGGATAGTGGTTTAATGTGCTCTATTTCTACAATAGAAGGCTTTGCTTTCCACCAACAGACAATAATTAGTTGTAAGTTATTTAATTTTATAAATTGTAATACAATATTTTATATACAATAATTAGCATTCTACACTTAACAGATTGTTATCGATGTAAAGTAAGTCTATCTGGAGTATGCATTCGTATAATTTGTAATGTCTAAATGCATCAGGCCTAAGTAAGCATTATATATAGGAAGCGAGGTCTGTCACTAGCGCCAAACGTACTACATAAATTAAGGGAGTCAAAGAGGTATATCTCAAGTATTGTACATAGTTGCTGCCATTTAATGTGACGAAATGGAAATTTTAGTGATGGGGTCCTCAATGTTTTCTCACAAAAATACAAAACATGTAAAAATGATCTTTGATGTCCCTATTCTTCGTGTTATCGACTTTAGTTACATATTAATTGATTTTTTTTTTTTATAACAGAGAAAAGAAATATCAATGATGTCTCTTTTAAAATAAAGATTTTCATTTTAAATGCAAGTTGGACAAATTTTCTACGTAGATTAATACATACAAACACTTCAAAATGGCAGTTGGATTTTTTGAAATTAATCCTAGTTCTTGTTTTAAAAGTAAAAATGTTTTATCGCATATGAACATTAAAAATATGCAAACGCGAGTAGTTTTTAATATGCAGTACCGCGGCGCGTGCGTATTGCGGGGCGTTATGGTACGTCACATTATTAGTATAAACTGCATTTATCTTAATATGTATCTCGCCTGATGCGAGAGCCTCGCACGATTATGCAAATATCTATCATCAAATTGCGTCTACCGCATTCGCGAAGATATTTCCAAAAATTTAACATTTTGAAATTTCTTTGTTATTACAATAATATGTATAACTCTATAGTTTAGACTAATGATAATTTTATGGCATCTAAAAAAAAATTGAATAACGTTTATATTCAGTTTCATACAGCTTCGTTCCCCTCATCACTGTCACTTCCAGTTGAAGGCTCCATACACTTTATGTCTCAGCTGTGCGTTTTACTCAAGAGCAAACTGAAATGGACAGCGCGAGGACTTGAAGGACGCCATACTTGTTTTTGCAGGGGCGGGACGGGATGAATGATATCATCGCCCGGCTAAATTTTAATAAAGCTGCCATGTCCTCTCCGCTCCTCTATTTAAATCAAATCAAAAATAGCTTTATTTCGTAGGTAATAAAAATCACATTTGAAATACGCCATTAAAAATGGTTTTCGACATTAATCGCTTATCTTACACGCCGATTTGATTCGCCAATAAAAAGAAACCGACTGCAAAAAGCCATATGGGGTTGCTATTCCGTGGATCTGTGTATAGATTTGAGTAAATAGTACGAGAAGCGAATTTCGTTGGAATGCATAACACAGATGTTTGTTTATGATTTTGGAGAAATTATTCAATAAAAAAAGAATTATCATTTGAATGGTCACGTGTGTATTGAATGTGACAAGGCCTGTGCATCTCGAGGACAAACATAATGACAAATCATTTGAATATTTATCCGTCATTATGTTTGTCTTATTTCGTAGTCTATGTATTACATAACTGATCGACAGGTGATGTATAGTCAGTAATATAGAAATGATCAAAAAGAAATTATATAAACTTTAAATTTTTTTATTTAATAATTTGAACTTTATATTGACTACAATTTTGTTTTCATACTTGTGTTTAACAATCGGCTATCATTTCAATAGAATGATGATGTCATTCCTTAACTCTTACGATGCACCCACTTACGGTGATGTGGTGATAAGTCATCTGACCGCACGTTTTTGAAGTATATCACAAGTACTAATTACTGATCAACCACGACCAGTGTTCATGACATTGCGTAAAATGTATAATGTAGGCATTTAGTTGATACCTTGAGCTACCTAATACCAAATCGGTATTTAATTTATCACTTATGTATTTCCAGCAATGGTATAGGATAGACAAGGTAATTTTCTCGACACGAACTAACAATTAAAACGGATGTGGTGTATGCGCCAAGTTTTTCCCGCGAAAATCTTTCTGTATATTCGTAAATCTGGAAAAAGCTTATCACAGAAGGGAAAGGCGTTATCTACGTAAAATCCTATTCATGCATGGTGAGTAGTGTGTAAGTGCACTGCAATCTCTGTACACTGGCTCCAGTGCCTGAGTCAAATAACTGGGGCATACGCTGATTGGCTTGACATCTGTAGAGGTGTGAGAAGGCATGTGTAGCTTGATAACGGCCGATTCATGGGTACCTGTTTGTAATAGTGCGGATTAAGAATGACTAAACTATCCGTCAAAAGCCTCCTGTATGCCTACGACTAAGTAATTTTCACGCCGTTGGCGTGCGGGTTGAAAGTGATGGGAACTAAAATGAATTGTCCCTTTAAAAAGAGACATGTGGAAGTCAAACATCAGCAATATTAAGGTTGTGGTATTTCAAAGAAGCGAAAACGCGGCAAAGAGAGTAAACGGGCCATGACGGCTGTTAAGAGTAGTATAAGTGTTTAAAGATATGAATTTTTGGTTATCCACAATGGAGTTTTGATCCTCATGCCTGTGTACGGTGGCGGAAGTTGGGTGTCGAATATGAAAATTTAATCCATTTAAAGGAGACGTTTTTGGAAGATGGCTATAGGTATAGTGGTGTCAGAGAAGAATGTGGTGTCAGAGAATAGTGTGGCTCGAAACAAAATGTAAGGGATTAGAGAAGAGAAAGTTATGTTGCGGTCGTTTGGCCATCTAGGAAGAATGAGTAAAAGAAGACTGGAAGAATGAATAAGTATCTTACCGAAATTATGATAACATTGTCGCCCAATAATTATTTTTAGAAACATGGTGATTGTAGAGTAAACAAACGCATGATTATAATACAAATTATACATATAACGTACATAAAAGTTAAATTTTTACAAAATTTAACAAAGTCTACTTTGCATGTCTCGATACGCGTTTGGCTGAATTTGTCAGTATCATTAGTTTGTTACAAATTATACGACATATCTCAATATAACATGTTTCAAAAGCATTATTAGTTTGTTACAAATTGTATAACATATTTCAGTTTCAAGCCTAAATAAGTTACGCCTGTTAACTGAAACACTTTTGTGTAAAATTATTACGTAACTATCATATGTGGACAGAGTTAATCTATTTTAGACATGAGGAGAATATTCAGTGAACAGAGAAGAAAACAGATAGTAAAAGAAACATGAACTGTGATTTCAACACTATAGGTACCTGTTTATTTTGTGTGAAAAAATATAAACAATCTTTGATTTGTTAAAAAATCAATTCTAATACTGATAAATAATTTCTCATTATAAGCGAGTTTTCGAAATTCTGCTCGTAAATATTCCTGGAAATTTATCTAATGTTTATCGATCCAATAACACATGATTAATTTCACTAAGCGCCGTGACTAAGCGTCATTAATAAGTAATGCAGTTATTAGAAATCGATTTGGGTAAGTAATTGACATTTGTGTTAGCCGTAGTCCGATTCTAACCTATATTATTAATGTGTCATAAACATTTATTGATTTCAAGGCAAATTTTAGAGCAACAGATGTAATCCCTACAAGAGGGGTTACATCTGTTGCTCTAAAATTTGGCTCATTTTTGTGATTGAGCCGTTTGGGTTCTTGATTATTTAAAGTGTTACTCTTATCTGATAATTACTTAATTAATAAATAAAATAATCAGATTTATTTGAGGAGCATGGTCAATTGTGAATATTTTTTAAATTATAATTTAAGATGGCTGTATAATACATACATATGATAAAATAGTAGAGAGAAAAATCCAATACATTAAAGATATTTGTAAAAAATTAATCTGGGATGTATTACAAAAATTGACAAAATATATTTGAATAGTTTTTAGTATTACTGTCTGTCTATGCGTTCCAGGGAAATCGAGAGATAATTTCAAATATCATAGGCACGTAGTGTGTTGGAATTCTTTTCTATTTATTGATGTTTTTGCGTCAGATAGTTATCGTTTCATGCTGCTGAGCTGATGATGAAAGCTTAAAAGTCCTTAATAGTTAGAAACAGCCATTGAAAATTAGTTGCGTCAGAATCTATTCTTCAATGGCTATTAATAAAACCTAGCGTAGAAATAACTATTTATTAATCTACCTACAAATTTGTATTCATTTATATGACTACAACCTTACTATCTTAGCAGAAACACATTGGAGCTCTTTAGCGATAACAGTAAGAATAGGGTAAATTAATTTAAAGTTGAAGCGAACGAAAATGTGGTCTGCATGAATTGTAGAACTTTTATATTATAAAGGATAAGTATAATTTATATAGTTTGTATAAGAATAATTTGGTAGTTGCACACCGACTACGAATGTGTAGACCCCGAAATTATTACCAGTGCACAATAAATTCGAGATTGGAATTATTTTTCCACTCGCTCTGCTCAAAAGTAAAGCAGATGCCCGGCCAATTTTACTAACCATAGTTTAATCCATTTGTAAATTCGCTAAATTAATTATAAAGTTATAATTACTCATAAATTCAAAAATATAAAAAAAAAAAATTCAAAATAAAAATATTAAAATTGCCTTCTGAAACCTATTTAAATAATTACTTGTTTAAACATACTTTAAAAATAACTGTTTGTTCAACTTGTTATTTTTAAAGTCGGTTTCGACTAAAGCAAGGCAAAATAACATGTAATCTATAAACATGAATATGAAACGTTAAATATTGAGTCCAAAATGAGATCTTCTTTTAAGCAACACGACTGTGTCTGATTTATCTGTAGGTGGAATTGACTCTAAAAATAATTAATTAGTTGTTTTTGTAGTCTGTTTAGGCATTTAATTATTTCCATTAGTTTTAGAAGGCCGTTTTTATTTTCTTTTTTGATTATGTAAACTATTTGTTTTTTTAGTAAATAAAAAAAATAATTTAGCTGATTTTTAAACGAGACTTTCATTATTTTCAAGGCTAATGTGGTTATAAAGGCGTTACTCTAAATCATAACAAAACTGCAAAAATATTATTATAGTATAATTTACGAAGATGAAATTAAATTTACAAAAAGTAATACCCGACTACGGAGAAAAAGTGAAATATAGACAAGAACAGTTAATTATTTCACTGAGTTGGGTAATGGTTAACGAACTGCGAAGTGCGAAGACGCAGGTGGTACTGACAAGTTATTAATATTGACAGAAACAATCCAAACTTATGTTAATGACTTGTGTGTTGGTAATATTTTTGTGAAAGGGCTGTTTTTTCAAGACGTTTTTACGTTATAGGGACAGGTTTGAATAGTATTTTTAAAGCGGTGTTAATACAAAGCAACGGCATTCGTCACATCAACTGTTTGAAAAATTGATTAATGAAAGGGTCGCTCGAAAAATCTTATGCATACCAAATTGATAGCAATGAGTATGTGTGTCTGTTTGTTGTTGTATTTGCGCGGGCTCGACGCACATTTGGCCGTTTTATTATTTGTTGTTTTACTTAAAAGTACGCATTATAATTATACTTAATTGACGTTTGTATATGTCGGCGTTATTGAGATCAAACGAAACAAAATAAAAAATCGTTTCCGTTTTTAATTTTATCTTATTTTTATCATCCACTATATGGAGGCTCTAGTAATAGACAATCTGTGAAAATGTCAACTGTTTACCTGTAACGGCCAGTATTGCAACATTACATACTAGGATGCGTTCCAGAAATTTGATGTTCTGGGATACTATTATGACTATGTCATTATGTGTAAAGGTTTCCTAGCTTTTGAATACATTGACCGATCGGTGTACCGTTTGTGGAATTCGAAATAATTTACCGATTCAGAGCATTGCGTTTTGAAATAACTCCAAAGTAAAAAAGAGAGCGAGTAGTCGCATATAATCATGTGCGTAGAGTCAAATGTTAATGTAGCTTGTTACCAAGGTGAGATGTGAGATATTATATCCTGAAAAAAGATTCAGATATTATTTGAAATGATTTTTCATAATGAAAAATAATTATTTTGAGTGGAAACTGTATTCTATTTGATTAACACTACTAGTAAAGCAATTTCTTATTGAAGACAATTGTTTTTGTTCAATTTGGAGGAGAACGGAGACATTAAATTGAATAAATAACTGAATTGTGAGATATATACATGTAATTTGAGAGTGTTTAAAAACTGTAGAAAACACTACATCAATAATAGTTAGTTGTCGAAACATTTCGATTTTTGTTCATTTCGTGCTCAAGTTCATCATTTAAAAAAGCTACAAGCAGCTTAGCTTGTGATGAATTGAAGTTAACATTGAAATCACCACTCGAAATTATGGGATGAGAGTAACAGTTTTTAAAAAAAAAGCTGTACTATCTTCCGTATATGGTAAAAGTACAAAATAAGAAAATCTATTATTTTTTGGAATAATAACTTTAAACAATTAACATTTGTCATTAAGATATAATCAAATTGTTAATTTTTTTAGAGATTAGACAAATACATGGAGTGATTTTCTAAACTTTGATTACCACAATTCTTCTAAAACTTTTGAAAAAGTCGGTTGGTTGTTATTTTTCTATATCAACAAAATAAATATAATTCGAAATTACTCTTTTATTTTGTTATGAGGGTTACAAAATTTGAAAATCGTTCATTTTGGGTACGTTTTCGAATACTCGATTGAACATTGTACAAGAGTCTAAACGGCCGTACAAATATGATTTAAATTGTACTGTTGGTGACAGGGGCTGACAGTAGGTACCAACCTCTAGGAAAATGGGTCGGTAACAATTGGCGGCCAACTCTAGCACCGCGCGCGCTCATTGGTCAAATCAAATAGCGCACGCTTCCTTCCCCTGCTTCCTGTTATGTACTTCCGTCCCTTTTCGCGGAATCACTTAAACAGATTGCAGGAAGACGAGAGGAAAGGCGTTATACTTCAATATTATTATTTTTTTAATAACTTTTGGACAGCTATTAAAATTTCAATTCAAATTCAAATTGAAAAATCTTTTTATTTCATAGATTATACATAACTCTTCAAATGTGTTATTACAATATTAATTTACTATTATTATATAAATTCAGCAACCAAAGACAAGAAGAACGAACATGAAATTTGAGAGTAGCTCATTTCAAATTGAATCGTACACAAAAACAAGAAATTACAAAAGTATTATATAAAGAAATATACTACTATATAAGAACTCATGCTGGTTATGGCTTTTGTTCTCAAAGCAATCGGAAATTTTATAATACCCTTTTTTACCGAGTTTAATAATAATTTAATTATAATCTGAAATTTATTTAAGGCTAAGTTTTGAATTTTTACAAGGATTTTATTGAATAAGCTCACATAGAGCCCCATAAATGTGTATGACTTTATGTAATAGACATAGTTCATTTTTAATTTTCATATTGAAATTATGTCGACCACTATTTTTCTCGAATATTTCTATGTTCTTTTTTACATGTATGAAAATTTCATATAGTGCTGTGATAATTAATGATAATGTGAGCTGAAAAAACTCTAAAATAGATTATATTTTCGAGCATTTTCAGCTCGAATCTAGCGGGAAGTTTTGATATGGTCTTGCAGGGTAACTTTAAAAAAAAAAATGTCACAACCTGAAATTTCATTTTGATCACGGCATTTAATAAACATGCATCGATATGATTACAAATTCAATCTTATTTACTTACTGTCTCACTCACAGAGCTTAGTTGAATTTTAAGGTTATGTTAATTGTTGCTTAAAAAAGATTTAATAATTAACATATGACGAAAGATTATAAAGTTGAGAGAAACAGATTTGATTGATGCGATTGATTGATTGATTGATTGATTGATTGCTTCCAGTACCAGCATACATAAAGTATAATAAAATAATTAAGTTACGACTGTCGAACTGAAAGTCAGCAACTTCCATTGCGTAAAGTAATTAAATATTTGCATTTTAATGAGCATTAACTAAATGAAGTTTAGTCTAAATTTAAAGAGGCTTCCTGTGCCCGCCAGTCAAGTACTTAAAAGTACAGATTACATACGAACAAAATATTTTTATTGTACTTTTTTGCCGTTTTATTGCTTTATTAATGGGATCCTTACCCATTTTATTTAAGTATTTAATATGACTTATAAATAATCAATAAGTAATCAACAAAATTATTTTGATCATAATTAAATTATATTACCTACCATTAAATATTAAAATATTTATTAACTGACTGGACTTAGTCGTTTGCAAATCTAAATAAAATTGAACATGGAGATACAATGAATACTAATATAATTCTGTTTTAGAGATATGTTTATATGAGGGCCGCTCTTGAATTATCGAGACAGTATCAAATGCCGGGTTTTCTCATGGTTATAATTGCGCATGCGCGCAAGTCCTCTTCATTATCAAAGCGTGCGCAGTTGTCGCTTTTCACATTTTTAAACGTAGACGTCGTAAAATGCGTTTCTATGAAACGAGTAATATATTTGAAACTTGAGCACTGGCGAGCTATTATATTAAGATTGATCTGTCCGATGAGCAATTTATGCAGCGGTTACAGTCAGCATTTAATAATGCAGCGCCATCTTGAGCCACTGTGTTTCTTTGTTTTAGATGACTTTGTAATGGACGCAACTCATTTCAAGATGAAGTACATACAGATGATGTCTCCCGTGTTCGTAAAATGATGAAAGATGACAGTTGATGCATGCACACATGATTCAGAATACTCTTGGGATCGAATCTGCAGTGGTGTATTAAAAATGAAAAGATTGTTTCTCGTTGGATTCCACACCACATTACACAACAGCGAAAATCCGAGCGTGTGAGGATCGGGCGACTGACATTAAAGTCATCGAATAAAAACGGTCGACGTATAATATCGGAAATTGTTACAGGTGATGAAACCTACATTTTCTTTTAAGACTTGCCCACACGTCATGAAAGTAGGACATTGGTTCATAAACATGATCCATTGTGAAAAAAGTACGTGCAATTAAAAAAGCTGTATTATTATATTTTATTGGAACGCGCGACTTCGGCTGTTTTTAATAAAATAAAATTGAGTATTCACCGTTTTACATCAGAAGAAGAGATCGACTCGGCTATTGCTAAATATTTTGAATCTATTTCTGTAATAGACTGGCGTGATGTTTTCATTTATGAAAAATTTTTGCACAGGCGTGTATTGACGCTAAAGGAGACTATTTTGAACACATTTAAGTCCGGTATTTCTTGATTATATAGTTTTTCTGTATCAACAAAATTTTGCACTGACCCTCGTAATATAAAACGATGTGTGTGTGAATATGTAATAAAATTATTTTTCATTTAACATTTCTATCTAAAATTTATAACAACTCATTGTTTTAGTTTTTTTTATCACTAGCCAAATACCCTTTGTTTTTATATAAAATTGTCTATATTTTTTCAACAAAGTAAGAATACTTTTATTTCTATGGTATATTAGAATATTCTGTACATTTTTTTATTGCTTACGATTATAAGAGTATAAAACGATAGACGTTTCGTCAACGACGGTTAGTTTTGGTTTGCGTGTTTTCATGTATCTAATGTATTTATTTAGTACCTCGTTCTAATACACAAACACCAACGCATTGCGATGCCTAAATTAATCCGGCTCGGCGGATCGGGTGTACTGTTTATTTGTAGGTTTACTCGTAAGTACCGCACGAAACTTGCCAGTCAGTGATACAAACGATACATGCAGTGTGGACACACCGAGAAGTGTGGAAAAGACAGAAAAATAATACAATGGAGAAAGGTGACAAAGCTGCGTCCACGCTGTGTGTCAAAGTCGTTACGGGAGCTGTGAGCGAAATCGATTTTGATGAACATTTTCAATGTAAGTAAGGTGTGCGGTATTGAGAGGAAACCGTAAAGATAATTTAAACAGCCTAATATGGACCTCGTTTCACAACATGTGACATAGCAATAGTATGTAATTTTTATGCGTAACGAAGAAGAGGTAACACACGCAAATTGAGGACTAGCAAGAATACAATTACGTTCGTACAAAATAGAAAAATGCTAGTTCCCATTAAGTTAATTTTCAAATATCAATCCTGAAGTTAATTAACGAGGTATCTTAAATAGTAAGGCTGTGGTCAACTTGGCTACAGCACGAAGGTGTCAAGCGCTGAGATACCACACACTCACAGAAGTCAGACTTAAAGTAGCAGCTACCGCTGTTGTGTTTCTAGAGTTTCGGTGGCTCGCTCCTCCATCCTTTATCAGATATACTATCTCTACTCAAGAGGCCGGTCCCGCTCTGGTGACTATTTCGGAGTCACGAGTGTTAATGGGCGGCGGTGATCACCTGTTTTTTGGTAGCTCACATGCTTGTTTGCCCCTCGAAAATTCTATAAAAATATGTTTTGTGAAATAAAAAAAAATGAGAAAGCCCATGCAATGATAGTACAGATTCAATTCATTTATTTTTTTCTAACTAAAAATCTACTTCCATAAATAGACATTATTTACTAATTTTAAAAACATTTTTGTCTGACAAATATGTACCCCATAATATGCTTAACATCTGTAAAAATATAAGGCCAAAGCAAACGGGCCTCGGAAAGATCTTTGGTTTTCAATAAAACGACATATTTTGTAATTCTATTTCGACAAGTATGCGTTAGATGTGAGTGTCTTTAAACTCATTCATTAGAAAACCAGGCAAAGTATAAAGAAGGACAAACAAAAAGTCTTTTAAAATTTTCATAATCAATTTTTCCAACGATTCCACATAAAAATAATATTCAAGAAAAAATAAAGTACTAACGTGAAAATACAAATTAAGTTCGTTGAGACCAGGACTATTAATAATTGTTATAATTTTATTTGTTTTAATTGCATTTCAATAATAAACAGAGAAGTATTTAGCTGAAGCTATTATTTCTTCCTATTCCTTCAAAATAATAAAACTTAAGGTGATAAAAATTTGTTTACAAAAAAGTAATGTTTAGCATGAACTTCATGATGCTGAATGCTTCAGATGAACTATTATTTCATTTCAATGCACACAAAATTTTTTTCTTAAACACTTTTTAGTTTTGCAAGTATTCTATGTGCAACTACATTTGATAAATCCTTGAGCTGTGCTCATAGATTGTCAGTTTGCAATATATCTTGTCATATCTTGATTAAGGACATCATTTTCATTAAGTGGTCATCAAATTGTCTTGAATATAATGTTTTTACAACACTTCGCTTTATTCCGAGTTGATAGAGTTCATTGTCTGTCTGTGAAGTCATATTGGAAGGAAGCAGTTGAAAACCAACCAAGAACTAGCATTCAGCGAACATCGGACTTTGTTGGACCTTCTAAAGATACAATACACCGCCACTTAAAATCAATAGGTGAGCCATATAAAAGTTGTCAAATAGTGCCCCATGAATTAATGAGATTCAAGGTAAATGCTGAGTGGAAGTATTCAAACAGTTCCGTGCACAGCCAGAAGATTATCATCTTATTAATTGCATTGTTATTTACGATAAAAAAATGTATTTATTTAAACAATTCAAACGTGGAAAGTCAGTGGTTAGACAACGGACAATTATTTGAACCGGTTGTGGAGAGAATATGAACGTTTAGTGTACTTTAAAATAATTCCAGATGGTCGAACTATCATTGCCAAGATATATAATGTACAGTCAACACAAATGTATGAGATATTGTTGATGACATATCCAGGTTTAGTAAACCGGGTGTCTTTGCAACATGACAATGCTAGACGACATACTATGAAAATTCCGGGGGATAAGATCGCAGAACTTGGTGATATTGAACTTTTACCACATCCAGAATTTTATTACAACCTTACGCCGTCAGACTATTATTCATTCAGTGACGAAATACTTACGTGGAAAAATATTCGAGTCCATAGGAAATGTTAAAAATGCTGTGCAGTAATTCATTGCGTCTAAGTCCAAGGAATGGTTTTACCAAGGTCTCAAAGAGCTTGCTGAACATTGGGTTGTGACAACTGAATACGATGGGCTATACCTTATGTATTAAGGTTTTTATTTTGTATAATTATTTAAAGAACAAATTGAACATTAAATAGCGATATTATTTATGAGACATCTCAATACATATTCAGTAAATTATTTATTTAATGAAGAGAATTCTAAAAAAAAAAAATCATAAAATTGCCTCAATAGCTGTTTAACGCTTTACTGAGTAGGTCGTATCCTGCAGAGGTACAAATATTTGTTACTTATTATTTTTAATTTTGTATCTAATTAATTTAATATCACAGATATGGCACCATACAAGCCTACACTGTTTGAAATTTAGTCTATTTTTGAAATTTAGTCTATATGTATATTAAAAATAAATAATGGTTTTTACCTTATTTTATAATCGTTGACTCACATTATTGTTTCAGAGGATTAAAAGACTTTGCTAATGACATTCGCCTAGGAGATTAAAGCTGCGGTGTAATTTAACTGGGATGATAATGTTTTGCAAATGTTACTCTGCGTTTCATAGTAAGGTTGGCACTTTTTCTGAATTTCCAAAGGCAAAAAAAACTTTTATAATTACATCCGTCCGTTTTTCTGTTCGTTAATCTGTCACAGTCTCATAATTAACTATTCTTGACATGCTTTTATTAGCTTGGTATGTTAGTATGTTTGTTTGTATGTACCGGAATCTTTGTAGATAATCGAACTGAAGAGTAGAAAATAATTTTCAATTAATTTAAATTAAGAAAAGAGTGATTAACAAAAAAAAAAATGTTTTACTGCAAAAAAGTGTGGGGTGCTTGATGTCAATCGTTATAAATTTTTTATTGACAAATATTAGTAAAAGCAGAGTCGTTTTTAAAATATCTTAAAATGCACCCGTCACTTTTTTACAATAAAATATGTATTTTTTTTTTGTCTACAGAAGCGTGTTTTTTAGTTTTTTTATTTTATCGATTTGTAAATTTAGCGTTAGTTTGCTATTTATGTATAAAGTTATGAGATAAATTTTATTCACCGCACGCACTCCGTTGTATGGGATGCCGTTGGATAGGTATTTAAAAATAAATTAAAGGCTTTAAGTGACTTTCTCTCTCAAGTGTATATATTACGTTTTATTCGTTTCCGAATTCTTCAATATTGTGTCTCTCATACAACTTAGGAAAATCTGAAAAGTAAAACAATAATAGAAGCTCGATTGTAATTATTTTCATTAAAATCTCTTGATCAGGATTTTAAACATCTGCAATTTTCAATAATAACAAACTAAATCACTGATCTATATAGGTACATATGAAAAATTGTGTATGTACAATAAGTATTTTGCAAAGCTTACATATATTTGTACCCATCTCGTCTTATATAAACTTTTTCAAACTTATGGGAAGTATGATAATTACACTTTTAATTTAAAGTCAATGCAATTGCAAACTTCTCCACCCTAGTGCGGTATGGTACACTGAATATGGAAGTATGGCTCCCGATTTGGTTGGTTTTTTACATAGGCATAGACGAACTTTAAACCAACAACGAGTGGTGTCGTGGGACACCAGATAGGAACGAAGTTCCTTATTATAAAAAAAATAATTTCAAATTCTATTCGAGGTATAAAGAAAATAATTATTCGGGTATACATTTTTTATTATGATTTTTTTTTATCAAAAAAATGAATAAATGAATAAACTCAATGACTATAAATATAGCTCACATATTGTATAAAAAATAAATTTAAAAAATTTTTGGAAAACACTGCATTACTGATTGATAGATATTGTTCACCAACATAACTTCATTTGTCGCGGTTATTTCTTCTCGTTCTTTATCTTGTACATTGTCGGTATTATATATTTCTGAACTAAAAAGAAAGCAGTAAAATTTACTACGTAACTTTGACATTGTTTAATAGTAACCAATAATAATTCAATAAAAATATTTATTTATAAATAATTTATTAGTTAATAATAAAAATTAATTTTTACTCATTTTAATTGTGTAATTAATAGTAGTAACAATTAAATTGATGTCAGAGAAATTAAATATTGTTATTTTAAGGAAAATTTAATTATACTCAATATTCTCATAAATAGAACAAAATTTAAGTAATAAAAATAATAACAGTCATCACCTAGACCATACATTAGACACTGTATAGCCGTCGTACATAGACTATACATAAAAATCTTACGCTTTTATTTAACGTTACGGACGTTTTTTGCCGGCTAGGGTACCCCTCCGCAACGTCCTATAAGGAACTTCGTTCCAATAAACAACTTTAAAATAAATTAATTTGCTCTGACACACAAACGATATTCCGTTCAGGGGCGATTTCTTCACCGTATAAGATTTATGCGCTAAATAGACGCTATATTAGATCCCTAAACTCTTAAGTAGAGAAACTCCGTTAATTACAAAACTTTGATGTTGTTTCTGCTTAATCGTGTGTAGTATTATTTTAATATATATAAAAAAAAGGTATGTCATTATTTTGTTCCAATTACTAGATCACAAAAGATTTTTGTGACTTCTCCCTGATTACTAAACGGCGTATGGTCAACGTTTGTCCGACAATCTTCAACCACTAGCCGTTGGGTAGCACTCGTAGTAGTAGTAACCGTAGTTAAGGAAGTCAATATCTTCCTGTTGTTTGGTTTACGTTTAAACATTTCCTATCAAATAATATTAAAATATTGTTAAATGCACACCTAAGAGTCGGTATTATGTCAGTACTATCATTTTTCTACCGTAAATATGTTACCCAATGAATAAAGATTGACATTGATTGCAATGGAAGTGAGTTCAATTGCAATTGAAATTTAATTTAATCATGCGATGGTGCTTCCTTGTCTGACATATTAATGTTATGTATTTTCAGAAATCAGAACCGTAATATCTATCATAAGATGACTGCCAATCAACACAATGCTGTCAATTTTCCTTGTATAATTAATTTGAAAATGTCATGAAACAAATAAATTAGCAATGTGACCGTATGTGATGTTACATGTCTTTTAAAAATTAAAAAATCGTATCGTATAATATTTGAGTAGCTTCTTCTATTAATTGCCTATTACTCATTTTAAACGCATTATGTATCTGATAATACTCGGGGATTACGGCGGCGCAGAACATAAATGGCAATCTAATACGTGATTCCATTATCGCTTCCTTCGAGAAAGCTTTTGAGAGCGATGATGTCTTTACATTTTTGACATAACTGAGCTTCGTTCGCGAAATTATTGTCTGAAACTTTCCTCACCAGTTGTTATGATGAATGATGAATTACTATTTTTGCATCAATACACGATAGTTGATATTTTCTAAAATATCAAGTTCTATCTTGCGGCACAAGTTCATGCTTAATATTCAAGTAACATGAGCGTTGCTTGAGGCAACTTATAGAATTAAGTTTATCGTCAAAAGTAGATTACGGATTTTTTTAGGGTTTGAAACCTTAAAAATAACTTTCATAGGATCATTTCGTTGTCTGTTTGTCTATCGATTTGTCAAGACTTGCTTTCTCAGAACTGCGTGGAGATATCAAACATTAACTAATATCAAATAGTACGGTTGTTTGAAGCATTACAAAATCAAGTTTTAATGCACTTCAATTAAAAAAATACGGCCATTTTCGATACACATATTGATTTTTACAAATAAATAAAAACCTATAGGGTAAATCCCGTTGACTTAGAGTCATGTAATTTGACCTAAATCTCACAGTACGAGTAAAGGAAAAATCGTTAATAATCATGTGCAGTTATATATTGAAAAATAATATATTTTTGCTAATATATTTTAGCTAATATATATAGAGTTTACAGCTGGAGTATGAACCATGATGAGGACTGATGAGTGGAAGAAATTTTATAACTTTCCGGTAGAAAAATTAAAGACTACAATGTATAATACTTAAATATATTAATCTTAAATTAAAAAAAAATTCCGAAATTCTTTTTGGAAAACAGAATCCCGGAATTTTCGGAAGCAATATTTTGCCTAAATCGGTATCAAAACAGACAAAAATCGTCAAGGATCTTAATGGATTAAATGTTTATATATACATAATTATGTTTGTACGAATCCCTAAGGATGTGAGTCTTATTCGCACTTGTCGAATGTTTTTTAAAATAAATTCGACACGTACGACGCCGCGGTCATAGCTAGTGAAAAATACAAGTCCGGAACATTTATTGGAAGTTAATGGAAACGTATACTGTCAGTGGGATTTTTTTTACATATTTTGGGGACAATATTAATTCTCTTGGTTTGAAATAAAGAAGATCCACTTACTGTTTTGATTCTAGGTATATTTCGTAATTTTTTTGAATTTTACAATAGGATAAAAATATATAGCACTATATGTTAGGTACAAAATTCGCTTCAAGGTTTCGCTTCCGTCCCGCTTTAAATTTTGATATTATTTTCATTACGGTGCCGGTCACGCTCTTGATTCTAATTTTGACCCCACATTCGATTTTAGCCTAGGTCTCATTTCCGAGTCTCGAATTTCAATTTTATTTCTTGTCTTGTGTCCAGTTTTGGTTCTGCTGTCGGTCACGGTACCGATATGGACGAAGACGTAGTAAATACTGGTAGTGTCAAAATGAAACTTGAACTGTATTACTCGGAGTTAGTGTAGTTTTCTGTGAGTGAAAGAAGTTTTAGAATCTTCAGTGGCAAAAATATAAAGATGAAGCCAAGTGTTTTTGTTCCTCGAAAACTTCTCGTTCGCGCGTACAACTTACAACTAGTTTCATAATAACTGAATAAACGGCTTAGGCACACCAAAAAAAGAAACGGAAAAAATATAAATAACTATTGATTTTGCATAAAAGATTTCATCCCTTATTTTACCCTCTTAGAGTTATTTATTCAAAAATAATACATTTACTTATTTTTCATTTATAATACGCAGCTAAGATATCAATTTTGCTGTTAACAGCTTCAGTGGTTTCTGTTATTTATATAAATTTTTCAACTCTTATTTTACTCCTTTTAAAGTTGCATTTAAAAACGATGCGTGTCATTATTTTTTAATAGTAATAGTTAGGTAAAATACAAATTTTCACATATTACTTCAGCAGTTTTGGTTCTCCATAGAATATTTGATCTCCTATTTTATTCTGTTTAAGGATAATTATAAAAAATAGTGCATTTGTTTCTTCCTTTCTTAGTGTCCGTCTACATTATAACCAGAATTTTTTCACAAAATTTCAAATCTCTAGACCCAGTAGTTTGGGCTGTGCGTTGATAGATGAATCGGTCAGTTTACTCTTTTATATATATCTATTTGCCCGATTGACTTCCGCAAATTTTTTTTTCTCGTTGCCCAAGCAAAATATTAATCTACCTAGAGAAAAAAAAATTCTTACCAAGTTTGAGTTAGTTTTCCCATTTAAAATGCACGTAAAAAATGTTTTTTTTTTAATTTCTTATGCTTAAATACTAACTAATGAATTTTATCAATTTATTACATTTTGAGGTATAAAAATGGCTGTGAATTCATTAAATATTAGTCAGAGAACTATTTTTGACGTGACAACGTCTTATAAATTGGTTTGCCGGGTGACACTTCAAGAAACTGCGTTACGCTCCGCTCACGTTATGCGCTCACAATAAGAGCGAGTGAGAGGCACGCGTCCCTTCCACTCGGGCATGGTTAGCCCGCCTAAGAGCGAGAGAGACAGACATAAAAAGTGAAAGGCACGCGTCCCTTCCACTCAGATAGGAACAAGTTAAGTTGTAGTAAACGCTGTTTCATTGTACGCAAATGTATTGCAAGTTATTGTATGTATATTTGTATATAAATACGTATGTATGTGTAAAGGTAAAAATAAAGTTTTGTTAATATGAAATTCAGTGCGAGATTCTTTGTATAAATTAATGTTTTAAATATAATTCTTTGTATAAATAAATGTTTTAAATTGTTACTATTATTTCATCCTTCTTCCTACTATACGAATGAATATTCACATTAAAATGATTTTACCACTCAAAGTCGTTGTCACGTAAAACTTTCGCCCGTATACCGACTTTACAGGCAACCAATTTTTTTTTAAGAGTCAGCCCCTTTTTCTCTCCCTATTTTTTGCGATTTGCTCAAAATAATTGAAAAAGAAACTATTCAATCCAAAAACTATACCTTGATGATTCCTACTGGCGAACCAGTGCGAGTTACATAAAAAAGCATTAGAGCAATTTCGAAGAGCGTGAAATTCCCCATAAGGTCCATCAAACCGCTTTACAATATTGAATATTAAGAATATTATCGAGATACGATATTAAGAGTTCAAACTTGGTGAGAATTTTTTTTTCTATAGGTAGATTAATATTTTGCTTGAGCACTGAGAAAAAAATTTGCGGAAATGAATCATCTTAATATATACATATATATATATATATATATATATATATATATATATATATACACTTTGGGGTCCATATCTATATATATATGTACTGTTTCTTCGTGTCTATATTTTATGAAATCATAGTACCTCACCGGTTAAGCTGGTCCATTTTCGTACTGCAGGTAAGTTAACCACATAACAGCTCCACCACTACCACAATCCGAAATAACATCAAATATATATGTATATAGATATATAAAGTACCACTGACTGACTCATCATGAGATCTCTGAAACTATAGGCCCAATCGACTTGAAATTCGGATAGTTACCCTTTTCGGGACGTTGAAGCTCACAGAAAACGAGTATTACGCAAATCCTATCTAAAAATATTTTCATAATTTTATATCTTAGCGGACGGAGATGCGGCTAAAAGTTAGTGTAGATATAAATATAAATTTCAGTTATATCGGTTTACAGTGTGCCTATTGGAATTCACTGTATTTTCTTATTAGAGTATTTCATATCGCAAACGGATGTAAAAAACACGCTAATGAATTTTACAAGCAATTGTTTGAATATTACTTTTGATCATTTAATGTGAGGTCGGTCACTTTGTGTGAGTTACCTTCTGTGAACGTAATCAAATGTAAAGACCTGACTATGGCAGCAATTAAAGGAGCTAAAGCTTTTAACACTTGGTGTTGGTCAAAGAGTGGGTACATCCCGTATTAAAATAACACTTCCTCATCGACTTTGGACGATCGGACCAAAGATGGCGCAATTACAAAGATCTATCAAGCTGGTTATATACCTTTCTACGGTTGTCTATTTTTTTTTTGGTATTATCTTCGATCATAATATAAACAAGTACTAATAAGATAATGTTCTATAAAACCGTATATTTGATGCTATTTGTTTACAACGTAATTTGAAAATGCCTATACAATAATTTATAATAAGTTAAATATTATTTGAAATTAGTTTCCGACTTAGGAATTCTTTTTCTGCGTCTATAGTAACAATAAAAAAAATTGTAAGACGAAATCAGACGACTTTATCTTAAATTTTAACTTATGCCCTAAGAACATATACAAAATAAGAAAAATGGAAAACATGTATTTCTTAAAAGCAATTTCTACTTTATCAGTGCTATTCTATTTTACTAACAGGTTGTATTTAAAAAGTAAAGTAGCGGGAGAAATATTTTTCTGATTCAATATAAACAGGATCCAGAAACGTTATTCATAACATATACATTTTATTAAAAATTAACAAACTAATGTAAATGGCGTTTATAAATTAACTGACTCGGCAATTGACAACCCAATTCCCTCCGGTATTAAGAAAGCTGCAAACGTCATTTCGTGTTTTAACAATGTTCACCCGCTAAGAAGTAATTCTCAGACGGAGAATTCTGAGCCACGTAATTGTGTTTCTGAAATTCTTTTCGCAGTGAGTTAATATTTTTATTAGATCTCCTTTTATTTGCGAAATTGAATAATGTAGTTATTTACAAGGATAAATTTACGAATTGTATAATACAGGTTATAAAAGAGCACTATAGTCAGAAATATTTATTATACATTTCAAAGGAAATGGATTTAGAAAGTAAAGAGATTCATAAGTGGATTAGATTTTTCAGAGCTTATGCTAATACAATGTTTTAATTACTTACTTGTTTATCTTGAGATTATTTCATTTTTTTTATAAATTTAGGCTTTTAGGAAAAAGTATGAGATTAATAAAACCGGCCAAAAGCATGTCGGATCATGCTTAATTTAGGATTTCGAAGCCGTTACTACAAAGAAATGTACTACAGATGAAAAAACTACGTTGTTACACTTTTTTCTACACAATCTACACTTATTTCTCGTACATAATAATTACAAGCACTTTGGTCACCTATAACTAGAAAAACAAGTAGGTGTGTCGACTACTACTTTTAAAATAGTGTAAACTAAAAAGCACCAACAAAAGAGCATATCTCCGTGGGACTTACGTTATTTTGTTGAGAAACGCAGTTTTTCGGTAATTATTCAAAAACTGTATATCCGATCATATTCAAAATAGTTTTCCTTGAAATTATTTATTAAGCGTTCTGTTTGTAAATTTTTGCATATTTTTAGACTTACGGTTTAAAAAATAAAGGGGGGGGGGACACAATTTACGCAACTTTAAGAGTGATTAATTTCCAAAAATATTCACTATATTAAAAAAATGCTTAGAAACTTTAAAATATTTTAAAAGAACTGTCCGAATGTGTGCCACAGGTTAATGTTTGCTGAAAAAAATTGTTTCAACTTCTGTTATATGTATGGAGGGCCCCATCTAGAAATATATATTTTGTTATTTAACTATTAAAATAATTAGCGACTTATAAAGGCACCTACTGTATAAATTTCATCAACATACATCTTGTAGTTTTTGAGTAAAATGCCTGTGACATACGAACGGACGGACGTACGTGACGAAACTATAAGGGTTATGTTTGTGCCATTTTGGCTCGGAATCCTAAAAATGGAAAAAAAATATATTTTTAGTCTTATAACACTACAAATAGAATTTATTAATATCTAAATTTCTAGCAGTAACCCTAGAAAAATTATCATAAGAGATTATTATCATGGATGCCAACAGGGCGCTATAAATCTAAAAAACGGCGACAATTTTAATGAGGTTAAGCTCACTTATTCTGATCTCTTGCGGTCCAAAAAGTCATCCGTATTTAGAAGTACGGTTTTTTATTAAATATATAACAATGTAAAACCGGTCATGTATGTGTCTGATTTGCAAATCGAGGGCACGCGAATAGCAGAAATGTAGCATAGGAAATGGGCCAGTCAAACATGAGTATAGAAGACGCACTATATCCATCGTCTTAGCGTTATTGATTATGAAACCCTAATTCTAACAAATTGATGTATACGTGTATTTTTGTCACGTTCTAATCATCGCACTGCCGAAACATATTATAGCTTTCTACAATATTTTATTTCAAATAGAAGGATTTGAATCCGTGCCACTACCGCCTTATGTATCATTTAATAATACATCCACATGCATTATTAATTTAATATCAATATTCTATTTCTATACACTGCATTACTACTTAGCGAAAATTTCACAACCTGCATTTTACCGAGGTACGATAATACGTTTTCAAGTGACTTTAAAAAAGTTCTTAATTGGACTGTATTTTTTAATGTTATTGCGTCAGAATTCCCTCGTTGATCAATTCGTTTGGATAGTTTTTTTTTGTTTGAAAAACTTTTGTCAGAAATGTTATATGATGATGGGATCCATTAGGAATCGACGAAATTCCTCAAATGCTGTAGGTATATATATATATACCAGTAATTTCTGGTAACATGTAGCAAATGTATTTAATAACCAGCCTCAAAATATTCATCTCCACGTAGAATTAAAAATAAACAGTAGGGTGATATCCATTGTATTATTTTAGGTGAATTTTATTACGTACGCTTTCAACAGCTCGGTTTTAAGGCACGAGATCAACAACGTATAGGTTATGACTGAGTTTTAGTACGTCGAGTCCATCTCACTTAAATGAAAATGAACGTAACAGTTTTTTTCTTACAATAAAACCAGGATTTCTATTTTTTCGCTTAGTGACGGCAAAATTTATTTCTTTTTAAATTGTGATTTTTTTTTGAAGTTAATACTTTGAGAATTTATGTGTAATTATTTTTCTCAATTTTCAGATTCTACTCGTTCGTAAAAGCGTTTATGTAATTTATGGGTCCCTTTTTATATCATACGTTCTTACATTTTATAATTACTTATGTTCAATAGGAGGGAAATGCTTTTTTTTTTAAATTTCGACTTACAGTAGAAAACCTCTCTTTCGAGACATATATTTTTGGTATTCAATTATGTCAATATTACTGAAATGTTTTTAAAAAATTTCTCTATTTACTTTACCATTAAAAAAAGCAGATCATAAATATTGCTTATTAGTTCATTAATTATAAAATCTTTCACACATTTTATTATATCCATGAACGATAACGAAAATATAACGCTAAACGGGGGTATAATTTTGATCGTTAACTACGCTATTCGGTCACGCAGCCATTTTCTGGTTAGTTTATTATTATCGGTCGGCCGTCACGCGATGGCGCTGCGGTCGCGCGACTGCGTTGTAATGGCTTCATAAATTATTAAGAGATGCTCACAAGCAATACAATGAACGTGGGGAGGGTGTGAGATTGATGAAGTTGATGTTAACACTTTGTCGCGCTGTAAGCTTTGAATGTTCGACGAGGAATATCAGTTGCCTTTACCACAAATCCGTATAGAAGCGTTGTCAATTTGTGATCATATTTGGGATTCCTATGGTAGATCGCTTTAGTTTAGTCTCATAGAAAAAAAAGTTTATATTAACAGGAAAAAGAGTAAAGCTCACTAAGTGAAAGTTGAACTTTCAAAACACAGTAAGTTTTGTATAGTGTAATTTTGGATTTGGAAAAGTAAAAGAGCTTCCCTAGAAGAGAGGTACCAATCTCGACCAATATTCGTTTACCATAGTGTTATAAAATACTAAAATAGGAGGCTTATCTTTAGAAGTGAGAACAGATCACGTTTAATCATGGTATTGAATGATAAATTATACTATAATTGTAGTTAATAAGAAAATGAAATATCAGGAATTTAGCTGTGTGAAGAAATAGAATTCTAGATATTTTAAGGTGTCAATATATTAGAAATACAATGCCTATATGAATTCAACATGTAAATGGATCAGTTACGAAAGATAGTTCGAATCAGTTATAATAATGTACTATTTGGTTTGAATATAAAATATGATACTGAGACAATTATGATAAAATCCCTAATGATGATACGTAGAGATGACGGCGCAGAATATGATGATAGATAGAGGTTTTAAAGTGATGTGCACGATTCATAACAGACGGTACCAGACAGTGACGTGAACTAATTTAAATCTCGACGTTACCAATGTTTACATTATTGAGCGTGTTGTCGGCGGCGTAAACACGACCGGCGAGTAGCGACTTTCCAACGTAAGTCCGTGTGGTAGGTCTACGGATTCATTTAGACTTTATTTTAACGACGAAACTCGTTGGAGACGTTCCTCAAACGCTCGTCTACGGAACCGTGTCGGATCTAGGCCGACGAACCGTAGGTAAGGCCACCGAAGTAAAGGAATTGTTTAAGGTCGTGACAAACAATTCTGTAGGTCTATTACTAACGTAATGCATAGTATGGGAGTGTACAAGGGAACCAACTCTTGAGTGCTACATACTACGAATTCAAAGTAATGAGAGGCAACGTCAGGTGATATATAGATGGCTGCGTACCTATGAAATGGAAAAAAAGCGTGGCCGTTTAGCCGAAGATAAAAGAAAGGTATGCGGTTGAGGGTGAGTATTATTAGGCTATAGTAATAAAATGACACTTTATCGCATAACGATCGGTAAGCAGAATTTTTATACGTATATAAAGTATTCGCTGCAATTTTTAAGCGTTCAGCATCACATTTATGTAACTTTTTTTCGCATCCTCTCCTGTCACACAATACGTGACAGCCCCTGTATACTTGTTCTCAGATTTATTCATCGTCATTCGCACAGCCTTTCATACATGGTTTGACAGGTATTTCAATAAAGGAGTTGGTATTCGTGTTATTCTTTATTGTTTTGTATTTTTGAAGTTATACTTCTTTTGGGGCGTTTGGATGAGAGTGAATTTGTCAGCTGCGCGCGCACAAACGACATGATGAAGTTAGCCACAGAATAGAAATAATAAAAAAATATATTTTCAACACTGAATATAGTTACAATACTGAGTGTTCATACTATATAGTACATAGTACAGAGTGTTCATGCTATATATTACATAGTACTTATTTTCGTAACCCAGTTCTTGCCAAATATAGTATTCATATGAATAATCAATTTTGAGTATTAATTTTCTATAATTATTAAACCTGCTAATAATATATTTTTATATCTATACAATTCGGACAAGCCGGAAATATACGTTAGTGATTCATGTGGGCCATTCCCGGCGGCACTGCAATGCCGGGCCGACCCGTGACGGGGGTGGAGCGAGCTCCGAACACCCCGTCGTGTCACAAAAATCAGTTTAATATACTGGTCCCGCGATGTGGAACTTTCAGATATTAAGCTGAAAAGAACAGATACTACACTTTGATCTTAGCCAAAAGGCCGAGAAGCGATGGCGTACGTCGGCGAATAGATCCGCCTAAGTCTGGCGGTGGACACACCTATGGTGCGATGTACGATTTTGTTTGATAGCGCCATCTATTCCACGTTTTGTGCAACTTTACAACGGCTTATAAAGTTTGTGAATGTAACAATGAAAATTCGTATGTACTGTATAAAATTATAATTAATGGAAATGTTATTATCCATAATATTTTTTTAATATTTTTATGTATACTAATAAAACACAATATTGAGGACAAAAACGTATTTGTTTGTCAGAAGCGTAGTCGTTTGTAAGTGTGACTTTGTAAGGAGTTACGGTTATAAAGAATAGTGGTTAAAGTGGTGGCCATAAATTAACATAACGTAACATTTGCCGCTTAGGTACTTTAGTGGTAATAATAGGTAATGAAATCAATGCATTTTTAATGTTAAATACTTATTATTGGTTATTTAATATTTATTTATTTAATTTTTCAAATTTAAACTGAACTTTGTTGATTATCCTTTTCCAATCCTTCTATTATTTTATTGTAATTAATTATTTGCATGCAATTAAAAAACTATTTTTTAATGATGCCAAAGAAGTATAACTTCTCACGCGCGTACATAAGTACACGCACCCATTTTTTTTTTTTTGCTTGTATGCTTATTCATTAATTGAATAATATTTAAAATTTATCATTTTAAGCTAGTAACATCAATACAATAATTAAATGTTTACAATTTTTGCTTACAATTGCTATTTATATTTATTTTTTTAAAGTAATGTGACCTGCCAAACTGAAAGGGCTGCGTTGTTTTACATAATACCAAATCTACGGTTACTCCCCATACCGCCGTTATTATCAACATTACTGATTATATTTTGCCGGCGAATTTTTCTCACCATCCCTTAGTAGGAAGTGAGAATCGTTTTGCAATTTTTGTCTTCCCTTAGTAGGTCGGGGAAGCTCTTCCTCAGGATTTGGACGCCGGTGCCCCGCCTCGGTCTCACTGCATTCCTTTAGAAGGTTCAGATATTCTTTCAGAACGTGCAGTAGACCTTGGTCCTTGTTCGAGGCGCATGCGCAGTACGGCGAATTCTTCAGCTAGAACCTTTGTAGGTATTGAGAGAATCCGCCGTATTCTGTGATGATTTGCGGCTAAAAGGGGTGTCATTTGGACTCGTGAGAGGATCCTGTACGTCTCTTTCACACGGGGAAAAATGCACTTGATTATTTCAACAGTGCTTCCCTCGGCGTATCTCTTTTGCCACTCTTCCAGGCTCACCGCCCTCATCGCCTTTTTGGCGAACGACAGCGGAAAACGATCGCAATCCGGTACCCTCTTCTTTTTGAATACGGCATTCCTGGCGATCTCGTCGGCACGCTCGTTTCCCGTGGTTCCCGCGTGAACTTGCACCCAAAACAAGCGCACTCCCCTTCTCTCCGCAGTGATAACCAGGATGTCATGCCTCGCTACATGGGCTAGAGCATTGTAGATTATGGAACCGGTCAACATCTGCAACTTTGAGTCGACCAGTTGACCGAGTTGACCAGTCGATCTTTACCTTTTTTTACCCTCTTTATTACCAGATGCATGGCAAACATTTCTGCTTGGAATACCGTGTAAAAGGGCTTGAGTTGACACATGGAGTTCCCGAATTACATCCCATACCGCCATTGCGTCAGGGCCACACCGACTTTTCCTTCAATTCGGCTATCGTCAGTGCAAATGTGCGGCCCAAAGATGGCGAGTTAGTCCATCGTTGTCGTATCGACGTCCTCCATGCTCTCGAATCCGAGTTCGGGAACGTGAGCAGGGTGCGGAAATTCGCAGAAATCCACGGGGCTCTCGAGCTCCCGGTCGGCACTGATGTCCTTTCACACTCACTTGGCATACCCTACCATAATTTAATGTCCTATTGAGGGGATCTTAAGACTTATGTACTGGTTTTCTGCGGGTTAAGGACTCTTAAGGACACCGAGAGAAATTCAAGTGGTTTTGATTAATTTAAATTGCGTTAAGAAGTCATCGGCGAATTCGTTTAAGGTCGAAATTTGAATCCTTTGCCTTCTTATTAGAAAGCAATGGGTTGACCGCGTTACCGGCACATGTTCCAAAAATTTTATATAAAGGTAGGTCCTACTGCAACCGATCGATGGTTGGCATGTCCACAGCCGGAGTTTTTCGATTGATTTTAGAATTGCTACGATTTTACGGAATTTCTCAAATAGCTAGAGTATAGTGAATTTGATAAAAAAAACATTAGATATTAGAAGACAAATGAACGTTTGTTGTTATAAATAAGACCTGTAACATACATACACACAAACATATATAGAACTAAAAACTATTTTTCTTTGTCTGAGCATCAGTTAAAAACTTTTGAATGTAAACGGTATTGGACTTTGACAATCTGATGCGGAATTGTTTCTAGATAGGTCTACGTTATTTTTTTTAAAGCCCATACAGCCTTTTTTATTTTTAGGATTCCATATGTGTAAAGAAAAAAGAAACTCTTATAGGATAAGTTCGTTATCCGTCTGTCTGTCAAAACACTTTTTCTTAGGGATGTGTAGAGGTATCAAATTGAAATTAATACTAAATATTTGGAGCTGTGAAAAAAATCAAGATTCTAAGTCAACTTAAAAAAATATGGACAAAATGTAGATATTTATGCCTTATTATTTGAAATTCTTAACTATTTCAAGACCTCTCATTGATTTAGAATCTTGGAATTCGACAAGAAGAGAAAGTCTCATAGTACAAGCAAAGAGAAAAATGAAAAACTTGTAGTTATCTCATATGACACATTTTTTTTTCAGACTACAGACTTATATTTGCAATTTGAATATATACTTTGATTTAAACCAATACATGGGATAACATTTGTTAACTTCGCGCAATGAACACTTAAAATTTTCAAAAATTCTGACTTTTTGTAAAGCATTTTTTAAGTTTAAGTCTCATTGTTGTCTGAGAATAGGTGATCACCAGTCCGCTATCGGCCTCTTGGGTGGGAGTAGGATAATTGATGAACGAAAGAATAGCTGATAAGCGGAATGGTAGAGGACGGAGTAGTGATGAAGCGATAGTGTCGTGATGTTGGGAGACTGGAGTGATGGAGGGGGAGAGGGCCACCGCGACTATCACTCACTCGACGCAATGCAACGGCAGAAATTGCCACTTAACGTCTGTGTCCTGTGAGTGTGTGGTATTTCACCGGTGGAGCTGTCGTTCTGCAGTCAATTTGGCCACAGCATGTCTCTACCACTTTTATATGAAATATCTATATACATAATTAAGTTTCTACTGAACCCTTAGGGTGCGAGTCCCAGTGGCATTAGTTCGTTTTTTTTATTTACTTTCACATTCGTAACACCTAACGAAGCGAGCGGTTGACGATTAAGTATTTAACTAAATTCGCGCTTTGTGTATCTTCAGTATGTTTTTTAATGAAAAATTTCTAACTTCTTGTAAATCGTTTGTTAGGTAAACGCACCAATAGATGGATGGTTAAGCCAACTTTCCTATTCTTTTAGCAAAACAATTAAAATACTTGTTAATGACCTATAAAAATTTTCTTTTTCTTATCCTCACTTCTCACACAAAGCACTTCTTTTCCTCAGTCATCTAAAAATGCAAAGAGTAAAAATAATTCATATTAATAAACAATTTTAACAAATAAAGCTAAAAAAAAAAGTTAGAAAATTCACCACGTAAACACAATGTCCATCTATTGGATAGATGTTATAAATGTGTGACCAATAGATAAACACTCAATTTTCTTATTTTTTTTTTATTTTGTTATTCGAAAACTTTATTTATAGCTTTGTTAATAAAATATAAGTATAGTCAAATGTACATACCTTTTTTTTTTCATGATTTTCAATAGTTATAACAAATAATGTTTACCGGTTAGCTGTCATATGCTTACTAGCGGTGGCGCTCTCTAACTTAAAGTTCGAGACATCAAGATTTAAAAAATGTTTTTAAACTTTTATTTTTCATAAAGATATACAAAAATATTATTTTTTGCACTTTTAACTATATGTAGTTATTTAAAAAACTATGACTTTACATTTTTGTTTTTAAATTTACTTTTAATGCCTTTGGAAATAATATTTGTCCATCTATCAGTGCGTTTACTTATAAACAAAAAATCAGCGCTATTAATTCTTGAAAAATCAATAAACATGTTTACAATTAGATAAACCCTAACCAAGTGTGTGTCGAGATTTCACGGTGTTAATCTTCCACATACAACTTGTTGTCGAGAAATTTTGAACGGATGTTTGATTATCATTTCATCTTTATATTATTTGACTCTTACTTTTTTTTTTTAAATGAAACTTTTATAAACTAACAAAAATAATTTAGTTTTTATCTATAAAATATACCCACACCGTGAAGTATTGTATATCATCAATTCGAGAGTCTAAATTTGATAAAAAAAAATATAAAATTTGTTGCCTGTAAAGTCGGTATACGGAAAGTTTTATGACAACGACTTTGAATGGTAAAATCATTTTAATGTGAATATTCATTCATAGTAGGAAGAAGGATGAAATAATTAACAATTTAAAACATTTATTTATACAAAGAATTATATTTAAAACATTAATTTATACAAAGAATCTCGCACTGAATTTCATATTAACAATTTTATTTTTACCTTACACATACATACGTAATAACAAATATACATACAATGACATTTGCAAGCTATGCACTAATCTCTAGAGCGCGCGGCAGACCGATCATAGTTGAGTTTCGGCGGGCCCCTGTTCGGTGACACATGTTACTTTTTCATAAGTTTAACCTAATTTAAGCTCACGTCGTTAACAATTAGGCTTGAAAACGACATTTTAAGGAGTTTTATTTTCGCAACGCTTTCGTTTAGCTACACATTCTTCGCGTCCGTGACTGCGAGCCGATAACGGCCCGGCGGCGATAACCGAAACTTAATCAACGCGCGTCAAGGCCCTCTGTGCTTTTGAAAACGCATTAAGCACTCGACGCGCGCTCATGTTATATCAAAGGCCTCACGAAGGCTTGACGGTAGGGCTGCTAACTTTCCTTTCCAGAGGCCCCGGGCGCCGCCGCCGAGCGCCCTTTGCCACCCGTCAGGCCACCTCGTGTTTGAGATGAGTGCCGGCCTTGCATCGGCATGTGTGACGTGGTATGTGACGTTCGATTTCTAGAATTACCCGCAAGTTTTAATGTTGTCGGACAACAGAAAAAATTACAACATAGTAAACTTCATCACTATACATTACATGGTATATGTTGTGCTTAGGACAGCCGCGCCCTTAGTATTAAATTTGATAAATGTGTAAATAAATGAGTATGATTTTATAAATGTTATGTAAGCGGACTTAGATTAACGATTCTTTTCGTGTTTAATTGTGTTTTTGCGTATCGATTAAAAAGTTTAAATATGTGTTTTTTATTACCCGGGTAGGGATTATTTATTAGGAATTATTTATTTTGTAATGTTTGCCTATGTTTTTATATATTTATTGTTTTTTTTGGAATATTTTTTGTTTGTTGTAATTATTGTGCCATATCTTATTTAATTATTAATTTGAAACTGCATATTAAATTTTGTCTTCTTGACGGAAAGAGGGGGGGATGAGAAGCTGAGAATCGGTACGGCCACGAATCGGTATATTGAGCATGTGGTTCTCGTACGTCAAATATGTGAAGTACATAGTCACGTCCCCTTGTATATAATATATATATAGTTCATATGCGCAGGCGGAAAGCGCCATCTATAAATTGCAGCGATTTCGGTGCATCCGCCGCAGTTGAACTCCGGCCACCACGTGTAAAGCTTTTGCTGAAATATAAAAGTCCGAATATCGACGTTGTCCATCATTTTCGTCCACACCGCAAGAAATCGGTTCTGCGATGCGATTAACGAAGAAATATGAAGTGCGGGCTTACGCGGCGGTGAAAAAATCGCTATTATATGTTATTCGATCTGAGTTTTTATCGTTGTCCTCTATGGTTTTTTTTTTGATATTTTGGAATTCAGGCAAATAAAAGCTCTCTTGAACCTTTTAACGTGCTATTTTAAAAATAGTTCACTGTTTAATTCATTTATAACATGTATTTTATTAAATACTTTGCTTGTCTTCAAAAATCAAAATACTTGTTTTAACGTGTACCACGTTGACACTGGATGTCGCTGAAAATGCAGAAAAGGAAATTTATGTAAACAATTCGTATTTGATAATTTCTTCTTTTCGTATTGTAACAATGTTCTCGACATTCTCTTTCAAGTTGTAGTGCGTGGCTTTCGAACAACAAATTACTGTTAGAAAAGTTATTCGTAATAATAATGATAATAACAGTAATAATTATATCATACGAAAAATTAAAGTACTGAATAAAAAGATAGCCCCGTAATGAAAAAAAAGTTATTCTTTGTTTTAAGATGAATTTAATACAAAGCCATCGTTGCTTTTACAAGGAGCTAATTTAGTACATTAAAATGAATTGGCCAAGTGCGACTTCTATTTCTGTTGAAAGAGTTCCCTTCTTTAATTAATCGTTTTATCTACCATCTTTTTAGTAGGTTTCCTTAGATATTTAACTTTAGTATTTGGTTTCATGGCGAAACTTTGTACAAATTTAAAGTATCACAAGTTGCTGAAGAAATGTAATTTATTTTTTTTAATTTGTTCAGAAAACTATAAACTTTAAAAAGACAATTTTATTGAAATAATTTTATTGAAATATGAAATAGCAATAAATTTCTTAAAAAAAAATAATTTCATGAAGGAAAGTTGCTTTAATGCTAAAATGAAAATTTTGTATTATTACAACTTTGTTACAAATTTTCTGAGTAAATTAAAATTTAACTTTTAAACTACTCATTTTTCAGCGACATGATTTATTATAGTTGTTACTATCATCCCCTAACTGCTAGCAACCTTATTTCTGTTAATTTTGATAATAGCAAAAAAAGTAAATTGATATTTTTTTTTTTATAAAATTTTATGCTATACAACTTTTATTTCAATTTTTTTTTCTAGTCCTTGTGTTCCCAGAATTTGATACAAATTTTTTTTCATTGCTTCTCGGAGGCGATTTCAAAAAATACTTTCATAGTTCGTTTTTAGATCTTTTAAAGTAACTTAAATCAAAAATTCAAGTATTTATCTTAAAATTTGTATTCAAAGGTCAATTTTCTTGGACTATAAGAAATATATGTTAAAGTTTTTCCGCTTTAAGAATATTTTTCGTTCCTTGAGGAAATCTAAATATTTAAAATTTTCGTTTAAATGACCCTATGAAAACTATGAATGAAACTCTACATTTTGATTTTTTTTTGGAGGCACGGAAATTTCGGAAATGATGATTTTCGTATACTTTCTTCAATATCTTTAGATTATTTATTTTAATTGTAAAAATAGTAACCATATCTCTCATAACATACATACGTTACCCTCTCACTACGCGCCGGAAACTAAAATTACTTTATCTACAATATACATCTTTGAATGGGTCACTTGACTATGGATATTTATTGAATGACAATTTTCCATCGAAACCTTCTTTATAAAACATAAAGGTTCTTACGTGTCGATGTTTTTAAGTATGGCGGAAGCGAAGAATTCTATTACAAATCTATACTAAAATATTTAAATATTTACTAAAATGCTTTTTTCCCTAAAATACTTTTTTCCTACCAAAATATATAGTTACAGTGTAATTAAATCATTATATCAAATTTGCTCGAGTTTAATGTTTGTATATGTATGTGTGCATGCGTAAACGCACGCACGCATATACTACCCCTTGTATATATCGTCTACGTACTATTTTTTTCATAGAGATTGACTATCTTTCAATGAATGAGTAATTATGAAGAGCAAACACTATTTATATTATAAAGGATTTTATGTATATATAGAAGTTTGCTCTAAAGAGTTCACATTGTATCGATATAACATATTTATAAATGGAAATTGATAATAATTAAATTGGAATTTGGTATTAATCTACTGTGCTTAAGTTAAGTTCGGTTAGAATATTGTTTAGAGTCGAGCGATCCAAATAAGCATCGGAAGTGGTACAAGGATCGAAATAAAAAGCGAAAATGAGATAAGAAAAAGAAAAGGAGAAAGGGATTGTGATCAACAGCGAATTTGATGATCAGAATAAAATTAGATGTATATGAAATACGTCAGAAGTCGTTTGATGTGCACGCGTGCCAAACCACGGTCTACAATTATTCTAAGCGAAATATTTATTTGCAAAACTCATACAAAATTATTAGGTATGAAAATATTGTTATAGGCAAAACTAGATACTTTTGTTGTAAGTAAAACATTCTTTGTAATAAATCAATCACAATATGCATATAATTACGGCCACCTTATACAATACAAATGCCCTTGAGCGCATTGAGTTTGGGGTCCTAATAGCTAATTAAAGGAATAATGGGAATGAAAACATCAGAATGTAATTTTATGTGTAAGTGAAACCACGACGACGGCATTTCGAGGCTTACACAGGGTTGGCTGGTATGTTGGTTGGCACCCGCAGCCAGTTGGTTGGCGTGGTGCCCCATGTGTCCTGTGAAAAATAGAATAGAATAGAACACCAAGTATAGTACAAGGCACGAAACTCTGCCCCTGTAAAGTTAGTTACTACTTTAAAAACGCGGAGAAGATGGTAGGGTCGGGGAGTGTTTAACTTGCGCATTACATCATTCGCAGGCAATTCATAGAGGCAGTTTTGTGCGTTGTAATGTCATCCTAAATGATAAGAAGTTCAGTAAGAATTACGCTTTAATAGCGATATCGGCCAAACAGTCAGCGTGTAAGAACGCTTACAATGGACAAACCAACTGATGAATTTTTAATTTATGACAAATAAAACCACTTATTTCGGGCTTCTATGAGCATATTAAGACGTCGGTCTTGGACGTCATTACCGCATCCGTGACAATGGTCATTAACGGTCCTCAACTCGAACCGTGCCAACGTAGAGAACTTCAAGTCCACTGCTCTCCAAGTTAGTTGATAATTTAGCATTCTGTGGGATGAATTTCCTAAAAGAATTATTTTGAAATACGTATGTGTAATATGCGAATAATATACAGTAAACAAATCTCTTATTGGGTAAATCAAAGATAACCTTAAACCAGTATAAATCTAGACATAAGAAAAAACGAATAGGATGATGCGAATATATTTATGTACTATAAATTCGCACCAGTTAACTGATTTACAGCAACAGTGTCTAATCATAAAGCCGTTTCCAACGTTAGAAGTTCTGTAAAACTTAATTCAATCTTAAATAAAAATGAAAATAGTTTTCGTCGAGTCCATAATAATATTTATTGTAAGTTCAAGGTTTTATGTTGCATTTTATGGTGATGAATTATCTACGTCGGATAATGGTACATTTATTGAAGAATTAATTTAAAAAACACGGTAATTAAGTTACTAACGATCTTGAGTACTTTTTACTTTTTTAAATCGTTTTATAACATTAGTATCCTAAAGCTTGAAGGCATTTAAAAATGGACTCAAACAGTTGGGCTGTTTGAGTCTTTTCATGCCCTCAAATAATCCTATTGTACTATATTTTTAAATATTGCTTCAACCACATATTTGTAACAAAATATTCCTCATCCTTAGTCGTTTTATTTATAAGGCGTGTCTTATAAAACAGCATATTCATTATGTAAATTAGTTCACATTAATAACAAATCAGTGGATGAAATATTTAATATTTATAGTTTAATTTCAAAATCAATGTAACCTGTTATTGTATGAGAAAATCGAAAACGATTTTCCGCGATTTCTTGATTCATACGGCGAGTGTACACTAGTTTTAAGAGTTACGCGTGACGACTGCAAATGTGAAATGTTCTTCAAAGATGATAAAATTCGACTCGAAACGTTTTATTTAGCTCTGGACGTGCTTCAAATTCGAATACCGTTTCAGGAGGTACCCGACTACGGACTTACGAAGTGGTGTTCGGGGAAATAAAACACGAACCGATTCGTACACTAATTACGTATCCATAAAGTATAACACGACAAAAATATATGGAAATCTTGGTGCCAGATTTTGAAGAGGCCAAACCGTTACCTTAAATGTTGTCGGAAACGAACGACAGGAATACAGATTTTAAGCCCGATTACGATAACACATTGTTCGGAGTTACAATTTGCATAGCTATATGCATAACGGTCGGTGCGTTGTATCTCGCCGTTAAAACGAAAAATAGATGTACGGAGGCGCATCGATCGAACGATGATAAAGAAACGAGAATAAGGGAAATTAAAAATGAACTTAACGTAATTGAAAACGGTCATATCTATGAAAGGATCGTTATAACAGTGGTAACAAAGGGCTTAGAAAAGAAACCGGAAGGCTGTAATGAATGTGAAGTGCCGTATAGTATTATAAAAAATGCACACGACAATTTGATAGACAAAATGTCACAACGAACGTCGAATATGAAAGATTATCAGTTTTGCGAAAATCCCTTTCACGAAAGTAACAACAAATAAACGTTTAATAATTAATATTATAAAATGGAACGATTTTTTTCGGCTGCTGTCGCATTTAGTGATGTCATGTCTCAAATGCGACAATTCTGCTTTATAACATTGTGAACTTTGACTAGTGAGTTGTTTATAATTTAAGGCTATTAAAACTATTAAAATATCATTGATTTTAGGAGAATCTCCTTATAAAGTAAAGTGAAAGTAAATAGATCAGGGAAAATTGTATACTACTTAGAAGACTATAAAAGTACTCCTTTCCAATTATATTTTATTACAAAGTTGTATGTATGTATGTTGTAGTAAAAAAAAAAAATTATAAATGTCACACCAAAACGTTTGTTTTAAATTTTGAACATTTTCTTTCATAATTTTAGAAATATTGATTACAATTTTTATTAGATATTTGTCACATAATCATACTATGTTAAAGTATTGATCGAGTGCACTCTTAGATATAGAATTGTTTACGTAAATGACTGGAAGTGTTTATTATCATGACGATTTCGTTTATGGAAAATTTAAAAATTATTATAGATCGACTTATACATATAAATTCTTGCCGAATGATTAACATTTACGATATAGCTGAGTTTATACAATAATTCAATAAAATAATTAAATAAAATAATTAATCAATAATTAAATAAAATATGATTTTATTTAAAAAACAGCTTGTAACTGAATCTGGCCTTTAGAATAAGAGTAATTTTATTGCTTAGAAATATCTATTAAAAATATGTAAACGATTATTCATAAATGTGAAAATTTAGTAAGTAATTTGAATAAATGTTGGGTATACCAATATAAAATTATATTTTTTGTTCAAAGGAGATTTGTTCAAAACGTTTGAAAAAAATAGTAAACTAATTATATAGCTAACACGTTAACAAGTCCTCGTTAAGAACGAAAAAATAAATTAACAAGGACAGTAATTATGTTCAATAAATTGTGATCTAAAATTGAATAAGTAGGTTTAGTCAAAATTCCTTCCATCTTTTACAGAACAAAAACACGCACGCCTCCGTCTACGATAAACAGAACGTGAAATGTTCTCCATATATATTTTTAACCCATCCGTCGTCTCATATATCTTTCACAAAATTTTCACTTTTTGAATATCTCCCGACGAAAAAATAAAGCGGTTATAAATCTACGAAACGTGCTCGCCATTTTATCAGTCTATGTGCATCGGTCTATCCGTTAAACGCAAATATAAAGATTTTTTGCTTTGAACGATTGTGAGCAGCAGCATCATATTGATACAGTAATATACCACTTTGATAGTTTATTAGAAGTCGTATTCATCCCATTGTTCAATACATCGATCAAATATTTAATTAATATGTGGTATTGTTTAAATATCATAACATCTATCGTGGTTATACCATGCAGTGGTTAACTGTGCTGCAGTCAAGTTAATGGATTCACTCGTTCTGCGCAATACCACACTCTCACAGAATAAGTTAAGTAACAGTTTCTGCTGTTTCATATCGTTCAGTGAGTTAGAGTTCGGGTGGTTCATCCCCTCTCCATCACCGCACGACCTGACCTTATCAGCCTCTCCCTTCATCATCAGCTCATTCCTTGTTTCACCAGATATTCTATTTCTACCCAAGAGGCCGGCAACGCACTGGTGACTCCTTTGGAGTCGCAAGTGTCCCTGGGCGGCGGTGACTAGTTATTCTCTGGTGGCTCACATGCACATATCCCTCTAGATAATACTATGAAAAATATATGAACATATTCGATGATATTTTGGTATTAAATATAAATTATTAATGAAATGTGTAAAGTAGATGCAAATGTGAAAATATGTGTTAATAATATGCACCGAGTTTATCCGAGATCAGGGCTAGTGGTTGGTTTTGCTATTGAGCATTCTCTGAGTTTAAAAATCTATATATGGCTCAATATATAATAATTACTACAGGATTTTTAATACCATTCACCTGAATTCACGATATATGATCCACTAATCCACTTAGATTTCATACACTTACGTATGAATTTCGTCACCCGAATGGAGAGCTCGTATACCGGTTTATATTCTATATGATGTGGTAATTTGTACTTCTTTAAGAATTTGAAGAAGTGGATCTAAACAAATTTGTATTTTGAGCGCTTCCCTTTAGCGATGCTTTTAGAAGTGCTAACAAGTAACCAAAGATAGCTATTTTTGTAATCTCGTTAGCAGCAGTCCGAAATAGAACTATGCCCAGAGCGAAAGATCTATGGAATTGTATACATTATATCTCATAATTGAATAAACATTTTCCCATTATATGACGCATTTCACCATAGGCACTGTTTTATTGCATTATTTGGATTTCTGTAACTAAAGAAAATAGCCGATATTGTGTCACTTATATCATAATTATAATAAAATTAATAAATACATAAATTTAAATAAAAAAATAATTAATCTTTTTAAATACTTTAAAAATAAAATAAGCAGTAATATTAATGTCTTCTGAGATTCTTATACTACTATTTAAAAAAAATATTTACCATTTGACTATTTCGTGTTTATATTTGGCCATTCCTTTCTTTTCATATGCGTACAATTAAACCGTCTTACAATGACGACAAAGGTATACTATATATCTTTGACTCTATTAATATATGCACTTGCAAGTGTTATCTCCCGGCTTTTAAGAAAAAAAATATCTCACACAACTTTAAATTATCCTCTGGTTTCTATTTAAAATCACTACACTGTAATAATGACAAGGTGAACTTTATCCATCGCGTCATACCTGTACGTTTGTAAATTTCTAGTTACAACGCACGAGAGCGTCCATTTAGATTTTACCATTAAAGCGACGCCCCTTTGGAGTAGGCCGATGTTGACAATTGTTTTCTTTGATATGAAAACTTTTACTTATTGTATTGATAGTACATTAAAGAAGGTACCCGAAGCCGACCAGCTAGTATGAAACATCACGGTTGTCAGTGAAACAAAAATAGATATGCAGATGTCGTACCCTGCGAAGATCTGTTGTCTATGCCTATCATTTGGGTGATAATTTGTAAACGGAGAAATATAAGATATCAGAGTGAAAATATTTTTCTCGATATCGAAACGCGTTTAAAGTTAAAGTAGGCAGCTGACTCTCCTAAACATATATCAAGTCTGAAATGAAGAACAATACTCATGAAACTATTAAACCTATTAATGTGAAATTTGTCAAAGTGTACAAGCTTTTTTGCTTTTCTATTTCATAAATTTCCATTTTGGCTTCGAAGCGAATCTGATTCGAAAATAATTTTGGAAAAGTTTGAAAAGTGCGAGTAATCTAGCATCCATATGAATAACTCTGAACAATATCTAGTAGCCTAATTAGATTATATGCCACCAAAACGTTTTCAAAGCGCACGCAGATGACTCTATTTCTCAAAATAGCCACAGTTACGCCTTCTCTATAGAATAAGCGTAATATTAAAAAAAAAAACGAAGTTTAATTGATCTATTATTTACACATTTGTTATAATAAGAGAAGCATCAAAATAATGTAATATATGTACCGACGCTTCATAAGGGCAATTTGGCGCCAGAATAATGAATGCTATCTAAAGCAATGTCACAACGAACGGAGTGTCGCAAACTTCATCTCATTTACAAAGTGAAGTGGTGTACGTATGTACGGTGTGTACGGAGTAATCATGACAGAATAAAAAAATTTGCTTTCTTAGGTATATTTACAGTCAATAATTTAAAATCATTTTTACTTATATCGTTTAGAAAATATAAATTAAGGAAACTATAAGGTAATAACATAACACGTATTATTTATTTTAGTACAATAAAAAATACCGAACATTATAAGCTTTTTGAACTTTATGAACTTTGTGAAGTTTTAGTGGAAATTGCTGTATTCGCTTTTAAAAAATCCGTCTTCTACACAACACAGATAGAGACAGCGATTGCAAAAACACCTGCAAGCAGCATTCACGCTTAACGTTGACGATCTTGGAAACACCTGGACCAATAGATCTTGACTCACCCAGTGAAGCTAGGTTTCGTTTAAAAATCCGCATCTAAATCGTTTGTTCAACGCCGCGTTTGCACAAACGGGCACAAAATACACACAGACGAAGGTTTAAAATTTAGAGCACTCCTCTTTTTACCTCGCCACTTAAATATTTACCTGCAGCTTGTGGCTGTTGGAACAAGGCCAAAAGTTCTACAAAATTAAATATTGGATTTATATATATTTTTTTCCATTATTTACTTAATATATTTTTATAAAGTACCTTTTAAATTAGTCAGGAGTGTGCGTTATTTTACACGTAATAATGACAGGACGTTGGTTATAAAAAGTCAGTTTGTGGAAGTGTTTGGGTGTTGGTGTTGTATAAAAATATTTATTTTATTTACATATCTGAAACTACGGTCTTCTATTAATAACTTCGCAAGAAAGAGCAGAAAAAAGCGTGGGTGGAAATTTTCAGTTTGTTCAAATCGATAACACTACTTCTTTTTTGCTCACGGTATTATTTACAATATGGGGGTTATCGTTGCATAAGCAAATATACTTGTGAGAGATTTTCTATATTACAATTACCACATTAAAAGTGTCTACGTTATGAAAAAGTGCACCGGGCTGACAAAATTGAATAAATAGAACTTATTGAATTTGGTCCGCCCTATGAACTTTTAAATAGAAATAAATATACCTACATTAATAGTACCATGTATTATATTATCCGATTATATTATTGTAAATGATGTCGTATTCAATTTAGTAATAAATAACGATGGCAATAAGCTTATCGATAAATATTATGATCTCCAGTGCAGTGCCAATCGCTGGAGGAGCTAATAGGATTAGAAAGATACGCTTCTAGAATTTCTGCAGTGAAAAGGTTTATCGGGTTACTGCAATTAGAAGAATTATGAAAAATAATAAGTAAGCACTAAAATGTCTTTAATACTTTTCTGTGACGTTGGAATACATGTTTTAATGGTTTATTAAAATATGTATCGGAACGTCACAGAAAGTTATTTGAACGGTTTTTCATTTTTTTTTTCTTAATTTTCTTGTATATGCTACTAGGTGTTTCGATATTTTAAGTCAACGGAAATAAAATCCATAGGTATAATAAGTAGGTGGATTGTAATTATAAGGACTCGTTTTAATATTATTTTATTATTATTATTCACCTTTTCATTTCATTGAATCACGATATTACAAATAAAAGTACACAAGTATTTCAAAAGCATTCAATACATTTATTACAATTATTATGGAATTTCGTTTTGGAATAATAATAGCATATAGATAGAATATAGTTGTAATAGAGGAATATGTTTTATTATGTTTGATGGTGTTCTCCATATATTATTTTGATACACTTTAATTTTTGGTATCAGACAGTATCGGACAGGCATTTTGTGATTACCAAACCTGAAAGTCGAAGCCTTATCCTTATGTTAAGAATAAGGTTTTAATAGTCTTTCTAGATTTTAATACTTTGAAATTTATATATTAACGAAATATCTTTGCTTTTATATTCAACTTTTGATTTAAGATTCGATATCCGTTGGTGATGACCACCACACCGCCGCCCATAACTATTAATTTTAAGTCTATTTTCATAATAACACTATCAAGACTTACTTTTGTTAAAAATCATATTAATGGTATAAACTAAATGTCTAATACATTACAATCTAGACGGCAACACTTTCAGAGTGGCATATTTCTTACAATGTTTTCTTAGCACTGCTCCGAAAACACTAGAGAAAAAATTTCATGATGTAGTAACACTTGTGACTAATTTCTTCATAAATGTTATTTTATGTATTCTTTACTAATTTCCTAAAATAGTTATGTTGTTAAATATAATTGTTTTATTCGCATGGAAAGCATGAGTCGCAAGTTATATATGCCAACAGACACTCATCATTTTAAAAGGGCACCGCGTCATCCGTATAAGAAATAAATTAATAATTTACGCTCATTGTAGTAGTAATAGGAAAGTGTAAAGGTTACATAGTTTTTCAATATTTCGTTTGTCGATGTAGATGCGTGCACGCAATCGACAAAGCATGACAATTAATACGCGACATATCAAAACACATACACATTAAAACAAATACATTTATCTCTATAAAAAGAAAAAAAAAGATGCATAATTTGTATTTATGGATCACCGCTCGCACACTAAGTTCTATAAATTATACTACTATAATTTATTATAATATCCCATACACGTTATAAAATTAACTTGACATATGATTATCTAGATTTAGTTTTGAAACATGTGTAACATCATAATATGTCATGAATAAAGCAGCACAGTTGAGATTTTTCCATCTTTCTTTTCTGGATCAATATCATCTGTGTGGTATAAAAAATTCCCTACTAAGGACATTCCTTGAAGAATTCCCCTACTAACTATTGGATCTATCTTAATAGATCTAGAATAGATATTATAGAAAGGAACCGCAACCCATAACATAATGTAATTAAAAACACCTGACTAAACTTTAAAAATGATATACACAACCTAACTATAAATATTGTATCAGATAATACAATTTTTTTTACTGTAAAAAATATTTCAGTCAGATCAGTATAGATCATGGAGAGAAGAATAAGAACATGTTAACAAATTAACGTCATAAGTCAGACGCTGACTCTGAGAGCTATTATAAAAATATTTTTGTTATTCCATAACAAGTGTCACAACTTTAGCTTGTACATGATATACATGTACGATGATAATTAATATTCAATGTAGCTGACGGCCAAAAATATTGAACTTATGGTATGGAATAATTATTAAACATATATATTATCACTTTAGACTATGTAGATATATGACTATGTCAATACGTTATCCTACGGTGCACATTTATTAAAAAACTATACACAATCATGTCTTTTATGGTGGTTATTGGATCCGCATGAATGTATGTTCACATCATAAATGCAGTTGACGGTGTGACGGCACGTGGTTACATCACTATATCGGTTACATCTCTACGAAATAAATCATAACATAAAATGCTTGATTTGTTTAAAACATTTGTTGCATTTAAATTGTAACAAAAGAAATGTATAAATGATTGTTGTTGCGTTTGTTTACATTGCGTTATTGTTCTTGTCGTCATTTATTGTTGGCCTGCGCATTTGATTTAAACAATATGGTAAAATCATTACTTTACAAAACACGAGCTTCGGTGGCTGGGTAGTCAGCGCGCTATCTCTAAATGAGAAGCGGCAGTGATCGTTAGTAATCTTCAACTAATATAGATGTGCCATCAGGAAGTACTTAAATTCCAAGTTACTCAATGTCAATAATAAATTGTGCAGGAGTATGCTTCTGTAATGTGGTGATACAGAATGTTACATGAAAGAAACCTGAAACAAAAGTTAAACTCTTCTTCTATCTTCTATTAAGGTACAAAATTTTACTAGCGCTCTAGAAACATTTAAGCCTTAGCAACAACTGTAGTAGCTTTTAGGACGTATCGAAGGTCGATTAAAGTCCTTCTTAGAAATCGAATATTACCAGACAGCCTTCTGACAGGGCTCTATAGTTTCCGAAAAATATAAGCTCCAATATACTGAATACATTCCTTGTATTAAATTAAACTTATATTAATCCAGATGGTTCAAAATTACCATACGATATTTAATTTTATACACGAAATAATCCTTCTAAGAAAAAAGTGTTTTATCAAGCTATTAATGCACGTGGAGAGATGAAACCACCTAAGGGCTGATTTACCGATGGTCAAATAACCTGTTAAATAATAGTTGTTGGTCGAATAGGACGTACCTTGATTTTCCAGATATAATAATCAGTCTAAGTAAATTTTAACCATCTGTTGAATAAAGATAACCTGATCGACTATTAAGCGAATAGAGTGTTATTCTTTAGATGACTAATATATTTTGTCAAATATCTCTATCAGTTTTTGATTGTATCTGGTTGTTCAAGCCTCAAAAAAATTGAATAAGTGCGAATAGGATACTCGCACTTTGATTTCTTGCAAAATTATTAATTTCATTCATCAAAAGTCTGAATTATTTTCGTCTGTTTTCAATACCGTCACTGGCTGAGATACTGGTTCTAGGAATTCCGAAACTTTTGCTTCTAAAAAAATCGAATTGTTCTAGGGATCTTATTACTTTCCAGAAAAAAAAATTACGATAAACGTCATACATTATAATGATTTGTCGAATCAACTACGAGGTCATTTAAAGTGTGATAAAGCCATGCTAGCTGCATCACAAAAACGACCGGTGAGACACCATACTCTCAAAGAATACAGACGCGAAGAAGTAACTTCCGCTGTTGTCTTTCGTCTAGAAAATGAGTGTTCCGTTGGCTCACTTCCCCTTCCCCCTCCATCACCTCACTTTACCTTCCATTAACAAATTTTCATCTTCATCAGACACTCTGTTCTTAAGCCAGCAACGCGTTAGAGACTTCTTTGCTGGAGCGTTGATGAGCACTGATGGCTCGCATGCTCGTTTGCCTTTCCTAAATGTTATATACAAAAAGGAGAGGCAGATTAAGTAAAAATATATTGATTTTCCATTATATTGCATAGTTGCCCACTGCTCAAGCATTAGAGTGAGCCATGAGTAATGTGACCGTTTTCATTTTTGTCAAAACGGGACATTGGAAAAAAAATCCGCAACTGTATCATAAAAAATAAAATCACTGCTTGTTTGTTAAATGAAGCTTGTTACAAGAAATTTGTAACGAAACAAGCAGTGATGAAAATGGTGATTCAAGTCAGAAAAAAACGCTGCTGACGCGCTTAAACGGTTTACGCCGGATAAATCATAAGGGATGTATGTGTTTTTATCGGTGTATAATTCAATTAAAAATCCTTGACCTTTACTTGAAAACGGGACAATTCAGCGTCCCGAAGCTTTTCTCGGGGACACCGGAACGGAATAACCGAAAAAAGGGACAGTCCCATTTAAAACGGGACGAATGGTCACTTTAGCCATGAGTGTAAAAGGCTACAAGAATATAAAAAATTGGACCATGGCCCACACGCCTACACACCTACAACGTACATGGCTTAGCACGCTGCGATTATACGACGCATTGTGATGGCGAGTTTTGTGACAAGAGACCGACAAATGTTTTCTGATGGGTTAGCGCTTCATTATGAAAAACCTTATATGTATGTAGTCAATGTATACGCATGTGTATATAATCAATGTAGTCTTCTGAAAGAGAAATGTATTTCTCTTTCACATTACAACATTGAAGAATGGAAATAAATATACCTGCTCCTCTTTTTTCGTAGGTAAATTACTTATCAATCATCTTTTGCTTTTTTTTCTTAAAACTTTGGACGCTGTATATAATTCATTAGGGTTAAACATTTTTCTTTGTTTGGAAAAAAAAGCGATACAAAACAACAGTTTTGTTGGATAAGTTCCTCTTAGACTGATAATCAACAGATTATCAGTCTAAGAGGAACTTATCCGTTTCATCAATAACTTTGCCGTTTAAATTAGTTTCTAGATGCACGAATTTCATTATCATGCAAACTGGAAATCCATCTGAAATAAATATCGACATTTCACTACTTCGAATTTCGCAATCTTCGTTCAAGTTTTCACGGCCATCCGCATCCTTTGGGAGTATTAAAATTTGATTGGGGTCTGTGATATTAATTTTGAGCCAGCATTTCTACGCAGTCTTTTATTCATAGGAATGGATATATTAAATTAACTGGTTCGTAATATTTACAACATTTTCGTTCGAATTGAAATGTAAACAGTTGTTATAAAATACTTGATGCTTTGTTGTTTGCTTTTTTTTAAGTGATCATTCATGAGGCCTTATTATGAGGTCATGACAAAAAAATTAAATAATGAGGATGAAAAAATGCATAAAAAAAAGGCTTGTATTGATATATGCAAACAGTAACAATATCAATATAAGAAGTTTTTTTTTTTTATGTTTGATTTTAACTTATAAGGTATCAAGAATAAATCAATCTCTTTAGCTATATATTGATATGTATGTAAAATGAAAGTAAAAAAAAAACTAGAAATGTCGTGGGGCACCTGATTGGAACGAAGTTCCTTTCACTATATAATACTTATTAAATAACAGGCACATTGAAATAAATTAAAGACGTTTGAGAGTAATTAAAGGAAAAATATAGAATATTTGAATGAATAATGGTAATAAAATGATACATATTTTTAATATAATGCAATAAAAGACGTATTATTAATTATTGTAAAAAAACCAAAGAGTTCTATTTAATATTTTAGGAAAAGAATACGTTTTTTAAAAAAATTGATGCAAAATTGTGAATTATAAACTATTTAAAACATAAATTACAGACACAATGAATTAAAGTGACATATGAAATTAATTAAATTAAAATAAAAATAATATCCCATCAATCAACATATTGGTTATGAAAGCACTAAACAGCGTTATTTGCTTTATTTGTTAAAGAATTTGTCAAATTCGTCATTATGCATAATTATGTAATTTTTATACTACCCTTACATATATACTTATAAATCATATTTATGAGTACTGAATTTAGCCATATGGAAGGGTCGTTATATTTTTGTTACGTTACGATTTTTACACGTCAACTCCTACCGCAAGATACGTTAAGAAACTTCCTTCCAAAAATTATGTCATAGAAGAGTTGAAATTTCAAATAATTTAACTTTTTCATGTCTAGATATAAATTTTGAAAATTATATGTAGAAGTGTACCAAAACCATATTTAAGATACGTGCCTATATATCTGTAATATAAATATTACAAAACAATCTTATCTGACTTTTTATATTCTTGTTCTAATACATCTAGTTCAACAGTTATATCATATTAAAAGTATGGACTCATAATTAAATTATAAGTTTATATGGAAATATTTTCTTGAGTATCACAAGACACCTAAGGAAATCTAGGTTAAGTATCTTGAGGTAGTCTTTGTTTTAACTGTAAGTGCGGTTGAAGCTTCGAAACTATAAGACGAACTTTGATGAAACTTTCTTCTTCGGGTGGGTTATTGTTTAGCAAGAATATGGTCGTTACTCTTAGGAGGTTGTCAGATCGCATACCATACCATAAAGGTTAGACAGTGAGTGCATTTTTTATATATCAATATGTACTTTATACAATTAATGCATTTACACCATACCAAAAACACTTTTTTACTGACTTCATTGTAAAAAATTAAAAGGTTTTGATATAATAATTAAACAAAAATAAGTGCCCTTTATAGTAAAATTTGGTCTATTAAAATTTTATTAGCACGTGCGTTGACATATTAAAAATATTTTCATAAAAAATCTTTTCTAAAACTATTTTAAAATAAATGGAGCATCACTGCTCATTTAGTATCGTGAAGTGTATATGCAAAGGCAAAAAAAAAACGATTGAAAAAGGCCGTGTTGGAATACAAAAGAAGAAAGTGAGGAGAACTAAGGTATGCGACAAACTTTCAAATTAATCAAATATTTAACAGAAAACGCAACGTAGGATTATGGTCACCACATTTATTTTCTGATCCCGAGACCAGATCACTTAAACTGATAAGTGGCCATGAAGTTATGATATTTGCAAAAATGTTACTCACTTTATATTCCAAGTACTTTGAGTTGCAACGGCATCGTAAATTTTGAGTCTCAAAGAAGTATTTTAGAAAAAAATTTTTAACCTCCCGCTATTTTACAATTTTTATTAAATTGCGTAGTTACTATTTCCACCTCGATTTACAAAAATCGAATTTTCTGCAGATTTTGACGTTTTAGTGTCCTAGGTATTTATTTCGACCATTTACGAGAGATATATGTGTGTTTGTGGGCGCGTGCGAGTGTGCGTGCGTTTGCGTGTATGGACGTGTTGAAAAAAAATATTTTAAGAAATATTTTTTAGAATACTTCTTAAACTACTCCACCGATAACTTCTAAAAGCTATAACTGGCTCTTCTGCTCAGAGAGCAACGCACATCATTGCAAACTGCATCAAACTCGGTTGGATTGGTCGAGAGATATTTTTAAAGAATAAATTCGCAAAAGAGAAATTTTACTATAACTTCTAAGGTTCTTAGTGGATTGTTGTCTATCGGTCAACTTTGTTTGCTTATAAAAGTGCGTTGAATACCGCAAAGCAAATCAAGATCGGACAACGCATTCGATAGTTATCTTAGTTTAAAACTTGATGGCATACAGGGAGAGCCCCCCAGACAAAACAATAAAACAAAACGATTAGTTGCAATTAAGATTTATTAAATTCGAGAACTTCATTGTTAACAAAACAAAATTACAACGAAAGTTAATTAATTGTTTTTATTTTCATTCGAATACATAGAGAGGTTAGTGAAATTTGAGAAAAGGGATGTTTATATTTTTGAATTTGTAATATCACAAACTTGATGATTTATAAATTTTCAGACAGCTCACTGACGTACGTCAAAACAATCCGAAATTCCGAAAAAATTTCAAACCTCTTTTCTAATTTCTCTATTGCATGAATTACCTATAAAAAGCTTTCGTATTTTGATTTTGATTTTCCAGGAGCAAAATTATTAATAACTTCATTGTCCATTACTTCAGGTGGTGTCAATATCATCATCATCGTATTGACGATGTCAGTATCATCTGTATCATCCATGTCTGAATCACTCCAGGACTACGACTCATTTTTCGTCTTTTTTTATTATTTTTATATGAATTAAATACCTATATATAACGAATAATGAAAATAAAATTGAAATCGTCTGTTATTTCAACTACACTATTTTAATATTGACAGTTTCATTGTAACTTATTTCACCTTTTTTTAATTTTAGCAGTTGTTATTGTGGATTTGCATGCGACAAGTATAATTTACGTAAGACAAGTAGACTTGTCGCATTCAAATAAACATTTGATTTACGAAAAAAACTAACTCGTAATTGTAAAATGTTAAAATAGCTACTTTTAAACCGTAAAAATATGCGCTAAGATAATAATAATATATGTTCCGCATGAGTGATAGAAACAAATAGCGTTTTATTTAAACAAATTTAGTTGTTTGAACTCGAAGAGTTAAAAACGTAATAAAACTACATTTTTGATTTCAGAAAGCTTAGAAAAACGTCTCTCTTGGAGAAACTTTTAAGCTCAAACTCAGTAATTTATTGATAGGTATTAACAATTTTGAGATTGTAAGTAACAAAAAGAGTCAAGAATGCCTTATAAAACTAATGATGTCAACTATCTTGTCCAATTTTAGAGCTCAATAAGCTTAAAGGCAAATTTTTAAATCTTTAGGACTACTCATTTTTTTAATAGCTCAAATACATATCGCTAAATATCATAACGGCAAGTCTTAGGGATGGACTGCACGGTCAAACGTTTTACAAATTTTTTTGGTGATTTCAAAAATATTCAATCTATCATTTACTAAATTGTACTGTTTCAAATCCTAAACATAACATTCAGGAATTACAATGTGTTATTACGAATATTATTGATTATTTCAACTGAAGATGTTTTCAAAATGGACAAATGGAGTGATGTAATGATATTATTAATAGAAAAAGGCAACCAGCAGATTGATATATCAGGTATTAGCATGAGTTAAATAAATAAAATCATTTAGGAATTACAATTTATTTGTTAAATGAATATTTTACACTCTAATGGAAAAACAAAAGCACAATTTAAATGGCTGGTTTTTCTAATGGTAATAATTGAGTAAAATAATATTTCACAAAGTATGGTTGGTTTCAACAGTGAAAAAGTTGACACCGATCAAAACGAAACATCTCTCACCACTGAGGTACAGGTACAAGCCCAAAAAAAGAAGAGCTACAGACAAAGTTCCACAGAGGGAAAACAACCATGTGAATATCTAACGCTTCTTTCTCGACCACAATACTTCTATCTGTCATCGATAACCAAACGTATGTCCGTGTGTGTTTGTGTGTATGTGCGCGCGCGTGTCTTCGAATTAATTTCGGCCACAAACGCAGCTTTGGGAATGCGTTAAACGACACATTTACCCTAGAGTAGCGACCTGAATCTTTGCAATGGCGCCGACAAAGCGTTCCGATCTATGATTTCCGTTCAAACGTCGGACGTCTATGAATAGTAATGGGTTCATTTCAATAATTTGTGACGTCGTATTGCGATACAGGAAATGAGTTGTGATTACAAATGACTTAAGTTCACTGAAAAAAATTCTATGTCAACGTCAAATTATGTCTCAGCAGTGGCGTCATTTAAACCTAATACAACTAGAGTATTATATCATTTATGGCTTTATGTCTATCTATACGGTTTTTATTAAAATCTCTATCCTAAACCTAATCCTGATGTCGATATCGATATCGATAACTCCCGATATCGATCACATTCCCGATATCGATCTTACTCCTTTTTCATCTTTCTCCCGCACGTTTTCGCTCTGCCTTTCTCTCAACATTCATCTCATTCTTTCTACTTTCCCTTACGACCATCCTCATTCTCTCCCTCGTCAAGTAAAGCGAGGAAATATACAGTTATTTTTGATTGTATATACATATATGCGTCTATGGATGTATCATATGAAGGATGCGTCTTAGGTTACTCGCTGTAACAAAATCCATTATAAAACCTGGTTAGATAACATATATCCACACTAAGCAAAAACCATGTGTATTTGTACTTTGATTCTTGATCTTTAAGCGAACAAATTCACATGCAGAAAGACAGAGAGACGTGTGTTGTAATATAAATATATTAATACGTAAAAAACATTACATACAAAGAACTATGTGCGAAATTATTTTTTCATTACACATAATTAACAATTTTGTGAGATTTTTGATTATAAGAATTTTATTAACAAGTTTGTATAGAAATATTCACTTAATTTATTAAAAAATATTAAAAAGTGGCAAAGGTAAGGCAAACATCGTTTTGTCAACAACTGTATGAAGTAATATGTCATAAATTTGTATCAAAAATGAAATCAATAAAACATACCTTTGAATGTTATTTATGTGAAAAGACATATTTCATGAATTTTCAAACTCAGAAAATATTTCCTGAAATTTATTAACTCGAATGCTCCAATCCGAAATAGAAGCCACAGCCGCGTGGCGCTGACGTGGCCAGCCGAACGTGGCTAACGTGACCGTCAGCTACAGTAGGAAACGCACATGAAACTTCGCAATAAATAAATATTTTTTACTTATTCATCTTGAAACAGGGAATATTTTCCTCTGTTCTTGACAATTCGTTCTATGACGTCCACTGTTATCTTTTTCCGCTGTCCTACGTCGATACAGTTCTATATAAGGTCGGTGGATTTAAAAAGTGGTGAGCTTAAGGCGACTACACATTTCAAACAATAGCCGATTCTAAAAACTCGATTTTTCAAGTAATTAAAAATATTTTTAACCGATACCGACTTCAAAAACAACTAATTATTCAATGATTTTAGGATTTTTGAAGTTTTTTTTGAAAAGTCTTTTATTTAATGTTCTTGCGATCGATATGTATCAAAATTATTATACTGATTTCGTCGATTATGGCAAAATGAATTATATTATTGACAAATGAATTATATTACTGTTAAGGTAAGATAGGATTATGTTACGTACAGTGAAATCATTAAAATTGACTATTAAAATTTGACTAAACCACTAACAAGTTACTTTTAAAACATATAATTTATAATTCGATAATTTAAAATACATTTGGACTACAAATTAAATGGCATAGTTGAAAAAATGATGTCCTTCAATTGTATAATTGAAGAGTACTTAAAAATGTTATTTAATCAATATTATTGCCTCTTTCAGTATTATAACACTGAATAATTCAGTAGGAAAGCTAAAACTATCCAATCGTTAAAACGACGATAAAAATCATGAAAGATTCTCAACGGGCATTGTCTATTCAGACTATAATTTTACTAAAGCTCGAATATGTACTAACCATTAAGTCTAGTACATATGCGGAAAAAATAGAAATAGATCAAATGGAGTGTAGAAATGAACAATGAAAGTTTGCCTACAAGTTATTTATTGTTCACTAATGTTGTTACACATTGACAGTGTAATTAATGATGTTGATATTAATATAATTTTGAGATTTCATACTATCATCGTCAAATATATATTGCATGAGCCCATCACTTACAATCACATTATACCCACATTTCCACTACTCTCTTTTTAAATAAAAAAATATTTGAATATGATAAATAAAAAATAGCCAACTAAATTAGTACAAGTTCATTAAAGGCTCAATGATTCGTCAGTTCTCTTCAAGATTAATAATAAAATAAGTAATTTTTTTTATTGATTGTAGATTTTAATAAAATTACGTTTAACCCATTGTGCGCCCGTTCCGCAGCTGGCGCTGCTCGAACGTCATTAGCTAAACATCGCGTTCGTAATTCCTTCTGCTTTTTGACAAAAACTATTCGCATCTACTGCGCCTGTTGTGTGGTGAAAAATTCCTAGAACAGCTTAATGTTCTGGAACAGTACGTAACGTTTCGGAAGGAACGACATGGGGTGCAGAGACCGATATACGGATTGACGTTAGAATCGACTGGTAACACTTTAAGGATAAAAAGTTGTGCCAGATTTCGTGTCTTCTAAGAGAGCCATGAGTAGAAAGGCCTACGCAAATGAGATATGTCTGTGATTGATTACGGTAATGAAGAGGAAAGATTTTACTTATACGTTTGTTGTAGGTATGAAAAATAAAAGAGTATGTAGAGTCTTAAAATTCATTGTTGTGATATAGTGATATTTAAATATATATATATATAACTTTTTTTAAATAAATAATGAATTTTAAGACTCTACATACTCTTTTATTTTTCATATATATATCATAACGAAAAGCAATAAAAAATCAAAATGAAATAAATGTATGTTATCAAAAATGTCGACGATAAAATAATTATTGCAATAAACAAAATGGATAACTGCCGGTGATTCTGGTAACAGGTGAAACGGCCAATCAACTTTTAATTCATATCCAATTTTAATAGTTGTTTATACTTTAGTGTTCGCTCCGTACTTTGGCTAAGTAGTAGTAAGCTGCCGGTTCGAGACGCTGTAGTCACGTCGGTGACAGTGGCCGTCGCGCGCAGGCCGGCGTGAGAGGCTTGACGCGTAAAAGCCTTAATTTGAAATAAGAAGAACGTGGAAAGGCATCCTAATCAGTTGGGTGATTTTTAGGTACCAACAATAACAAAGTTAATAAAATTTTGTAGAATATAAAGAAGTTTTTGCTACGAAAAGCTAATTGTAAAAGTAAAATATTATGAGCCGTTTTCAAAAAATTAAATCGTTTCCTACTTTTTTCGAATGCAGTTTAGTTTTTGCAGTCTTTAGTAAGTAATATTTGAAAATGATACAGATTTTTTTAAGATTCCGAGCCAAAATGGCAAAAACGAAACCCTTATAGTCTCGTCATGTCTTTCCGTCCGTCCGTATGTCAGGCATTTTATTCAAAAACTAGAAGACGTATGTAGTTGAAGTTTATAACGCAGGTGTCTTGTATAAGCCGACATTTAATTTTTGTAGTTAAATAACAAAATAAATATTTATCGGGGGGCTTTTCATACATGTAACAGAAGCTGTAATTTTTTTTTTTTCGGCTAACTACAATATGTAGAACATATTTGATAGTCCTTTTAAAAACACTTTACGTTTCCACGCAATTTTCTGAGTACGTGAATAATTTCGGAAATAATCATCCCGAAAGTTGATAAATTCAGTACGCCCCCTTTATGGCCTGCCTTAATGCTATAAACATTCGTATGTTCATAGAATTTACGTTCTTTTCATGAAAAGTTCAGTTTTTCGGCAATAACTCAAAAACGGTTCAAAATAATGTTTGTTGAAAGAATTTATTAATTTGTGTATGTATGTACCTACCTATTTATGTTTTTTAAATATTTTTTGGACAAACAGCTTAAAAAATAAATGGTAAGGGACACAATTTCTTCTAATTTCGAAGCGATTACTTATACTAAGTAGCGACTTATACAAGACAACTATACTCGGAATTTAATCAATATACATCTTGTAGTTTTTGAATAAAAATTCTGTGACATACGGACGGACAGACGGACCGACGGACGGACGGACATGATGAAACTAAAAGGGTCCCATTTTAGTAAATTTGACGCGGATCCTTAAAAAAACAGTATTTCCACACGATACGAATTATGAACACCCTATAAAACCGGAATAGGCCGCACGACTCGATGGTTTGACGATCACTTAATTTTACTGCTCCGCCCTATAATGTTCATGTATCTGGCGTGACTTCAACTTGCTTCGATGTCCTGGCTATCGATCGATCGATTTCAAAGCTTATGAATGAATCAGTTCAGAATTATCAGGCCAGTCGCCATTGACAGAACAGCTGGAATAATTTAGTACAAGTCTGGGGTCCAGATTCGCTTGTCTGCGTACGCTAATTTTACGCACGGCTACGTTAATACAAGATACAAAGATTGGGCGTGTGTTGTTGTCGAAGTTGCTTCCAATATGTTTCGAGTCATCCCTACCGACTCCATTCTAAAATCATGTATTTCGCTCTCGTTATAAATATAGCTTTATTGACGCTTTTTATGTTACTTTATAATAAATGGTACAAAAATAAAAAAATAGATCGGTGAGAAAATTTAGTTTATAGAAATAACACGCCATCGAGAACTATGTACGATCGGGTGCTCGTCTCCTGATTTCCTTTTTGTAAATTTTATTAATTCATGATCAAATTGTAATGTTTAATTTAACTTCTAACCACATGAGAAAGGTCATTTATCCACATAAGAAAAATAACAATAGGTTAAAGAAAAAAAGCCAATTTGACATAAATTAAAATAAGTCGTATTATAAATGTGTATAATTAAATATTTGTATTTATTTTGTGCGTCGTTTTAAAACCACTCGATGGGTTTCATTGAAATTTTTAAATTTATTCTCTATATAATACATTTAATTTTTTCATAAATGCTCTGAAAAAGATGATTAAAAATGGGAATATTTAATATTCGGGTATAACTGCAGGTAAAAGTTAATTCTGTATACAACTTGCTGATAGCATCATACAGACGTTGTAAAAAAAATTTCAAAAAGATACAACGGCGTACGATATTGCTATATAAAAATTAACAGGTGCTCGACGTCGCTGTTGACATTTTAATTATCTTGACATTTTAATTTTAGTCACTAAAGTAAAAAAAAAAAACCGGCTAAGAGTATGTCGGATCATGCTGACTATAGGGTTCCGAAACCATTATTATAAAAAAATGCACTACAAATAAAAAAAACTACGTTATTACAGATTTTTCCATATTTCCCGGACATAATGGGTACAAGCTGCTTTTTAGTCTTCTGTAACTAGAGAATCAAGTAGGTATGTCAACTATTACTCTCAAACTAATGTAAACTAAGAAGCACTAGCAAAAGAGCGTGTGTTCATAGCACTTACGTCTTTTTGTTAAGAAGTGCAGTTTTTCGGAAATAACTCAAAAACGGTATATCCGATCCAGTTCAAAATAATTTTCTTTGAAAGTATTTATGAAGCGTTACCTTCTTATTATTTCATATTTTTTGAACGTGCTGTTTAGAAAATAAAGGGAACATCCACAATTTCTGCAACTTTTGAAGCGATTATTTCAGAAAATATTCGTTTGTCAAAAAAATTTATTATAAACTTTCAAGTGTTTGTAAAGATGTCGAAAAATGTGCCACACGTTGAGCCTTGGTGAAAAAAATTTTTTTCGGCTTCTATTACGTATATGAAGTAACCTACTTAGAAATATTTATTTTTGTCGTTTAATTATCAAACTAAGTAGTGGCTTATACGAGACTCCGAATTTTATCAATATTTATCTTATAGTTTTTGAGTAGAATGTTTGTGAGATACGGACGGACGGACGGACGGAAATGACGAAAATATGTGGGTTCCGATTTTGCCACTTTGGCACAGGGACCCTAAAAACTGAAACCAAATGATGGTACAGTCTGTATTTTGGTGCAGACTCAAGAAATGGAGCAAGAGAACGTTACGTTTGGAGCTGTCCGACGACAACTCGTCGGACAGCGACTACACGCCGTACGGCGACCGGCTGGAGACGTACATCGTGCCGATGCTGTTCGCGCTGATATTCATCGTGGGCGTGCTGGGCAACGGCACCCTGGTCATCGTCTACGTGAAGCACAGGGGGATGAGGAACGCGCCGAACACGTGAGGATTCCTTTTCATTTTGAAGTAAATCTTGTTTAGGCACGTCGGGGAAGATTTAGTACGATATCAAAAGGAAACATCGTATTTTTCCGTCATGTTTTTTCGGTCACGTTTACAGATGGGTATACATTAAGTTGATATGAATGGGATATGAGTATGCTAAAACAGGTAGATATACAGGACGGTTTCATTGCTATAGGAGAGTGTGTATAACAACATATAACAGTTTAAACATGAAATGAAATAAAATTATATATAACTTAACGTGTAAACTATTAACGCGGTAAATCCGACGGAAAAACTGAATCTTTGTAGAATCATTCTCGTCTGTCTGTCTTTTTGATATGTCGTCTGTAATTTTCTCCGAATGTACTGGATGGAACAAGTCAAAATTACATATATACAAAGTGAGGTGACTCGACCAGGAGCACTCGGCGTAGGTAAACGTATTCAAATTTGGTAATTATGTTATTATGGCCAATTAAATAATTAAAATTAAACTTTGGTCAGTTACATCAAACATCTTATAAATCCAATGAGCAGTTTGTTATTAGAAATACAAATACGATTTTTGGTTACTTTTTCATTGTATAGCTTAAGACATATTAAGGACAATATACGATAATGGGGCAGATATAATTATCTACGAAACTATTCAGCTTAATATTTTGAAAAACAAATACGAAATGTGAAGCCTCACTCCATGGCCCATAGGTGAATTTAATCAAAAATTCTAATTTTTATTCTCAAGAGAAAAGCAAAATACCTAACTGTGAAATAGCATTGTTGTAGGTTGTGGATTCGATTCTGAGCATGTACCAACGATTTTCAACGATGTACAACGATGTGATCATACGTTCATCTGTTCATACACAATACCACTCGCTAACGGTGAAGGTAAATATCGTGAGAAAACCCACACTTCGAGGGCAGGTGCATACAGGTTAACCTTCAGCTTCACCTGTTCTATGTACCCTAAATCGGTCGAAACTTAAAGGTAGCTGTTTTCTAATTTCATCATGTTTAACTAGAACAAATATAAAACCATTAATGAACCAAACAGCCCGGTAAGAAGTCGAGCCGTTTATGCCCGTAGATATTAATCCTCTAAATATTGGGAAATATTTCTCGGTGCTCAGCGATAGGTATGCAATCTGTCACGTTGGGTTCAAACTGCAACACGTTGATGAGTATCATGTGTGCCATCTCTGACAACCCCACATAGCCGTGGGCAAAAACAGAATGTATTCAATGCGTCATTTATATTCACCAAGTTAATGCGATTAACGCTGAATACTCTCCATCCGAGTCAGATTGTCACTTGCCTGTCGTTTTTCTTAGCAGCGATTTCCGTTGTCCAATTCGTCCGATGAGTGAAAGTTCGTCCAGTGAGTGGTCGATTCATCCTTCTACTACTCTTTCCTAAAAAGCTCGAATGTACTAGTGATTACTCTAGAGCTTGAAGTGTTTGCGGGCGGCGATGATCACTCTCTGGCGACTCCCATGTTCGTTTGCCCCTTTATATACTATAATAATGCTATTAAAAAATTATACATTAAAAAGAGACGTGAAAAGTAATATTCAAAAACTTCAACAATCATACGTAATAAGACTATTGACACATTTTTTAAAATATTACTTTCTATAATTTCATTGTAATAATAAGCTGTAATAAAAAGTTAAAACCAAATTAAAATCATCTAAAATTGAATTAGGTAGCAATCGAAGCTTTTTCGTTTATGTATCCTCCTTGCGAAATATCCAAAACGGGTATAAACAAATGGTTTTGTTATCATTTTGCTAAACAAAACATAATTTAATTTAACTTTATGTATTGCACGCCTTAAAAACATTTTCATTTGCTTTATGAATAGTTTAATCAAGTATGAATTCGTTTGATTTTTCTTTTGTTTAATTATTCATTTAATACATTAATTACTACTTCGTCTTTTTTCACATTGAAAATAATATTTCCAGGCGTGGATTTTTAGATTTTTCAAATGTTATTGATTATTACGTTTTGATGTATTATATCAAAGATGTGATTTGAAATAAATGTTTTTAACACTTCTGTCAATTTACAGAGTTCTATACGGTTAAAAAATCAATATAATAATATAAATTGAGCACAAAAGAAACAGAAAATTGTATTTATTTTATATGCTTTTGTACGTTTTGTACATATGCTTTGCTGTTTATATACACCAAACCATTTTTCTATTTACATGTCACTTACTATCAAGGTGAAAATTACTCATTGAGTTATCTACAAAATTGTAAATCATTTTTATAGTAGATACCTCGATCTGTCTCTAAATTTTTGGTTTATTAAGACTTGGTTACATATTTGCTTAATTTACAACAATGCCGGCATAAAATTATGTCTCAGTACTCAAATCCAATAATTGTCACCCCAATCGACACCGAGGGGTTGTTTTCCGACGTCACACTCTGTGTACAAATTTGCACTTGACATAGTGCAGTTTCAACAATCCTATTGTGAGCGAAACTGAATTTTCTTATTCGTACACCCTTATGTTGTATGTAACAATAAATTGTAAAGAAAGTGATTCTTCTGAAATATCTTTTACGAAAAATATAGACAGGAAAAAATGGTATTATATAATATAAAATTGATTTATAATAGTGACACGTTCAGTCTCTATTTGGCTCTGATATTCGAGTTAACTTTTCCAAATCGGCTAAAACCATTAACTAGATGACATGACACGACGATTCAAATTCACAACATGCTTATATAAAAAAAAAAGCATTTTGAGTACAACGACCGTGCTCGCTTTGCAAACCAAGACTATGTGACAAACACTTATTGAAATCCATTTCTTCAAAATTCGTGTTACTTTAAATTACGGTGTTTTTATTACCGTTCAACATTATTGAATTCTTGGGAATCAAATAAAACAGGGTCGATTAAAAAATCGTCCATAAATAATTAAAAAAAGTAATTAAATAATCTAATCGTCGACTTTTCAAAGACATAGAGATCGGGGAAAAGTTTTTTCGTATGTTATATACAAATTCAAGATAATTTATAATCACCTTTAATTTACATTTAATTATATATATATATATGTCATTTTGCAGGTAGTGACTTAATTCCGATACTGTAGAAATTTTGGGACTTTTGACCAAAAAACTGTGACAAGTAGTTTTGACAGTCCTGTCTTGATGTTAACCTAACACTACATAAAGAATTCTGAAGAGATCGAAACAGGTGAAAATTTAAAGATTCAAGGTCTATATGGTGGATGCATTAACATTTCCCAAGCAAACTCTCTCAATGTTTGCTAAGTGACTAAGGATGTGTGGGTCTGGCGTTATCATGGTGAAAAACCACATCCTTTCTCTTGATCAATTCTTGCCGTTTTGCTTTCCTTTTTGCTTGAATGGCATCAGCTGTTGACAATAGAGATCATAATTTATGGTATTGCCCGGCGGTTAAAGCTCATAATTATTAACGCCTTTCCAATCCCACTGTACACATAGATGCAACTTATTGTAAGTTAATTCTGGTTTCGGTATAATCTGTGGAGCTTGCTTGCAGGCTTTTGACCATGATCTTTTTTGCAAGTTCTTGTCGTAGGTAGTAAATTTTTCATCATCAGTGATCAGTCTATTCAAAAAGGTTTAGTTTCAATGGAGAATCGCATGGGAGTATACGATTGATTCATTAGATTTCTTTCAATGAGTTCGTGTGGGAGCCGAATATCCAGCTTTTTTTAAATGGGTCAAAACTATTTTGTGCTCAATGCTTAACTTGTCAGCTATGTCTTAAGGACTAATATCCCGATCTTTCTTTACTTTTTCTAAAATAGCATCGACTTTATTCGTAATAGATCTGCCAGAGTGAGGTTCATATTTGACATCAAAGTTACCGGATTGAAAACTCTTGAACCAGTTTTGTCCTATTCTTATCCACACTGCATTAGGTCCATAAACCTCACAATTTTTTTTTGCGACTGTCACGTTTATACATTAGATTCACTCATTTTGGATGATAGAAAAATAATAGAAAAATGGCAGGACAACATTTTTACTTTTTTTATTTTCTTAATATGTCACCTATTTAATATTATCAAAACTAGCTAGATGCAAACAGCACAATCAAAGATATTTTACTGCAGCTTTTTACTTATAAAACACGAAAAAACTTTCTCCTCCTCTAAATTATTTAAAAAAAAACAACTATCGAGTACATATGCGAATCTGATATATCGTTTAATGTGACTTAATATATTTCATTACTTATCATAAGACAATTTTTGTTAGGTAATGCATATCGCTTATTATTTGTAAAATGAAATGTCACATCGCCTTATTTTTTTAATATCTTCATTGATGAATGATTCTTTAAACCTTTTGTGTATTTAGATAAAAAGTTGCATTACTTTAAAATGTTAATATTATCCTCAGGTACATATTCTCTCTAGCATTAGCCGATCTCCTGGTGATTCTGATCTGCGTGCCGTTCGTCTCCATAATATACACCCTGGAGTCCTGGCCTTGGGGTGAGCTGATATGCAGGGTATCGGAAGCAGCCAAAGACGTCAGCATCGGAGTATCTGTTTTCACGCTGACAGCTCTCTCTGCCGAAAGATACTGCGCCATAGTGAATCCTTTCAGAAAATTGCAAGTACGTTTTATTTACGTATATATATATATATATATATATATATTTGCAAGTTCTGTATTTAATTTCATTTAACATTGATTAGCTGATTAAGAATCAATTTTGAAAGGCCTGTAGGATAGTGGATTTATCCATGATTGATAGACATGTAGATTGCGCTCCTCGTATCGGATACTATTCGCATACGAATCGCAGTTCTGTTATTTATAAGTGCAATTATAAAAATAAAATAATTAAAATTTTATTTTATTTTCTGATATTTTTACTAAATAATATTCGCCATATACTTGCACATTGCAAGCTATACCTAAGCATAATTTTCTAGAAATGGATTTAACTATAAAGCCGTGAAAGTGGAGTAAATTTACAAACTAACTCTAATATTCAATTAATAATAAAGGTTGCGTGTAACATGGATGTAGACGTCAAAAATTTCTCTTCAAAAGCTCAGCGGTTGGTTACATTATCGAAATTTACGTAACATATTAAAAAAGTTTAGGACTTTTGCTTAACGTTAACTTTCGAAAATGAAAAGATGTTACTGTGATAAACCGACAAACATACAAGAATATAACCTATAAACATACAAGAGATTACCCATGAAGTACTGAAAGATAATATAGGTGAACGATGAAAGATGTTTAGCATAGTAATACAGCTGTGAAATTAATGCACTCTACGATGTACGTTGTAACTTTGTAAGACGCAACGTTTTAATTAGGAGGGATTAAAACAATTAACAGGCAACTCAAAGACGACATTACAACGAAATGTACAATAGAAAATGAACCTTATTTTCATTACGGTAAAAATTCATATACCTACACACACGTATTACTATATATGTTACTAGTACCTACGAGAAATAGGGCAACGAACGCTTACGTCGGAACAATGCGCACACATCTTTGTTTTGAGCTCCTTTGAGTTATCCTCGTTCATTTAGAACAATGGAAACGCCACACGCCGCATAAAGTTGATTACTCCATTCGAACATCTTAAGGATCGTGACGTTAAGGTGAGCGCGGATTTTTAATTAAACGCAACGATCTGTCGCTTCTTTTACAGTTGAAAATACAATGATAAGTAAGAAGGTGTAATCTCGTACAATTTGAGTTCAAATGATGTGGCAATCCCATATAAGATAGAGTCTCGTGAGATAATTAGGTACTTTTACCTAATACACGTTTCTTAATACACATCTTTATGTGTATTAAGAAACGTGTATTACGTATTTAAACAATGTATCGCAATATTTAGAAACAGCTACATTAAGTTGCGTATACAAATTATACATTTTCAAAAGAATTAAATGAAAATTGAATGGTAGTTTTTATAACATTATTTTTGATCGCTTACGAAGTCCCGTGAACAAGGTTCAATAAATTTTTGTTTATGCTTATAATAAACTATTTTAATACTTTGTTTTTTTTTTTTACCTGCGATGTTTTTCTACGAACAAAAGAAAATGTTCTTATAACTTCTAGTTTTTCTTGAAATAAACCAGAAATTAATCTACAAAAGCTGCAATAATAATCTGCTTATTTTTATAAACAGATCATTAGTCTTGCTAAAATCCTAAGACCAATAAATAAACAATAAATAATTATCTTTCAAATTTCACACATTGTCTATTATAAACCTAACCTTATCATCTGTAAGTTAACCAGTCAAACAATGCATCCTTTTACTGTATTAACTAATTTAATAATATTAAAAAATTTGAATATTCAAAAGATTATTTTTTCAATCTCTACAGTTTTTTGGAGTTTACTCCTTAAGAATCGATTTCATATGGAATTTGAAATGGGTATGGAATTTTATGGGAGTAAAATCAAGTGTTAGATAAATGACGTTACGCTATCGTCATGGTTACTGAAATAAATAAATCGTCATGGTTACTGTTTACATTTCAATCAATCAGAATGTGACAAATATAATAGATTTTCTCCACGAATCATTGTTAGTGTATACAGAAAGGGGTTCAAAACTATTGAAGAAACGTTATCATGAACTTCCACTTATACCTGGTGGAGATTTTTTTTCAATATTTTCTTAAATGACGAATTAATTGTTTTACTACTAATAACATAAATAAATAAATGAAATACCATAAATAAATGAATTGTGTATTATGCTTGGAATAATATAATAGATGCTTTCATTTACCATTATACTAATCTATATGTACGATATCATCTTAAAGCAGTAAACTCCATTCGTGCGTCGGAGCTGACACACTTTTTTTTTTGTTGCCACTATTTATCAAAAGTGTTTTCTTCCAACAGCTGAGGAAACTGCCCTTGGTATGCGCAACGATCATATGGGCGGCGGCCCTAGTGTTCGCCCTGCCGGCAGCACTCTTCGCCAACACGTCCTCAGTTGTCGTACACAACAACATAACCATAGTGTACTGTACGCCGTACCCTCACGGCCCCGGCTGGGAGGATTATCCTAAGTGAGTAAGGTTCTTTTCATCTTTCCCATCTACCCTTGTAAGTGAGGTCGCGTGTCTGTCTGTCCATTTGTCCGGATCTATGGAAAACCCTATCCATAGCATGGCGTGAGCACTAGATTTATAAAGGCAGTGGAATCTTTATAGAAAAGCTCCAGTACCTGCGTTGGAATAAGCGGTAATCCATACACTGATCGACTTCGATCGATCGATCGTTTCGACATTGGTATATACGTCAGTCAAAGATGTAATATACGCCTGTATATGCTACAGTGGCGATATAAATTGCTGTGGTTGTTCAAATTTGTATGATTTGAAAGATTATAAGTGTGGACCAGGAATGTATACGCTACCTGCATGTTGACGACCGAGTGATTCTTACGCTGTCGGTGTGCGAGTTGCAGGAGCTGATAATGATAATGAACGATTCTGTTAAGAAAAAAGATATGAAAGTAAACGTCAGTAAAACTAATGCCATGCTATTTGAAAGAGGAGAAATGATTAAATTATAGTATTTTTCTATTTAGGTAGCTTATTAACAAATTATATTAATTATGACAGAAATATTGTAATGAGAGTAAATACGGGAAATAATTTTAATGGAGCCTTACTATCCATAGTAAAATTCTGCCCTCTATAGCTACGTACGGTAATAAAAGTTTGTTGTTGCAGAAAAAACAACTATGAGGAATCAGTGAAGTGGAGATACTTGTCTTTGTGTAGTATGTGGTGATTTTTATTGAAAAGACATATATAATAATAGTGATGTTAGAAAATGATATAGCTTGAGAGAGCGAGTAGAGTATAAAACGATAAGTCGTGGTGGCAAGGTTGATTGAAAATTGAATTAGATTGAATATAAATTATATAGCGAACATGTGTAATAGAACGGTCGGCAAAGGGTGCCCCACAAATTCTCATGCGGACCAAATTGGTGGCATATTCAATAAAAGGAAAATTTTAACGATCTCCAACTGATGAACTTATTCGAAACAATTGATGGATATCAGTGAAGCGAGAGATATTTGCAAATTTCATAACGTGAGAAGATCTATATGCTCTCTGCCTACCTTTCTGGGAAAAACGTGTGAATTGATAAATAATAAATGTCTATAAAAAAATAACTAATTTTTTACCAAGATATTTATATAAAAAAATAGATTAGAGAAATGTTATATCTTGCATAAATTGTTTAGAGCTTTTCTACAATATTAACACATTTTGGGCTGTACGTATACAATATACATACCTCATGATATGCAATAAGATATAATGGGATTTTTTTTAAGTTAATAATAAGAATTTTTATTTTATTTTGCATTGCTTTTTAAAATTACAAATATCAACGAATTTCTATTGCTAGTACATTTCTTGCTATTATATTCTTTTTTATCTGCTTTTGTTCCTTATTGATATATCTTCATGTTTCCTTGTCTCTACTTCTTTCTTTTGGGCTGATTTATTTTAATTATCCATTTTTGATTCCTACAAATACTTGATTTTCATATATTTTCTTTACTAAAAAAAAAATTAAGAGAACTCTTAAAAAAAAAAGAAGAAATTTGCTTAGGCATGCTATTTATGTATAAAAAGCAATATGCTAGACGATATAAAGCTGCGACTTCGAAATGAAATATTTTTTTTAACTGAATCGTTAACGACAAAACTCTAACGGCATTCCATCGTTTCAGATGGATGACGCTAGCCAAAGCGACGATATACTACGGCCTGCCTCTGGTAGTGATCACGTTATTCTATTCGATGATGGCTCAAAGGCTTTTAGCGAGCACCAGAGAGATGCCGGGGGCGCTGCACGGGGGGCAGGGCGAGGCGCAGGCGAAAGCTCGCAAATCTGTAGCCTGTATGGTCCTTGTTTCGTTATTGGTGAGTACGAAGCAAAGTTTCATATTGTGTACACGGACTCGCAAACTGTACAATGCCGTCGGTTCGCCCATTAGTCGGTCGGAAAAAATATTTCCATTTTAAAGGAAACATTGTGGTTTTACCTGTAAGTTAAAAATTTTGGTACTGGGTACCATTTAATTATCATATTTAATTTCAATCAATACCGTCCATTAAGACGGATTTTACGTAAATTCTATAAAAAAAAAAAAACTCATCATTTTATGTTTACGCAGGCGGAGCCGTGGGCATCATTATATATAGGTATAAATAATTATATAAGGATAAATGTATCTGTATGTTTAAAATCGTATAATACAACATATATGTGGATATGAATATAATTAGGTTAATTAGTGAGTGAGTAATCAATAACATTGCTTGTCAATCGGAAGGTATGATGTTCGAATTCCAACCACAATCGGACCGACTAATAAGCTTATAAATTAAGTCAGACGAAATCAGTCGTTGCGTACCTCGAAAGGCGCGTTAAGCTATAACTCTCGACGTTCTCACTGGCCGGTGACGACGTCCTACAAAAAAACTACTAGCTAGCCTACGTAAATACTAGCTAGTTAATGTGGAGGGCTAAATGTGTCCTTCTCGACTATTAAAATTAAAATATGGTGGGAATATACCTTATGCTTTAGCAATGGAATTATAACAAAATGACGCAACAATCAATAGAATAAATGTAAATTGATGTACGATTTAAAGTTAAGGCATAAAATAAAAGAAAAAATGGAAGTAATCGGCGATAAAATCCTCTTGGGGTTAAGAAAAAATTGAGGTATTTCAATAAAATTATCTTATTACTGCTAATCATGTGAATATTCATCAGAAATATGGACTTTTGTTCGCATGACGAACTAAGTCCAAGCCTGCAGGTTTTTAATGGATTGGGAGATAGTGTACGTAGATTAGGTTAGTGGCCACCCAATGGTCCTATTTGTATTGTCCATAAAAACAGACAGTATTAGTTTTAACAGCTTAATGTATGTATATTTTAGAAAAATGAAGTGCCTACGATATAACACTACTAGCTACTACTATAATACTATTCCCATTCGTTAGCTGAGCACACTCGATATTGCCTAAATTGTGTGCTAATTACAAATGAAGTAACAAGTGCTTGTCATTCACTATACATAATACGCACCAACTTTTCATGGTATTCCATTTATTCTAAAACTATGGTCACCGTTTTGTGTAGAAAACCTGTGCCTGGCTGTGAAAAATTGTACACTAAAATTGCAGATGACTCACTTTTCTTATTGCTTTTTTCTAAATCCAGCCTATATTCTATGAGAACTTTAAATGTATTAGTGGTCATCAATGAGGCGAGTACACGAGTGAATAAATTACAGAAATTTTCGTGGTAATAAAATGTTAAGTAGCACACCTTTAAAAATAAAATTTAAACTTCGTACAATTAGTTTTATCTTTATACTTATTTTATGGAACTTCACAGAACTTTGTAGATAGCGTTTAACTAGCGGACTAGTTCTTATTCAAGGAATATAAGATCTAAAAAGGTAGATATCAAAATCGAAGTAACGGGAGGTCAAAAATATGTTAAAATACTCGAATCACTGAAGTTCGACTTCATTGCAGAAAAAAAAAATCCAACCAAAAGTTTGAATAACGAATTCACATCTTTGATTTTGTGCGTACCATTATTTGGATTCTCGTAAGCAACTTAAATATTTGGTTAACTTAATCTCATTAGTTACATTATGCACATTTTTTGTTAATACAACAAATTATACAGCTATCGTAAAGAAGTTAAATTTGAACTTGGTTAAAATATCTTTGCTAGTATTGGCAAAGTGCCCTACTGTGCACTCTGATATTAAAGTAGTACCATTAGAGCTTTCAAAAGGAAAGTATTGATTGGAGAGTGGTTTTTCATCGACTCTTTTGTATAAGCCTTCCAGCCAACACGACCTACATAGGATTTGATTGAAATGCAACATGAAAAGACTATACTACCTTTTTTCCCGTGATTAATTTTGACGTAAGAATATTTATTTTTAATTAAGAATAAAATTACGTCATTTACTACATACTACAAATATTAAAAAAGACTTTTTAAGAGTTCAAATGAAATGCACTCAGAATTGAATTGGACAGTTTCTAAGAGTTAAGGATACAAAAATATTGTCCGCACAAACACAACTACACTAGAATCGGCAAAAGTGACAAATCTGGACACTCGAACTTTTTTAGCGAACTGAAATAATTAGTTTATGAACGTACTATTTGATGTGGAATGAAAGCAGATAGATGCACGAGAAATAAAAATTTTACTCAATAAACTCTCGTGGTCCTCTCGATTGCGTGATGAGACAGACCTCTCGAGAAAAGCTCGTATTAGCATATTTCGACTCACAATGGAACCGAGTCAAGTAGCATTATGAAAGTTAACTTGACTTTCCTTAGCTTTTAAGTTTTATTTTTTAATGAAGTTGATTTTTAGACTAAAATAGAAATAAGAGTACCGTATTAATTTTTTTAAACTTGTGTGAATTCCCGAACTTGTATGGCTAAACGTCCGAAAGAAAGTAAAATAATAGTATTTTTTCATATTCGTTGAGATTACTTGAAATGGTTTCTTTAATTTATTAATAAATTAACGATGTTCGTATATACTTCTTTCCCAAAAACTTTTAAAGTATAGGTGCATAGTTTGAATTTCATTAAATATAAATATGTATGCACTTACAGTACTACAACGCACGAACTCTACCGCTGTGAAGTTCGTCACGAAAACGTCGCAATGACGTGAAATAGGAATGCAGGGGAGAAGAAGGAAGGGTCGGGTAGCGCTAAGCCTGCGCATTACATCATTCGCAGGCAATTCAGAGGAGTAGAGTTTCGTGCGTTGCATTGTACGCGATGCTAAATCTCACACATATTATATGTCTTGGAGGGATAGCGAAAGGCTGTATTATGAAAGCAAAGTCTGGAACAAGTTATGAATATATACATCTTGACATTAAATATTAAAGATATTTAATATTTAAATTGATTGAAAGTCAAGTATGTGATAAGTGGTGTACGTTATGTTTTTGCTGCACGATATATATATATATATATATATATATATATATATATATATATATATATATATATATATATATATATATATACGTATATGGTAATTATAAAATATTTGCTTCGTAGTGTCTTAATTTTTCCAAATTAAATTGTATGTTAATTTTTACATAAATTTTCAACTATTTCAATCCGTTTTATTATTATTACAGAACAATGAAAGTATATTTGCTTTACAATTAGTTTTAGCCCACGGCGTCGCTCATGTATTCGCACGCGTTACAATGAAGTCATTCCGGGTTAACGAGTCACCCGAGTGTCGTGTCACGATAAATCATACCTACACTACTATCTACGTTAGACTTCAAGTCATTTAGCTCTATAATATATATATTGTAGTAGCATATCTAGGAGTAGGTGGTATGTGAGGCATCCGGCCTTCGTGCTTAGCTTCGCAAATAAGGCTTCACTTTCGAATTAAAATTAGAGTATGAAAGTAGAATAGAATATTGGAATCCGATCTCGCTAATAACAAGGAATGAAGAGTAGATAGTAAAACATAGAGAGGTGACGAGGGCTGATGCCCGAGTGCACGAGCTTCGATAGTGATATAAAAGTGGGTTGTTATAATTGATTTAATGAGAGATCGTATCGAATTCCATAAGGAGAAATATAGAAGAACCGAACAATATACGGTTCCGAGCCTGAAACCTCTTTTATTTAAATAAAATATGTTATCAGGCTCGGAACCAATTAATTAATCGTATTATAACACGAAATCAATTATAACAATCCACTTTTATATCACTATCGAAGCTTGGTGCACTCGGGCATCAGCCCTCGTTACCTTTCTATGTTTTACTATCTACTTCTCATTCACTTGTTATTCGCGAGATCGGATATACACACATCTCAGATTTTGGACAACGGATCGCTGTAATACACTATCAAATGTGTCTGAATGATTTGTTACCCGGTTTAATTTTCTTCAGTATTGCAGATAATACAAATACTCGAAACCAATGTTTTAGCTTCTATCGACTCTCCTAATACATTTTTTCCACTTAGACGATTTATTTACAATTTTGTAACATATAGAGACAAAAAAAAAATGATGTCACTAAACAAATATAGTTCCTCCTGCATATTATATATAGCCCAATAGAATAACTCAATAAACATTTAGAATTCCACTTAGTTAAATGATGTACTTCATAATCCACATAAATAGTGTAACTAAATTGACAACCATTGTTTCAATTTAACCACTTATCGGTGAACTATTGTTTCGTGTAACCGCTTTGGTTAAACGCAACATAGTACCAATTAAAACTAATGAATCACCTTATGGATATGTTTAATCGAGGGCATTTAACCGAATACGAAAATACAAATACAGTATAGGCTATATTTGTGTCGTACTATATTTGTGTTGTGCCTATATATTGTAATACAACAATTTTTTTTTTGGTTTTTCATAGCTTATTGGTTTCCATCTCGTTCATTCGATAGCTATAGAATTTTGTCAAGGGGTTCGCACAAGTGCAAGCGCACTTGTTCAAATATAATAGGCATAGTACACCATACTTTTTAGGGGTTGCTTGAGAATTACTAATAATATGTGTAGTTAACCGATTTCAATAATGTTGGCCGTGGAGATGTCTTAGATCAAGGAAAAGAATGCAGGATACATTACAATTCCAATGATTTCGCTGAGATTTTCAGCTGTTCTTATTAATTTAGTTGATCGTTTGAAGTTTTCAAAGAATAATCAAGAACTATTTAAGTTTAGTATACTTAAGAAACATACGATATTAAAATAAATTAGGTGCAAGGGTGTGACCGGGAGCGCACTGCAGGCGGAACGGAAGCGGGCGCAGGAGTCGCGATGCGATAGATACTACTAATATAAATTTTTTCTGGAGGGGGGAGTCGCGGACAAATGTTCAGAGGAATAGGAAGTGCCTCTAGTATTTGCATGTACGTAATAATGAGTAAATAACTGATCCAATTTATGAAATTTTTCAAGGAGATAGCTTACATGCTGAAGGCGGGCTTGTAATACCTTTTATTGTACGAAATGATAATAAGTAGTAAAAGGCATGAAAATATATAAGAAACCTACCCTAATGAAATAATTAGAATAAACGCAAGAAGCTTAGTTCACGCGAGTGAAGCCGCGGGCGGAAATCTAGCAACAAATTAAAAAAAATTATGCCTTCTCCATTCTTTATTTTTATTACACGTTGCTCTTAGAAAGAAATCGTAACGGTAACAATAAATAATATTAAGAGAATAAGGAATATTTTATCTTTAGGATATTTCTATGATAATATGGGTTAAATTTGGTATCATTGAAAGGGTCTTGATTTAAATTTGTGCCTTATAATGGTTTCATATGTTTTTCGGCGATGGTTAATTTATTTATTTATTAAACGTCGTCATTCTTTTATTTTTGTATAAATGAATGTGGTTGAGAGACAAATCGGTTATTATTATTATTATCAGTGAGAGTTGTTATATTATTTTATGTACAAATAAAGTAAATAAAAACATAAAAATAGTAAATTGTACAAATCAAACTGAACACTCTCTAATTTTCTTTTCATTTTCATTTTCCTCGGTCACACAGTGCCTGCCGGTCGCTGGTATTTTATTGTGCTAATAAGATATACCAATCCTTACGCCTAGCATGTGATTTCCAGTAAAAGACTGATATTGTTTTAGTATTCTTCGTGTGTTTCCTACCTTACTACGCGTTCGAGATGTGGTTCCACCTGTCGCCGACGGCCGAGAAGGATTACAACGACTGGACGCACGCCGTGCGCATCATCGGTTTCTGTCTTAGGTGAGCACCTGTCATGATATTTCGGTTCGTTAAATGTTACTAAACTACAGTCATTCGCTCATTATAGTTCAGTTGAAAGGTTTGAAATTAAACTGAGAATACTTCATAGAGTAAAATGCACCGAGTATAGAAGCGCAAAAACGAATGTACCTATCAATTTATGGATTACAGCGCGCTATGGGTACACTAGTTCCGTGGTTATGAGTAATAAATATATAGAGTAGAGGCAAACGCATAAAAAGATGCCTGAATGAATACTGCTGAAATCATGCGCAATTTATGTATAAAATCAAAACCAATTTTTCTATGCTCCGGCATCACTTCAAAAGTGCTGAATGTATCGGTGCGAAATTTTAACCACTCGACGCGGAAACGCCGGCAAATGGTTATAAGTTATATAAATTTTTAATTCCATACACTCTTTGCCATTTTTCGGAATCCATAATCCCTAACAGAGGCGGTGCGTGCTAGCAAGTCCAAATTAAAAAGAAAATAAAAATTTATAACAAATTAAACAAGACTATTACGTACAAAAGTATAAAATGCATGACGTGTAATAAATGTCTCAATCATCAATTCTAAAGGAGACAAATCTGAAAAAGATAAACGTATAATAAAGATACTGTTACCGAATAAGTGCAGATTACACTGATCTGACGGCGTTTAATTGAAAAAGGTCTCAATAAAAGCGATAAAACTATTGAAATATCATATTGTTCACAGTCGAAAATTTTGAAGGAAATAACTTCTGATAGAAATAGTCATTAATGGAATGCTACATATCAAATATTGTTTATTAGTTATATTTCATACAAAATTTCTAAAGATAATCTGTAATAGCATACACAGATACTTTTAAAAGATTTAGACGAGTTTTACACGTATTTCTTACTTAGGCGGTAGAATCAAATATAACGCATAGGGAGGGACCAAAAACGACCGGTCTGACACAATATGACCGGGCCTAAACAAACAAACACATACGCAAATATGCAAAACCCTCGTTTAAGATAGAATTGACGCAGATAGCGGATGGCATTTTTATAAAAAAATATTGCCATTTTGTGTTTTTTCGTTTGGTTAGAAACGTATATAATAGTTCGGGCAAAAATTACTTATGCATTTTGTACGTATCGAGTTGTTATCAAATCTTTTTATATAGTCAGCAGTAATAACGGTTGGCTGGTTTCAATATCGATAAGAATTGATAAATAAAAATTGTATTTCAAAAAGTTTCAATATTTTCTTACTTTATAAAAATAAACAAATGTAGTCAAGAAATTCGACATTTAAAAAAAAGTTCCCTATAGTAGAACAACTATTTTTATTGGTCGTACAGTCGTACGGTTTAGCTTAATTATTTGTATTACATTGCGTCGCGCTCACCGGGTTCCCGGGTTTGAACCTATTCTAGGATAATCTTATTTGTAACTATTATTATTTTATTTTATTGGAACGAAGTTCCTTACGGCGGGCTTGGAGGAGATAGGGATTTTGCTGCGCGACCGAACTGAAAAAAATGTGATAGTAAAACCGTAAGAAAAAGTCCGTAGAATAAAACCGTATAAATAAGAAAAAGTCCGTGGAATAAAACCGTTAAATGAGATGTGCGCAGGCGCGACAGTCGTATATTTTTAGATATGTCGTTATTTTACTGCGTGTTTATTGGCGCGAGGTGACGCGAGCTCGGCGAACGACGAGCGCTGATTGGTGGATCACACCGGGCACGGCTGGCATGGGGCCGCGCGACTTGTTTACGACTTCGCGCGATTACCGAGAATCGGTCGGGGTTATTTTCCATTAACAAATATATGTCGGTAAAATATGAGAAATAAACCATAATCATCGTAAATTTTTTCGAAAATAGAATTAAGAATAAGAACAGAAAATGAAGATGATTGAAGAACAGATAGTAAGGAGTAAATGTCATAATTCTACTACAACGATCACCAAACGATTTAAGTAGCATCTTATAATAAAACATATTCCTGTCATAACACTTAAAGTACATTATATTTATTTTTTACAAATTGTGTCGATTCTACATTAGCCGAAGGAACTTCGTTCCTACCTGGTGTCCCACGACACCACTCGTTTTTATTTTAATTGTTTAACTTTGTGATGTACTGTTATTACATTTATTTTATTATAAGTCTTGTGAACTTTCAATAACAATACATATTTATATTTAAATATGTACTTGTATTAATTAATTGGCTATTTGACATTTCGGCTTGTTCACTTTATAAATCATAAGTCGTAAATCTCCCATCCCAGATTTAGAACGAAAGTTGAAAGCTGAGCTGTTAGAAATTAAGGCGTATAGAGCAATGTGTGATTGCCTTGTCGGTCGGTCATATTTATGAATACAGAATTAAAACGCGAATTACCTGAATAGACATTAAATGCAATATCGTATTGTGTGAGGTGTTAATTCGCGGAAATTCATAGTAGACGTTGTAGACATAGTAGACGAATTAGATAATTATAAAAATAAATAACACTTGCTTAGGTGTTCGATATCTGTCAATCCTCTGGAATCTATATTCAATCATTTGGGTAGAGATTCGTAGTGGAGAGGCAGATTCGAGGGTCAGCGGTGGGTTGCATGCTGCATGTTAATGCATGTTGCAGGGCAAGCGTCTATTAAATGCAATGACCCGAGTGATCAGCGCGATCGCTTGCAAAGACTGGTGAATGAAACGGACGACTGTCGGAATAAGTACGAACGATCACTGCACCAAATAAATACAAGTTCTGCAGGAAGACCTGCAAAATAATAGAATTGGGACGCACAAATTACAACACCAATTGGATTTCAATAGATTGAATGAGACGATCAAGTTGTGCGATTCAATCTTTGATACTACGACACTAACTGATACTAGGAGAACATGTACATATTTATTTTAATAGTGTCAAAAAAAATAAGTTTAAACTCAAACATAGATTTTAAATAAATCATGATATTTTGTCGAATGGAAGTTTGGATTGCACGGCTTGCATCCAAGAAACAAAACAGATGACCAGTGCAGTCTACGCCGGGACACCGCGCGCTGCCGCCGTGACTCGCCGCGCTCGGGGCGCGTCTCCTCGCAACACGCAGCACCCACAGACGGCCAGCGGGCTTAGCATGACGGCCTAGAACAGATTCTCTCTATAGGACTGTCCCTTTCGCTCACATTAGTGCGACAAAGACAGCCCTATAGACAGACTCTTGTCTAGGGCGTCTTTATTTACTCAGCAGAAATTGAAAAAGCTTGGCTGGGATAGATTGATGAATTGACCTTTTGAATTTGACTTTGCCCATGCAGACTACCTCTTTTTTCGATTGTTTCGGAATTTTTGCGGTGATTTAAGGTTTATGTCTATGGAAAACTGCCAATACTTGTCTCAGTTTTTTTCTTCAGAAATCTAAAATTGCTGGTCATGGGAACACATATGTTATGTGTTCTAACTTGTTACAATTTTGTAGGCATGTACCTATAAAACTGTAACAAGTTAGCGACCAAAACAATACATAAGCATAAAAATAAGTAAATACACTAAATCTTGAAAAAATTATATTAATTTTTACAGAACATGCAAAAACACTTCCTCCTCAATCTTATCTCGTATAAGCGAAATACTATTGACTAACTCATCACGAGATCTCCAAAGTTATAGATCCGATTTACATGAACTTTGGTACAATTACTCTTTTCAGGAGATAGACCGTTTACTAAGAACGGATTTTAGGCAAATCTTATCAAAAATAAATTTTTAACATTTTATGAGATATCCGAAACTATAGATCCAATTGATTTGAACTACGGTACAATTAGTCTTTTCGACACGTAGACGCTCACTAAGAACTGATTTTACGCAAATTCTACCCAAAAAATATTTTTCATTGTTTGATATATCCGAAAGTATAGTTCATTGACTTGCAATTTAGCATATTTAATCTTTTCGGGATGTAGACGCTCATCAATAACGGATTTTACGCAAATTCTATCCAAAAAATATTTTTTGTCATTTCATATCAACGCGGGCGGAGCCGTGGTCAAAGGCTACTTTAATATATTTAGATAATATTTTTCACGATTTCTAAGAATTTTTTAAAGGGTTTGTAAATTATATAAAAAACTACGATTCTGTTGCTGTGATCTTTTAAAGATTTTTATCAAACTAGTATTTATACTAAACTAAAATTAATGGTTAAACTGCTTGTGCCTTAAACATGATTAACCTAATTTTTTTATTAGTATTTTTTTATGGAAATAGACTAAACTTTGGAACACGCATGCAGCTGTTGAAACATGAGAATTTTATAATGGTCTTTAAAAATAACGAAAAAACTACTGGTAGAGCTATTATTTATAACAAACTAATAAACAGTATTATAATAATCCACAAAAGCGCTAATTACTTCTTAAAGTTTAATCAAAGAAATCTTTCACTGAAGCTATTATTTATCAATCGTTGGACGAGAACACAACATATTACTAAGTTATTGGCATATTTTAGATAAATGAATTATTTTTCTAAGAAAAATAATTTTAATCATTTATATTTATTCTGTATACGGCGCACGCGATAAACATAATTAAACTAACATATTTCTTTAAAGTAAATCAATGTTTTCATTTTTTTTATATTTCTTTGGACGAGATCTTGTAGAATAGGCAAAATTATTATGCTACAGATGTCGTGTCGTAAAAAAAGACTCGTGCGAGATCATATAGCTCATTTACTGTTTTAATATGTATCAGCAAACCTTGACTTTCATATTAAAAAGCCAGCCTCTATTTAATATGTCCGTCTAGCACCATGCCATGACAGAATAATGCGAATGCGTGAACAAAAGTTGTATGTGATAATGACCGCATATTTTGAATGTATACAATTTAAAATGATAGAAAAACTTAAATTTCTGCTATTTTTGATCTATTATTTATTTAAGTCGACACTGTCTTACAAATACACATAATGAGCATGCATAGATGTATTTTATTTTCGATGTCACCTTAATTATTCCGCAGTCGCTGTTTACTGTGACATCTATCTAGGGTTTTCTCGATGTCTAAATATAATCAAGGTATAAATGAAATTTTGTTTAAGGATTGCATTTTAAAACTGAATACGTGTACTACAGGAGACGTTTCACGAATGCCGAAATCAATGGAAATTTAGCCTTATAGAAATCTTTATTAAGCGTGAACAAAAGTTGTATGTGATAATGACCGCATATTAAGCTACGACTGTATGTTTATAAAGACTCGAAGCGAAATAGTCAGATATCAGTTTAAACAGAATAATACCTAGTCACCGTTTTAACGCCTATTGTCGCTAGTAATTTTGCTCCTATACTACGCGTACTAGGCTAATACTGAGATAGGCTTCATAACTATGCTGTTTACATCTCGGTAACATGACCGCACGACGATAGAGTTCAATTTCAATTAAGGCGTTTTTGTTTAAACGTAGTTCAATTACCGGTCGTAGTGGCTTTCAGTTTTGTTATTTCGAAATTTGATTAAACCTAGTTTGTGTTGTCGGAGTGAGACTTCTTCATCGGCGTAGTAGTGAAATTTAATACTCTGTTAAACTTTAAGCGTCACGTTTTGTGGCAATGTTTACCTTGACGGCTGTTTCTTTTTGAATAAATCGTTAGGTTATATTAAAACTTTGCACACTTATCGATGACCGACGACAATTCACTAATATGGTATACACCGATAAGCGTGGTATACATGGTATAGACCGATGATGAATAATATGGTATAATCGGACTGATATGATGATGCAGCCAGGAGTTAGGCACAGGAACTCCATAACGGAATAACATATCCTAGTTCTGTTTGAGCTTGTTGGAGTTATCTTGATATGTACTCCGACTCCATCACCAGATGACCAATCTGGTGATGGAGTTGGAAGATAGGTACTAGCACTTCATAATAGAACAAGGTAGCCTGGCCGTATTTGGAAATGTTGGAACTGTTTTTAAATGCACTTGGCCATATTTGGCTGTTGGCGTCTGATGATGAAGCCGGAAAGTTGGTGTTAAAATTCCATAACGGGACATGTCCTAGTCATATTTGAGCTTGTTGAAATTGTATTGAGATGCTCTTTGACTATAAATGGTTTTCAGGGTGTGATATGTATTAAATGACCGCTTTAAATGTGCGCTCAAGTAATTTTTTTTTGCTTCAATCTTATCTATCCTACTTAGTATTAATATAAAATAAAATAGAAATGATCTGCCATAGAGAAATTTCACTTTTTACGTATGTATATAAATACACGGACAGTTTTTTTCGGAAAATTTTTGTTTATTTTTCTGTCACACACCTGTATAGAGGGAATGTACGATATTTTTCCGGAAATTAAAACGATAATGCGTAATTATGTGAATAAATATAAATTGGAAATATTAACAAAAAAGGGAAATTAATATGAATAAAAAATGTATTAATTCCAGAAAAAAATACAAAAATATATTTTGATGCAAATAAATTATCACACTTGAATCAAAAATTTATAATTAAAAGCCGTAGCAGCCAAGCCTGAATACAATCAAAAACAAATCCTACATAATATAACAAAATTGATATTTCAAAAAGACTCCACTAGCAAAACATTTACAGTTATTTTATACGATTGTGCACACTTTGCAGTTTATACATTCAAAAACATTACGTTGACGCAATTGTATATACTAACTGCGAAATTAATGAGCAATATGAAATGGTATTGGTCCACAAATATTTACCTTTTTACTTTTATTTAGATAACGAAAACATATCTGTGGTACAAAATAATTGGTCAAACAATGTGTTTCCATATTTTTTTTTTCATATTTTTACCTGTTAATAAGACTCGCTGCTATTATTCTATTGCTATGACTTATTTTTTTGTTGTTATCCAAATAAATTAGAGTTTGCGTCAAACTATAAATCCGTATTAAGCTTAATTAGGGCATGGATATTATAAAAATATGAATTATATGTATATTTGTAATATAACTCTAATTATTATCCTAAATATTTTTTTGTCTAAATGGAGAGACAAAGTTAGACATATCGAGTAAATCAATAAATGCATTTTAAAGCTAAGGATTATTTTCTACATCAAAATAGTGATGAGTTAAAATGTAAACTATGACATTAAGGTTTATTGAGCTTTCACAAACGAAGGCTTTGTTTTTTTTTTCTTAATTTGTATATCATAATGACAATTTCCTTGTATGATTATTTCGAATCAATGAAGTTTCTCATGAATTTAAGAGACCTTAATATATCTTTTCTCACAAAATTGACGACCTTTAACTCAAACTTGAGCATTCGTTTGCAACTTATATTAAAAAAAGATGAATCATAATAAAAGAAATAGTCTTTGAAGAATAGGTCAATGTACGTTTCATTACTTCCCGTATATTTTAACTAATAACCATCTGCGGCTTCTCCCACATTGTAATATAGGATGAGTTCCTTCATCGTTTATATTGACGATATACTGACGTCATCGTTCAATATACTGACGTCAAATCTAATTCCGGTTCCGGTCTTAGTCTCAATTTCGATTTCATTTCCGATGATGATTTGGTCTTCCCTTGGACATTGCTGTTAAATCCTGTGACAAAAATGTCACCCATTTTGCTAGCAAGGATATCATCGACACGTATATCGATTACTTTAATGGGATGTGTAGTTAAGTAGTTAGAGGAATACAAAAATAATCGGGTTAACATATTTCTAAATTAGTAAATTATAGAGAAATTTGCTTTTAGTCTCTTCAAAATATTGATGCAGTCTTCGTACCTATTTGAATAGTGTTAGTACGAACACTTTTGTGCCATCTCTATAAAAATTATTTTTCCGAAACACGTTAAATATTAACTTGAATACATTTTACATTACAGATTTTTTGGTGTGTTTCTATATTTTTGTTTTTTAAACTTAAAAAGAAAACAGATACGTTTGTCCGTTTTTAATTAATTTAAGAGTTATAAAATTACGTCATTAACGTATTATTTATAAATATAAGAATTAAGCTTATAAATTACTAGTCGTCAAGATATTAATGAGACGTTAGACAGCCATGGAAATTACTAAATTTGAATCAAACTTCACAGTACTAGAGAAAGATTCGCAAAGGCTATTAGCATGTAACACACCTATAAGTTATTAAGATCGCGGCTCGAGTAAGTCTCACACTTTCGTTACGGTGCGTTGGGTTTCGGGAATTTTCAGCAATCCCGAAGCTGCGAGTTGGAATTAATCGCTTCAATATCACCTCTCATTTACGGAATTTCGAGTCGGCGCGTAAATGTGGTAAATCACTAAACAGTATTCCCATTCGACGGAAGCGACACGCCGCTAAAGTACTTTGTCTGTAAACAGACTCGATTACGTCTTAATCATACTTTAGAATGCGACAAAAGCGAATGTGTGCTTTGATTTCCTGTTGCGTGTGAGGTTAGATAGTTAAAAAAAAAAAAAGTCCTATGCTAATCTGTTTTTTGGCATAGAACTTTCAGTAGTTCACATCTAGACACATATACGAGGACTCTGTTAAAATAAATCGAAAAAATTTGGTAAAACCAAATGTGCATGCCTTTAGCGCCCGTGCCATACGTATGTTATGTAAATTAGAGGTTTATTATAACATATGAGCTTTTCACCGAAAATCCTCTTTTTTTTATTTTTTATTTTCAAATAGTTTTATAGTAAACTTGAATCAAAAAAGCATAGGTAATTTCGTGTTTATTAGACTTCATAATACAAAATAAACAACTTCACGCTCAATCTCAACCTCTACTTTAGATAGTTAAAAAATTCAATTACAGCTAAGCGGTTCTATATCAAGTTGTGATTTTTTAATACAGTCATTCCCAATCGATTAGGGATGAGATTGAAAAAGAAATTAAGTTTAAAAGTTAAATAGTCTTTTAGTTATCGTGGTCACACCCAGTGTAGACGGGATTTTCAGGCGACAGTAGAAGCATACCTACGCTCGCGCTTAACATATACAATCACTTTTTTTTCGGTTTTGCCTTTCTCTAGCTTCATATTTTATTTATAAAAAAATTATCATGTTTTTGTTATATTCCGATAGATACCGTTTTTCAATTATCTCTGTACCAGTGTATATTAAACAATTAGAATAATAAATTTAAATATAATACACAGTAAGTTATAATTGTGGAATATTTCGTGTTTGATTTTTGAAATGTATAGACCATAACCCTTTAACTTACTCATTAGCGTAATCTACTGAAGAATAGTAGTTAGTTCTCAAATCCGTAAATTCACAAATCCGTTTAATCAATATGGTGTTTCACACATTTTTCAAGACTTTCCTTTCTCCTTTGATTTCCGACAGCTAGCCTACATATATATATTTTTTTAAAAATAATAAATAAGAATACTATGAAATTATCCAAAATTTCAAAAAAAGATGAAGTAATTTTTAATTTTCTTACAACATATCAAAAGTTCTTTACAATGTCTCAATTTCCAAAAATAAAAGGTGAACTCTCCTTTTCTTGTAGTAAATTCTGAGTTTAAATGCGGATGAGTGATTTATTAGTGATTATATGGCTTTCCACGTTTCACTATTGGTTTCTAAATCCTAATGAATTGATGCTTGATTTTAAAATTCTAAATAGATCACATGCAGAAAATAACTTCTTTCATGTATTTAATTCACAAATATAAAAGTACATCTCGATAGATTCTAAAAAACTAGTAAGACTTTTACAATATTATCAATGTTGTAAAAGTCTTCAAAATACAAAGTTAAATACTTAATAGAATGATATGTAAATACGTCAAACATACAATGTTAAGAAATAGACTTGGATAAAAAGCTAAAGAAAATTATCTACAAATTTATTGTCCAACCGGGAATTGAATTGATAGCGTTTGTTATAGGATGGTGTCAACCACACTATGAGATTAATAATACGGAGTGAATGTCTAAAGTGATTTTTCGTTGTATGATGTTTATCAAGACGTGACTATAATCTGTAACATTAGACAAAAATAATAGCTTATATGGAAATGTAAGAATATTTTAACCATATAACGATGAAATAAGGATGCATGTGAAACAGAGAGAAAATGAATGAAAATGGCAGTAGAAATGAGAAAGGCGATTAAAGATAAGCCTCAAAATGATTTCCTTATAATACCTACACGTTTTGTTGATACATGTATTTAACATATAATACTTATGCTTCGATATTCTTATTGTAATATATCCATCGAGTTATATGAATATGCTACTTACATAGTAGATAAACGTACCGCTCAGCATACGCCCAGATTGGTGGATGTGCCCAAGTAGTGATACAGAATGCGATGCGATTTCGGGTCTCGTATAACCAAACACAGTATAACGAATACCGTTTTGTCCGCTCATTAGAGCGCTAATCACGGACAAGTACGAATAATCACACAATCATAGGGTATCTTTCAAATATTTTGCTATGGAAACGGGACACAAATATACGACGTATACAATCCCTACTAAGACCATATCAGAGGGAAAGCTTTCATCGTCCCTCTCGCGTTCACTATTGTCACGGCTCTCCCTAATGGCGTTTCATTTCTTATTCTTTCGTGCTGCTCCCGCGCCGCGTCTCTCCCTTTTATTCGACACTTCACGAATTTCTCCTTCCGGTCCTAGCAATTTACTACCCTTGGTTCCCATTACAACTTTTTTTTTGCTCTATAATGCATTTCACGTTGCACGCATCGACTTTGTACTAATTTTTAGTTTTAGATACTAGAATAGAATGATTTACGGAACCACTTCCGTGTCTGTTAATTGATTTAAATCCAAGTTTAGAACGTTTGTTTTTCTCGAAATTACTTAAAGTAGAAAGTTAAAATTGAGCACAGAGATGTAGTCCAATTGCAAGGGACTTTTAACCAAAAATTATTTAGAAACATTTATCTGTTAGGTAAGAGAAAAAGACCAAAATTAGTTTAATGTAATTTACAACAACAATTATATTCAACATCGGGTAAAATATAAAGTTCAGCACAAAACAAGTTGTTCATCAAAAAATATCAAAGAATACAATTTTACATAAAAACTCATAAGTTTATTATTATTATTAAAATTGAAATAGGAAAGCTGAAAGGGTTGAAAGAAAAAACAAATACATGGCAAGCATGTAAATTTAAGAATATTTTTTGTGTAATTGACTAATTGCTTTGTAATTAAAAATACTATCATTTAATTATTTTAATACTTAATTTTTAATGACGTACTATGTCAAAAATATTTATTTGTATACTGTTGATTCGTGACTATACACATATAATGAAAGTTTGTATTGAAATTTTATTGGCTTTGATTTTATAACTTGCTTATCTGTCCACAAATGGATGTACGTTCAATATTTTTCTCTATTGTTCCCATATAACAAATTTAGTGCATTATGTCGGCAGAAAAATATAGGCAGTCTTTATATAGCTTGAGAACTACTAGTCCTATTTACATGGTGATTTTTTATATAATAGAAATAAGTTATCTGATCACGTTTCAGTATACACTAGGTTTATACCGCTGCTTCACTCGCGCGAACATAGAACGACATCCTTACTCTTTCGCCGATCGGTGATTGGTTACAGCAACGTCCAAGGGAAAATCAAGTTCAATACCGCTCTGAGGGTTAAAAGCGAGAGCTACACTATTTATAATGATAGTAAAATAATTTTACATGAGCATGTGTATTTTTAGTGTGAGAGCATGCATTAAACGAAATTGAGTCAAAAATGCAAACGAGATCGTAATCGGAAACGCGATCTGAACTGGGATCAGAATTGAGATGGGGACCGATATTGAAATCGTGCGCCAGGATAGGGGTAATGATTGACAGACGCGACGGGTCAATGTATAGCGAAAGATGAGGAAATCAATTTTATATCCACGCAAGCAGAGCGGCGGGTAAAAGTTAGTTTAAGTAATAAATATGATAATTTATTGTTTTTGTAGATATATTTTTCTTTTAATTTAGCTTATAGGTTTTTGTCTATAAAAAGAGACTAAATACTTTTACATTATTGTCATTAAAGGTTTATATGTATAAACTACATTAGTTTATTAATTTAAAAAAAAAATATTCAAAAAACAAAATTGTATTTTTATGTATGCTACATTTTTCTTTAATTATTCTTTTCTTCTACCTCTAACTAATACGTTCTTTTTGTTCCAAAAAGTGTTCAGACCACTATTGTGTAAAATTCTGGGCTCTACAATTGTTACGAAACAACTTTTATTCCCAATCATACTCTCTTGGAGTTAACTGGAAAAAATACTTTACTTGCTTTTTTTTGCCTCCCCTCGGGAGTTCAAAACAGTGTCAGTTCTGACGTGCGTTGGAGTTTGCTCCTTAAGAATATGTGGAATATAAAACATCTTAAATAAATAAACGTAAATATACGATCTGAAAAGTCTTGCGTTATACATATACGATATACGAAAGAGGGTAAATAAATGCATGTATCATAATAGTGCAATTCATATTAAGTAAAAGTATATCAACTTTTATTTATTTAAATAAAATACATTCTCCTTTAAAAAAACACTTTATTCTCTTTTTTTATATAAATACCATAGATTCAAAAAATTTTTGGGAATATCATACCCCTAAAATTGCCTGTAGATCCTGACATAGATCTTCAGCGCTGATCGTCATTTAGAAAGTAAGGATTTATTTGGTCTGAGAGGTACCTCGAATGGATTTAACAAATCTTTAGTGAATTTTAGTACATACACATATATGGAGATTTTTGATTTAATAATTATACAAGCGAATTTTCATCTCGATGTTTTGTTTATTATATATTTCAAATTCGTTATGCAACTCCCGTAGTCCATACCGTGCGTTTCTCTGACAGCTTCCTGAACTCGTGCGTCAATCCCGTGGCCTTGTACTGCGTGAGCGGCGTGTTCCGGCAGCACTTCAACCGCTACCTGTGCTGCCGGCGCGTCACCCTACACCCCACCAGCAGCTCCCGCCTCTCCCGGACCGCCGTCTGTGAGACCTCCTTCAGGAGCACGCATCGGCATCGCTGCAACAGGTCTGTTAGAAAACAGCGTATGGCGACGTTAGAAGTTAAAAACGGGACGGTCTTGAACTTTAACGAGATTTCAATACATAATGATAATTATTTCTCTAAGTTCAAATTAATTATGTTCTACTAAATTTCACACTGAATAAATCTGATACAAATTGCTCCAATTCCCAAAGAAGAGATGCCACAAAAGTATAATATTTTTTAATGAATTTCTATACCAAAAAGTTCTTATTTATGAAACAATAACATTAACGAAAGAAAATCTCTTCAAAGTATTAATAAAGTGAAATTTAGTTATATAAATGTTTCATTAGATTATGTCAAGTCTTAAAGTTATATTTGTGCATGTCCATCTAACTATTTAGTAGTTTCGAAAAGAGGAAATACGCAATTAGTAATTATTTTCAATAAAATTGTATGGAACGTAAGAACAAAGGTTAATGTAGTTAATATACGAATATAAAGCACTAAACAGCAATATAAGCCCTAAATGCAGGTGCGTAATTCTATTGTGTATATTTACATCATTATTATTTTTTTGTTTTTCTTGATCTTGTCAAAATCTTGCACTTTTAAAATTTAATTTAAGTACAATGGCTTTGAGCGTTTTCAAAGAGAAGTTTCGTACTCTGAAAGTTTAAATTACTTTTTGGTTGTTAACATGATTAATCAAAAGTGAAGTAATTATTTTTGATATTTACAGGATTCTGTGTCAATTAATGTTGATGTACAGTTAAGTCAGATCTTTCTGGCAATTAGCTAATCAACTCGTTATACTTATTTTTGGAGCAGACGTTAATTAAAACAAGTTGAAACACTAAAGAATATATATATGCCCTTTAGATGCTTTCTTCCAAATGATACGTCGCTAAAGTGCTAAGTAGTTGTATGAAAATATGATTAATCATTTTTAACCGTCAAAAATACCCACCTTTCAAAATCTATTTGTAGCTTATTCTTTCGAATGCTTTAATTAGGTGGAATTTTTGATAGCTTCAATTTCCAAAATGAGTTTAGTTGAAAAAATACAAAAATAGACATGTCGTGAAATTCGTATAACAAATATTGACGATCTCGATGTTCTATTTCAATAACACAATGCAAATTTTCAGGTAAGGAACGAGGCAGTTAATATTGTTAAAGACAACATTAAACGTTTCCACAGGAATCCGACAGAGAGCGTGGTGATCTCGAACTACGATTACGGCAGTACTAAGAAGAAGAACAACATCATCACGCGGAACAGCTCAGACGGGGTCACCATCATGACCATAAGGGACCCCAACGACTTCCTCACCGGAGATGCCAATGAGAAATGTGTCAATAGATAGGTTGCTTATGACCCTCTTCGATGCTGTCTTAAAGTTATATAATTTAAACAATTAAGAACAGTTGCATTTTAAGTTTGATACAGTTTGGTTTTATGAGGATTTTAATGGATATCTTTTTGCTCGGAAAAAATACCGTAAATGTATTTTATTTTTATGTGTTTAAATTGTCTCAAAGACAGACTTGTAAATTCAAGTATTGATTTCTTACATGTGGTGTCTCGCATATATACTTTTTGCATATCTCGTTCAAAGTAGAAATTAAGAGAAAAATATTTTCTTTCATCTGGATCTTCAAGCGTGTGTACATCTCAATCATAAATTCACGTAGTATTTGATTCATCATAGATCTTAAGATATCCTTTTGTCCCGATGTTTCACTGACCGATAACCTAACTTGACTACCTAGGTCTCTTTAGATTCGAAACAACTCCAGTACCTAGCAATCTAAGTGGAACTTCAGTACTATATTTTACTGTATTGTATTATATGTTATTCTTATTACTTATTATAATATTAATTAGAATTATAATTAAATAGAACGTCTCAATATCACAGTTCAGTATCGAGTGTGATATTGAGACGTTCTATTTATTTCTAATCTGGCTTTCATAAAAATTGACTGACGGCGAGTTACACAAAAAATATTATACAAATTACGAGAAAAGACAGTTTCTAACTTACAATTTGAAAAATTACACGATTTTAGAGGTAACAGTTTTTTTAATCAAAATAATACATTTAAATAAAAATACTTGTGTTATTCCTTACTTCTCAGTCACGTTTTACTACTTAATAAACCATCGATGTAGTAAACATTAGTTTTTCATGCAACCCACTGTGCATATGTGCACAACATGAAAAGAATAAACATACAAATACACAATGCAGTTTATAATATATCTGTCAAGATATTCTTTTATACTTTGGATCTTTAATATTTTAAGTATGCCGATAACGCATTGCACCAATATATTAATATCCCAGTTCCGCGCATATTCGCCTGTACCAACAAATCCCAGGGTTACTTAATAACAGTGTCCCACTGTCGTTCTCATTACTGCTTCCTGTAGATTCTTTATTGAAATTACTAATTTTTGGCTCTAAAATATATCATGATCTAGATTCAAAATGTTTTCAATTCTAATTCTATTTGAAATCGCTTCCGTCACGCCCCGTCACTGCATACTATGTTAAGTTTACAGGATTTTTTTTTTTAACTAAAAAACAATTTTATAGGGAAGGTATTTACGGTAATAAAGTAACTATATTAATGTCGAATAATAAATAATGGAAACTGTAACCTCGAAGGTTTTACCGAATTATAATAGAATGAAATAATTTCAAAAAAAAATAATTATATTATGGAAAATTATTGGTAGTGATATTAATATTTTAAGAGGAACAAAATTTAATTAGTTATTAACTACAGCGTCTAAAAAATGTGCTACGGAACATTTAGTACGCTCGATATGAAATATGTTTGGTTGACGTATTTTTCATACAATATTTATATTGCTCTTGTTTTATAAGCCATTCCAAAAAAAAATCCAACAGTACTTAGCTTAAGCCCACTTGGAATTACACCGCGTAATTGATGCAAAAAACTTTTATACCCGGTGGGCGCAGAGAAAATTATTGTGGATTACATTTAGCTAAAAGAGGAAAAAGTTGTTAATCTAATCACTTTTGAAGAAACGGAAATAAATAACGGCCGGAGTTGAAACAAATATTGTTAGATTAATATCGTTTTATTTAACTCTGCTTAATATAGAACTTTCTGGTGTATTTTACGATATGTAAGCAACAATTTTTAGAACAAAAAAATTAACAATCTTTTTACGTAAAAAGAAACGATATTGCAGTGCCGTTTCTTATTCTCTGCGATATTGGACAATATATATTTATGTGAAATAAGATATGTTCGAGATTTTCTTGGCTTTCTCCGATGTTTTTCGCACATTGACTAAGAAGAAAATAAGGATTTTCATCAAAAACAACCCCTGTATTCTATAGTAATATAATATAGTATTATAGGTGATTTTTTTCGCTGTTGATCGGACCTTTTTCTCTAGCTCTCATTTTTTTTCCTAAGTTACTTTTTTTTCGCATTTCTATTTTACTAAAATTTAGGTAATTTCCTCTTATCAAATTACGTACCAATAATAGTTAAGTATGTATTAGGCACAGATTTTCGGATATTTTGACATGACGTTAGGTTAGGTTACGTATATCACAACAATATAAGGACTAATCCATCTAGTTAAATCACCAAAGTTGTACATATATTTTTTGTGTACATAATTATTACATATCGCTGTATACCAGTTATTTTAATCGAGTTGCAGGCAGCTGCCGAATGCTTTATCGTGGTGTAATTTTTTTTTATCTTAAAATGGTTTGTATTAAAAATTTGCTTTAGTGTCAATGTAATTTTAACTACTTGATCAACCTCTTCCGTTTAAAAAGGAAATAACACTCAAACTATAAAATAAGTTATTCTGCATAATTTAATAACAACACTACCAGAGCGTAATAAAATAAAAAGAATAAGATGAAGAAAAAATAAAAAGAACCGATAGACAAGAGAGCGACAATAAAATGGGATGCTTAGAGCTGACATAAGAGCGCCACAAAATCTTTATCGATACGGGCAAAGCCGTAGGCAAGCGTGTTAGTTGTAGGAACACACTTTAAAATCCTTGTAATACCTAACAATGCAAGAAACGCTAAATAAACGTGGTTATAACTTACAACTTTCGAATATTTCTTGTTACTTGACCATTTCTGAGCTTGACCAAATTTTTTAATCATCTAATTGTTATTAGTTGATAAACAAATTATCGAATTTACTAGTCCAACTGACCCAGCTTTGTCTACTTTATTCACCCAATGATCCGTGGTTATTTCGTACCATCATAAAAAAAGTAGATCGATGCAATTTATCGTATTGATGATACATATTATGAATAGATAGTTTTTACTTAAAAATGTATACATGTTTAAATATTAAAAATATTAATTCTTAAAGTATAACGACAACGATATATTTGCCGCAATGTTGTAAATAATTTAAATAAACACATAATGAAGGTTTCATAAAAAATTTGGTTGCCTGTAAAGTCGGTATACGGGCGAAAGTTTGTGACAACGACTTTGAATGGTAAAATCATTTTAATGTGAATATTCATTCGTATAGTAGGAAGAAGGATGAAATAATAGTAACAATTTAAAACATTTATTTATACAAAGAATTATATTTAAAACATTAATTTATACAAAGAATCTCGCACTGAATTTCATATTAACAAAATTTTATTTTACCTTTACACAACATACGTATTTATATACAAATATACATACAATAACTTGCAATACATTTGCAAGCTATGCACTAATTCTCTAGTGCTGCGCGCGCGGCAGACCGATCATAGTTGAGTGGGAGAGAGACGGGCATTCGGCGGGCCTCTCTCGTTCGGTGACTCATCGTTACGTTACCGAGCGTTACACCTTTTTCATAAGTGACTCCCAGCCGCAACCTAATTTAAGACGTTGTCACGTCAAAAACATAAGCTACATTTTATTTATGTCTGAAAGTACCAAAAACTAAATATCGATAGAACTTTCCTATTTTGGGCATTTAATAGTTTGTAATTATTGATGTACCTATATAAATAGAAATCTCTAATCATATTTTTGTATGTTAGGAATAAGCAATTCATCCCTAGTTGCTGCTATGTTAGATTAAGACATTTTAAATGTTGGCATGCGACTTTTTTTTAATGTTCAATTATTTAAATAGTAGGGGGTAGTCACAAAAGCGTGCTCACGAGCAGAGCCTTCGAACTGAAAGAAATCGTTCGGAATTTTTCACTTGCACTCGGCCAGCATGACGGTTTTGAGGCGTAAGGGTTTCAATTTGAGATGAAAGTTCATAGCAAAGTACGCCTTGGCTGTGGGACGAGTAGGTGTAACAAGCAACTACGACAACTTCAATGAGATATTCTACAAGAATGCGTTGAATATGTGCAGTACGGTTCTCGCCGAGCGCATGCTCGTTAAGGGGACACAAGACGTATTTAGCTTTCGAAAGTGTAAAATATTACCAGGTTAATGTAACCAATATCAAGAGTAGGGAAAATTCACTCACACTAAAATGCTAAATGTTCAAAAATAAACACGAAAATTATACTTTAAATGATTTTTTCTGTTTCTTTTTTATGTAATTGCTTGGTTACAATAAAATTACTAGTAATTAATGTATTTCTTTAATGTAATTACACCGTAAACGCATTTTTCCATAATTTTTTTTAATAAATTCTATTATTTATTATGTTTACACGCTGATATAAAACGAAGCCTCTGTTAATAATTTATTATTTAAAATTGTGAAACACGGGAAATGCTATCTGTCATTTGCTGCTCTAGTGATTTGTTCATTTTTTTAAGACAAGCTTAGATGTATTTAAATTTGTAAACATGAAACATATAAAAAACTTTATGGACTCACTAAAATCCCCGATGACTGTAATTTTCACAAAATTTTTGTATCTACTTATGTCCAGTGGCATTAAGTGCTTGCCTGACATACGTATATAAATTTAACCAACATATTTATAAAATGATATTGATATGTATTTTTAAATATCCATCGTCAGAACGCATTCGAACATTAAAATTCAGTTTTAATTTGTTAGATTATTTGATGGGAATTGATGCACTTTTTTTAAGTGGAAACAGGAAATAAAATGCAAGATTTTGTAACATATCCTTGTGAAAATTAATATCGTTTCTAGAAAAATATGCCAATACTTAATAAAGAGATTTCTTTTTTTATGTACCGACATTGCGTAAAGTCATAATTTATTTGTAAATATTGAAGACAGTGTATAAATAGTTCACTTGCTTTGCATTCCAGTAAAGTAATATGTTCGACGTAGAAAATTAAGTTTTTTTTTTATAAAATTTTGCACTTAGGTAAGGTTTATTTTTAAACTTAATGGCTTAATCACTTTGATAGATAATTAGCTATTAAGTACCTTAGGTGCGTATCTGACCTTTTGTATGTGAATCGTTTAAGGAAAAAAGTATATATAATTAATACATACGAACCTAATATATCGTGTTACACGAATTGAATGTAAAAGAATATGTGTTACAGATTTACGTGATAATAAATTACTTCACAAAGGGTGCGTGTTTATTTTCCATCCTTGCTCCCGACGGCTAAGCAAATACGTCTTTGGATGTTCCATTTAAATGACTGAAAAACAGCGGCTGCCGGGGAAAATATTTGCTCTCAACAAAATTAATTCGATAAGTTTAAACGACAACTTTCTCCCGTCCCGACACCTAGCGGCCGACGTCAAACAAAGGACGAAAAGGGAAATTGGTTTTTCGGTTGCTTTTAAGCAGCGCAGAAGGGCCACAAGTTTTCTTTACCCGAAACTATGTCTCATGACTACCAATTTTTCTCCGATTCTTTAAAAGAATCGGAGAAAAGTCGAAATGGACATTTGGCATTCGTTCCGATCTCGATTTTGAAAACGAAAAAAAGTAGAATCGTAATTGTTGGATGTTGAATACAGCTACTGCAAATTCACAAGAAATAATTGGAATATTATGAAAATATCATTTGTCGGTTGACATTTGTTGGCAATAAAATTAAATAATTAAATAAATTACTATTAATAAGCTATTCATCCACAAAATATAATTACATTTGCCCTCATATTTCAACAATAAAATTTATCCAGTTCCCATATAAGAATAAAATTATAATTTCTAAATTTATTTGTTTTTGTGTATAGTTATATAATTGAATACATTTGCATATATTAAACTTATTCACGATTTAGGCCTGTACATAATTTTAAATTGGTTTTATCACTTATCCTATTTATTTCCATAACAATTATAATAATAATTATAATGCAGTCACCAATAAAAGATTTATTAATTTTGTCTTACTTACGATTTCTGAATATACTGAAATAATAGTTTTTTAGGACGATATTATTTTAATAAGAATAATAATTATAATAATGAGATATATGATTTATTGGATGTAATTTATTTATTGGATTTTGAAAAAATATTTTTTACTGCACCTATTATATAATTTTTTTAATTGTTATTACGAGGCCCATTAGCAGCATTATATTTTATAATAATTACTTTAATATACGAAATACTTTCATATAAGTGCTCAAAAACTTTAGCCATTAGGAATTCTGGCTTATATTCAAAAACTGCTTTATTTCAGTAAAAAATATAAGAATTATATTTTTTTACAGTCGATAAAATATCACAAACGCACATGGACACTTGTGCATTTCTCTTAAATGCTGCTACAAAATATTATTCATCTATTTCTCTAATATAATAATTGTTTCACTTTGAGTCCATTGATCGAAACGTATTATTATAAATAAATATATCGTTATCTGCTAACTGCAGGTATAGGTAGTGATATTTCAGTACTTAAACATTGCCAGGGACCTAAATTCGCCTTGTCAAGTTTCCGACGGGAACATTAATCTCCTTATGGAGCCAGACCGACTTGTCCCTCAGGAGAAAAAGTCATTTCATCGAGGCCGCTCGGGAGATTAGAGAATTTCAAATCAAAATGCGTTCAAATTGTTATTTGCGAAAATGCAACTGAAGAATCCGTTTCATACCCCTTCTTAAGGGAAAGATTTATTCATCGATCCATAGAATATACCCGTTTGTTTGCGCTATAATCCTTAGGTCGGGAGAAATACGCAAATACTTCGCGACAATTGGAGCCATACATCAATATCTCTGGCAGAATTTTAGGTTTTTAAAAAGACTTCCGGTCTTTTTAAAAACATATGCACAGTAAAAAGGTTTTTATGAAACTAGGTACGTCTTTTGTTGATTATGAATTATTTCTCTCTTTGTTCTTTTGTAAAAAAAAGTTGAAGGCTTGCTCCAATTATTACGAAAATGCATACGTTGAAGTCCGTACTGAAAAAAAATTACCGACAGTCTGGTGAACTTGATAATTTTGCTTGATTTAATAAAATGTATAAAACTTTCAAATTCATAGCATAGAATTTTTTTGTTTAAATAACTACATATAAGCTAAGTAGACTTACGAAGCATGTTAATAGAGCGAATGTGTGTGAGCAAAGGATTGGCGAGGGTCGGCAAGGGTCTAGAAAGTCTTAAGCAGACCTAATTGGTGGCATACCTAAAAAAAAAAGGGTCAAATATTAAGCATCAAGATGTGTACAAGGACTGTATCATGTGGAGAATCTGCAAAAAAGTCAATGAACATAACCTTTTATTGAAAACCACCTCCAAAATTATTAATTTATTTTCAATATTGTTTAATTATAATTTGAAAGGAGTGACGATACATCCTGGGTCATGTTTGTTAAAAACGCAAAACCAGTATTATAATAACGCTAATGTTTATAGGTAATTTTTCGAGGAAGAGAATGACAAGTTTACATTTTTAGTGTTTGAAAGGTAGTATTTTTAGCGTTTGAATTTAAGACATTTCAAATATTTTCCTTAATGAAATGACGGATTGTAACATTGATGTGGACGGCCGATTATAAAATCTGTCTGTTTATAAATCACCCAGATTTTTTACGAAACATAGTTTCTCATTCACGTTATCGAATGATCATGTATAACCTCCTTAATATCTTAAGGAAATAAAAAAAAAGTAGATAATATTTTAAAATATTGTGCAGGATTTATTTTGAAATTAGGAATACAAAGGCGAGCAATCCACATTTGGTAATTTTTTATAAACAAACAAAAATAAAAATATTAAATAAGAAATTGAAACTCGTTTCAATTTTGAAACCCAAAATAGAAAACAGATAAAGTCGATTTTAATAAAACTTTGTAAATGGGACGAAGTTTTCTATAAAACATTTCTGCTTCTGGAATTTTATCTCTTTTATGTATAAAAAGGTTATAACATCGCAGACGAGATTCTGCGGCATATAAGAACTACATGCCGCGGCCGCAAATGCTAAATACCTTACGATTACCTTGCAAATTTAAAAATTTCTTTTAACATTCATGCATTACCTTAAAATTCGTAACGATAGTATTCCATTGATATGTATCTGTATATATATTATAATTTTTAATTTGTCATTATTATATGGGATTATTATTAGTTAAGAATTATTGTAGTGTCGTTCTATATTAAAAATTAAACCTTAAAATTATTTTCGCCAAAAGAATCATTTTTAGTACCGGTTTTGATCACATATTCTTCCTCGATCTGCACTAGGTCGATGTGGTATATAACGAATAAGACCATCAATCCAAAACAAAAGATTGGAGGGACTTGCAATAAGGTAAAAGCTGTAAAAAATCTCTGTAAATGGCACTACATTATTGATTATAATAGTTCATTTTAATCCAAAGCGAAAAAATAATTTTTACGATAGAACTAATAATTAACGAGATTCGACTCCATTTGTTAAAATATTTTTATGGAAGCAAATACATAAATTACGTATTTGTAATACTGCTATTTCGTTCAAAAATAACATTATGAATAAAAAAACAAATTACACTTCAATAATGAACTTGGTGTAGACCAATATTGTAATGATTTTTTTTAATTAATTTTTGTTTTTTGCTCCATGATTAAAATATGGTTTTTCTAATATTATAATTATATACTATCAGCAAAAGAAGAGGAAATGATAAAAATCATATCAACAACTCGGTGATATTCGAAATTGAAAAAAAATGCGGTGTTTTTGCGATAGTATAACTTTATCTGTGTCATGAATTTCATTGAAAACGTTAAGTAATTAAAAACCGTATTTAAATGGATGACTAAGGGTTAAAATTGCAAGCTCACCTAATGGTTTGTTACTAAAAACACACAATTTTTATTTTTAAATCTCTATTCACGTATTATCTATTTTTGGATACGCTATTTTCGTTGTTATACCATTTTATAAATAACAACACAAAAAGATATATGTAAAGACCGTGATATAGGCGGAACTCAAACAAAATTCATTCTGGGAAACGAATTTTATTTTAGAATTCGTTGTTGTACTGTGGAGCTCGGGTATGCCCCCAGATCACGTAACGCCCCTGCATAAATAATTATGTTAATCTTAAGATTTATTATTCAGACATTACTATGACACGGTTCTAAAACCTCAAAGTGATATCGTCTAAGTAAAATGATGTTTAATATGTTATTAAAACTGTAAAATAATAAAACTGTTATAATACTAGTAATAAAACCGGCGGTTAATAAAGTGAAAAATCATTTTTAATATTTCAAAAAACAATAATTTGGGATTAAAAAAAACATAATTGTTGAAAGGAGAGAGATGAAGATTTAATACTGAAGGCAGTCTTCGATGTAGATATGTCATAGAATGATTGTATAGAAATTGTGCGGTGATTAAGTAAACCCTTAAAATAATAATAGTGATTTCGAAAAGTTGCTGAACAGAAATGAGAAGTAAACGAATGTATGACACTTAGCCGTTGGTGTATTGCAAAAAAGCAGTAGGAGGTAGGTGAAATTGATGTAAATTATAGTTTTTCTGTGTGTCAACAAAAGAATACAGACGGGGTATTAAAAAAATGTTTTCATAGTTTTCGAAAACTGCTAATTAGGTAAATAGTCGGGCTTTAAAAATAAAATTAAGACATAAGGTTACAAATAGTTCACAAACCGCCACGTAGAGTGTTTCTGCGACAGTGGCGGATTATAGAGATACACGTGCAAAAAATGGTATTATAGATGTTCCATAAGTTAATATATAAGACACATATTAGCAATAACTGCAGATTACACCTAAACATTTTGCGTAGTGTCGTGTGAAATTGTACACGAGTATAGAGTGAGAACGCTTTCAGCTAGGACGTTGATTCGGATGACATTGTAAAGAATTTTAGAAGAACTATTAGAATTCAAAGTTAAACATTAAAAATTTTAGCCGAAATTTATTTAAAAATTGGTATTAAGTTGAAAATTGCTAAAGAAATTATAGATGTCACATACGAGTCGTAAATATGCGTGGAGTTATAAAAACGCAAATTGAGAAAAACTCGCGTCATAGGAAATTTAAAAAAATCTAAAAAGTTCAATTCTGAACAAATGTTGGAGCTGTTTTAAGAAAATATACGGCGCGGGCCTCGACTATGCCATTGTAAATTTTTTTTGTATTATTTCATTTGCTTAGTTCATAGCTTTTAGGCTCCGCTCACAAAAACTCAGTTACCTGTTTCGAAACCTGGAATCATAAATAATTTTCCAGAAACCTTTTGGACAATTATTTGTAATCGGTAAGGTTTTGGTAATATAATCCAACAATTCACGTGGTTGGGAGTCCGTGGGCTTTTTGGCCATCTCTACAACTACATTTAAATAATTCTACGGAAAATCTTAAAAAAAAAATCGGTTCTTGAACATTACAATACGATATGAACCACAATTGCATCCTTTAAATTTATTTTTAAGAATTGATAAAAAAAACATAAGTTGCTATAAAACTTTTTACTGGCTTTTAGTAATATAACGAAATATCGAAGAATAATGTCTCTATTAATCTCCCTTTAAGTTAATCCTAGATTAATATCTATTCAATTACTTATTCAATTTATCTTGGGAGTTAAAGTTTTATCAAGCGCCGTTTTAACCGAAACTTGGTTCAGGGTATTTTAATTACTCTGTCAGTTATTTTTGAACGTAAACATAAATTTAAATCTCATCACTTACCTTTCGCTCGCGGCTCCGCCTGCATTGACTTAGAATAGATTCCTTCATTTCGTATACCGACTGATTACACCCTCAGTCATGATCCTGATCTCTAACCCGCGCTCGATTCTGATCCGGATACTGTTGTCGATGCTCAATCTCGATTTAGGTCATGGTCCGCTTTTGATTTCGAACTCAATCTTGATTTAAGTAAATTCCTATTCTGGAATATTCAGTTTACTTTTATAAAAAACGAATTTCCAAAAAATCTTTATTAGTGGGTAGGGACTCACTAATAAACAATTGTACAAACTATCATTTGACCAAATTTCATTTCGATCGGATATTTAATTTCGGAAATTTCGCGGTGAATAAATCAATGAATTACTTTTCACCAATTACAGACTTATTGCTTTAGTTTTACATCATTTAATAAACTATTACATCAATTAATATCGAGCAAAAGGTAAACTATCGACACATCACATTTCCATTGTGATCGTTGTGTCAGGCTTCATTTACTCCAATACTCGGTCATGCATACCCTCACGCGATCTCTTTCTTTCGAATTGAGCAGCTTAGGCCCTTAAGGCTTTCACGCTGGATCAGTGTGGATCGGGAGCAGTTAAAGACTGTCGTCGCCGACGCGGTGACAGCGTCCGCGACCGACGGCTCTTAACGAGCTCTCCCAGGAACGGAGAAAGGGCGTGGTTTACGACGACTTAACCTTAAAATTTATTGGTCAGTTCGTCCGTAGTCAGGCTTGATGCGGACTTTCTGGTAAGAAGATAATGTTCTGAACGACTGAGTCATCGAAATTCTATAGTAATCAAAGTTTGTTAATATGACGACACATAGAGTACATTACTTGACAACCGTCAAAACTTCACGTAGCTAATCTATTTCACTTTTAACACAGAAACCGTGTCTGTCGTTGAAACATTAAATAAAGATATATGGTTTCGTGGACTTATTGGTAAAGTTATATTAAAGATTAATATTTTGGTTAAATATTTTAGTTTTTTATGTCAAACCGCTTAGGCTGAATACACCGATAAATCAACCAGAGATCTAAGTTTTTCCGACTTCAATGTTATTATTAATGTTATTCAGCTTTCTTGCTAAAAAAAAAGTCTTTATCAGAATTAAAAATACTCTATAGCAGTCAGGAATCTGAATAATACTTTACTATTAGTGACAGAATTTTCAAAATTAAAAAAGTAGTTCCAGAGATCACTCCCTAAATGCAAATTAACAAATTTAAAAACATTACCTTTTAATAATATTAGTATAAGCTAATGACAAATAAATAAATACTGCTAAACACGCACGCGCGCGCGTGCGACAATATAAAAGCAAATTTATATGGCTCTTAAATAAACAAAAAAATAATACTATTTTTTTTAGTCGAATCGAAATCACATATATTTTATCATTTATCTAATCACGTTCCGATTGTGTGCCAATTTTCTTCAAGGTTTGTTAATTTTTTTTTAATTCGTAAAAAGACAAGCAGACACATCAGTCTAACAGACAGTAACCTATAATTTGTGAAATCACATGTACTTAGTGTATACAAATTTTATAAGGATTGGTCAAACTTCTTTTAAGTTGTAAAAAAAACATAAAAACAGACAGTAGCCTAATATTTCATCACGATCGGTCAAACCGTTCTCGCTTTATAAGAATACCTACAGTCAGACAAACAGACAGGCAGATATAAATTTTAAAATTGGTTGAATTCGTGTCAGTTAGTCATAAAACGAAAATCTACCACAAAATTTTACAAAAAAAAGCTGACCAAGAACATGTCGGACCATGCTTATCATAGGTTCGCGAAGCCATTATTACAAATAAATGCAATAAAGACCAAAAAAGGATGTTGTTACACTTGTAGATATAAGCACTTTAATCGCCTATAACTAGAAAACAAGTAGGTATGTCGACTATTACTATTAAACTAAAGTGCATCTGCAAAAGAATATATTTTCATGACGTCTTATTGTTGAGAAGCACAGGTTTTCGGTAATAACTCAAAAACGGTATATCCGATTATGTTCAAAATAATTTTCAATGAAAGTATTTATTAAGCGTTACCTTCACTATTTTTTTTTCATTTTTTATGTTGATAGGGTTTAGAAAATAAAGAGGGGGACCCAATATCTGGTATTTTCGGAGCAATTATTTCTGAAATTATACACATAATCTAAAAAATTGCTTAGAAATGTTATATTATTTTAAAAGAACTGTTGAAGTATATGCCACACGTTGATGTTTGCTGAATAAATTTTTTTTCAGTTTCTGTTGTATGTATGGAGTGCCCCCCTAGAAACATCTATTTTCATTATTTAACTACGAATCCCAAGTAGCGGTTTAAGCAAGTTACCTACACTATAAATTTCATCAATATACGTTTTGTAGTTTTTGAATAAAATGCCTGTAACATACGGATGGACGGACATGACGAAACTATAAATGTTCCGTTTTTTCCTTTTTTGCTCGGAATCTTAAAAATTGAATGTACAGATACGCCACAGATTTATCTAGTACTATATAATTATTTTTTTGGCGTTACTTTTTGTCCTAATTAATTATTGTCCTAATCACTCACACTTCTATAAATCCAACCGGATTAGATTATAATATCTAGTTTTTTGCTATTTTCTGGTCCTGGGACTAAAAGCGTGTCTGCTGATTGCTGTACTATTTGGCGTTTTGGCTTATTGTGTTAAAGTTTGGTTTAACCCGGCGAAGTCTTATAATGTGGGAATCATGTTGCGGTCAACTTGCCTACAGCACCAAAATGGGCCGGTTCGACGTGTAAGATACCACCAGACTCACAGAAAACAGGCATGGTGTAGCAGTTTCCGCTGTTGGCTTTCGTACAGTGAGTGAGGGTTCCGGTGGTCCATTTCTCCTCCATCACTACGCTGTCTCCTCCATCAGCTAACTCCCTCTTTCATCAGATATCCTGTTCTTTTTTAAAAGGCCGCCTAATGACTATTCTAGTGTCGCCAATGTACACGGGCGGTTGTGATCACCTACACACTGGTGGCTCGCATGTTCGTTTGCCCCTTGTAGCTTTATGAAATAAGTCTGTCGCATATACTTTGACTTAGTTGCTTTTTTTTTCTTTGTTCGAACACATCTAACATTTCTTCATTTATTGTTTATCTAAACACAATTTATCATACTGAGCATCGGTTTATATATATATATACCAATCCCATTGCTGATGCTTCTCCTTTTGTTCAACATAAGTATTAACTTTATCAGGTTATTTTTATTATGAACTTTAATTAATATAATTTATTTATTAATAGCCGTATTGTTAAGGTTGAGTACCGCACATCTATGCTGATAACACACATTGTCTCCGCTTCCTTAAAGATTTAGTGAGTAGTCAGACATTGGTTTGGTAGTGAAACCATCGTCCGTGTGTGGAATTTTGGTCGCGCGATGAAACCTCAGAACAAGTATGATTGGTTTTCTTCATTAATAAAGATATATTAGTACATCATTGTACACAACTTTTAATATGATCATATTAGTATTAGAAATTTTAGAAAGTCAAGGCAATATTATCGTACATATGTTATTTATTAATATTTACTTGTTATGAAATAATCTATTTACAGACAATAAATTGATTTTATTTTATAAAATATAACAATTTACTTTAAAACGTTTTTCCTATATTACTTATATCACTGTACACGACAAATGTTGATTTCAGTTTAAGTCATTATTGCAATATTATTAAACTATACTCGGAAATGTAAATAAGCTATTCATGTTATATTAATAAATCGGAACACTTTCCTTATATGACAAACATAGCTTTAAGTAACGACATTAAATCATTTTTTTTTGTGCGTTTATTTAAAATTATTTAATAATTTTAATTTATGCAATTGGTAACTTTCTAAAAGAAATTAAAGACTCAAATATTTTCTCGCCATTTTATATTTATACTCCTTGAGGTGGAGAGAAAGGAGTTACAAATACTTAAGGCACAAAAACTCGCTGCCGCTCGTATGATTAGAACGATGCTGGAGAATTTTATAGGTGTGAAAAGTACGATTGTATAAAGCACCATAACCAAATATTGCCTATAAATATGTGATAATTTAATGTCCAAGTAAATTAAACGTACAACTAAAATAAAACATGCGGGTGCGCGGAATTACGCGGTGAAGATATTTTCGAAATATTTGAGTGAAAAGTAGGTATACAATTTGTGTACAGAAATATATTTAATTCCTTCGAAAAACCATCTCGATAGGAGCGATTCTGCATCTACGCAGTATTATTCTCATATAATAAAAATTTTTGATGTCAAACAGTTTACTGCCGAAACATTTATAAGTAGTGTAATTTCCGATGGATCATCAAATCGGAAGCTATTGGATCTTCACGATTATGGGTGAATTGACCGTAGATTTTTAACTCAAGTCAAATTCGACCACTCGCTGCATGTCTTGAAGAGCACATTAGGTCTTTGTGTTTGCCAACGTATTGGTGAGTCCTAAGCAGTCTACATTCAATTAAAGTTGACACACCGATTATTGAGTTCAACCACTGTGACTAGCGATCGCGCTTCACACCGGTATCTATACTCACTTCCTATCAAAATGCAAATGGTATCGTTTATTGTGGTGTACGGGCTCGCCGCGCACAAACGTGTGCTCAGTTCATATGGCTAATGTGCAGAGTATATAGACAGTGCCATGTAGAAGATAAGCGCTTTTACAGTTTCAGAGGTTTATAAACATTTACATGCGCTTAGATCCACATCAACCTATATATGTTTCAGGTGCAGGATGTATGAGATTCACCTATGAGGTAGAATATATGCTGTTACACAGGCCGCGTGCGGATGCTTGAAAACGTGTGTAAGGCAAATATCCAACTTCATTTTTAAGCCGTATTGAGGGCAATGATTAGACTTAACAATCGAAATGATGGTACCCACATACGAATCACCTTCTAAAGCGCAGCGATGCACGATATAGTTGTTAACAATTTAGGTCAGAGCAGCTATTCGTTTCTTGACCTTACCGTGTTTAAACTCGTTAATTACTATCAAGACATTATTGCCACACAGTGACGACAATAATATTGATACAGATATATATTCATTGTTATTCTGTATAAATATTATAATTATATATATTTAGCGAGATCGGTGTTGTCAATTGTCCAACTACTGAGGTATACTTTCCCATCAATTCAAGACTGCACGTTTTGAACTTTAAGCAACGTCCGATAGTTGATAGCGAGTGAGGGATCATAATAAACTTTTTGTCACCAATGTAATGTTCGGCATTAGACGTCTTAAGTATCTACTAGCAGAGCATCTGCTTTGCTAGGCACGTGGCGACAGATTTAATTTGACTCAAGTTAAAAACTCATTAACCAATTTGCTTGTGCTCAATATTGAACACGATAGCTTCTGATTCGAAGTCAAAACTCTTGATCTCTTAGCGACTACCGCTGGATTAGTATGCTATTTAATTTTGGGGAAGTATATTATAACTAAGAGTCACCAGCCCGCTTCGCTGAGCGTACGTTTAAATTTAGCATTTTTTTTTTAATATTCAGATGTAATCGCAGTTTTGCTCCCATGGATATAGAATGAATTCCATTATTTTCTGTATCTACCGATTTTTCTGTCACTTTTAAACAAGATCATTATCCTGTTCTCGATGTCAATTTTGGTTGAACTGTTGGATACGGTCTCCGTCCCGCTTTAGATTCCGACACAGAACCATTATCCATCATCAAACGATATGGCGGGCTGCAGTGGGTGATTAATAAGATAAATAATTACGTTAAGAAAAAGAGTATGAAAGTAAATATTGGTAAAACTAAAGCGATGGTGTTTGAAAGGGAAGAAAGCATGACTGAATGCGATATACTTATAGAAGATGAAAAAGTCGAACAAGTGAAATAGTTTGTATACACAGGTAGTCTGCTTATAAATGATAGTAAACATGACAGAGATATCGATAGGAGAGTGAATGCGGGAAATAAAGCGAATGGGGCCTTGCTCGCTAAAATTAATAGTAAAAGCGTTTCACGACAAGCTCACTTGGCTATCCATAATGGGGTCCTAAGGCCTACGCTTATGTATAGTAGTAAAAGCCAGGTATAGCTGAAGAAAAATGAAAGTAGGATTAATGTAGTGGAGATGCGATCACTGTGTAGTACGTGTGGAGTGTCTCGGAAAGATAGATGTAGAAACAGTGATGTTGAAACAGAGTGGTGTGGTTTGAAGGAAGATGTAGTTAATACAGTAGAAATAGGTATGTTGCGGTGGTTTGGCCACGTGGAAAGGATGAATGCAAGTAGACTGACAAAACAAATCTATAAAGCGAATGTGTGTGATGGAAAGGTCGGTAAGGTTCGCCCTAGAAAATACTAAATAGACCATATTGGTGGAATATTAAAAAAGGGTCAAATTTTAAGCACCCGAAACCAATGAGCTTGCATGAAAGGATTGATGGTTGTCAGTGAGGCAAAAGAGATATGCAAAGATCGTAAAAAATTGGAAATCTATAGTTTCTGCCTACCCTTCTGGAAAATAGGCTTCAGCGTATATTATTTTTATTAAAGTCCTAATTATAATCCTTCAGCGCATAACAAACATCCAAACAAACATATTTTTATTTTAGGAATAGCAAATAACAACTACAGAAGATTCCATGTCGAATGGTCAAGTACCAACAATAATCCGTCTAGCTGTTAGTTTATGACAAACATCCACACAAATATACTTCATTTTTTTAATATTATGATTAGCCCTATAACTATCCATAGACAATTCTGTATCGAATAGCCATTGTCCCATGCCGATACGTTTAGTAGTTTTTGCGTGATGCGCTACCAAAGAAAACCATTTTCATTATATATATATAGCAAGCATCGCAAAATTCGCGCAGCTAAATTGTATAATTATATACAGTTACACAACTTGAATTGAAGTTGGGTTAGTTCAGCGGTTTCCTTTTTGGCCTACAAAGAGGCTAGAAGATCGAGTTCTCTCAGAATTCCAAATCCGAATAGAGTTCATTTGTATTCATAGCTCAAACATGTTTCAAAGTACTTAAAGATATTTCGAAACTGTCTTTTACGTGTATATAGTTGGAGCACCAATCGACTTACAGGCGGTTCTACTTTCTGAAACCTAACTACGACTCTGAGAGATATGAATGTATATAAAACGTAGACGGTCGTGTATGTGTCATATGAACGGTATGAAAAACTTTAATTCTAATAATGAGATTTGAAATCGAAAATTAAAATAAATTTAATAACTCCCCTTCGTAAATCTTAGGCAAAAAACGGCTGATAACAGTGAATAACTATATCGAACTTATACTATATCATTCCAGCTTTGAGACATCCATTGCATATAAACCGCTCTCATAATCTAAAATCTCTCGCTTCTACTATATACTATTTTTTAACGAATTTCAACCATAATGAGGTTACCTTAACGCTTCTTTAATGTGATTAAAGAATTAAATATCCAACCACTGATTATCATTATTTCAGTCGACGAAGTATAGCAGGCTTCTTCTAAGCGGTCCAAGTTATTTTCCTCGTACGATCAAAGGGTCGGCGTAGAGTAGTTTGTGAGGACGTCGGCTGAGTGATAGATGACTCCGGAAAGTCGATAGCGTGTTTCACTAGCCCGTATCAAAAGGGTTTTCCTTTATGATGGGTCTCGATTCCATGAAGAGGGTAAGTACACTGCACCTTCTTGTTCAATATTAATAAGCTACGCTACACCGATAAAAAAATACAGAGATGAGAGAACATATATTGTTTTTTAGTTAGAAAAATAGATATTATCAAGAACCGACTTACTTTTGTCTGCGGCTCCAGTCGCGTGTAGGGATGTTGATCAATATTTTCATTCACTAATAAAACCTAGCTCCAGAACCTGATTTTGAAACCTATACAGCCTGATCGTGATTCTATTTCCGGCTTCATTTTTTTTGTATCACTCTCTCTTTCTCTCTCTTTTTTTCTCCTTCGATACCGTTTTCACTGTCCTTTAACCTGTTTCTCAATTTTTTTTCCTTCTCCTTTTCTTCTTAATCCTTATCTTCTTTTTCAACTTTCTCCTCGTCTAGCAAAGCGATCATATAAATATATATTTTTATAATGTATGTATTCCAGGAATATACCACGAATAACTAGATACTTAAATATTTATAATTAATATCTATATTTTCCTAATATTCATCCTGAGCATGTATACACTTACTCATAAGTTTAAATTATTTGATACATACCTTTAACTTCCCTTTTTCAGATTGCTCAGAAACTTCGAAATTATAGACAGCCACTATTTTTTCCTTGCTCTCAAATTTCTTTCTTTTCAATTTTTCTTTGATTTTTCAACAAAAGTAAAAATCGCATGCTGGTAAGTCAGGAGAATATGATGGGTGAGGTAGAATATGTACATTTTTTTTGAATTAAAGAATCAATTATTCTGACGGACATGTGCAGCGTGACGTTGTCGTGATGCCAAAAAAGGTACCAGATTTATGTCTTGTGATCGCCTGACACATCAAGATGATAATACTAGTCAGGCACAAACTGTCACACACAATTCAGAATTAACTATATTGATATACTAGCACCAGAATAGCAATATGACCGATCTTACAAAAAAACGTAGCGACCATTTGTTTCAGTGTCCCTTGCGACGATGAAATTTTGTAGATGTTGGCTCATTGTCAAAGCACCATAGGGTCAATTGTCGCTTTGTTTTGGGGGTCGTAATTGTACAGCTATGTTTATTCACCGGTAAATGTATTGTGTATTGTATACGCTTTCTTTTTTAAATCATTTTTGAATATATCATTAAACAACCTGTATTTACGATGGTGTATAACTGGCCAGTATCAAATTATTGATTACTTTTGGCTTGCCCCTTGCACATTCATATAGTATATGTAGGACGTTATGTACTATAGAAATAATGCGTCGTATCGATGGACGGGCGTTCGGCGAAGTTGGAAAGCGATTGAATGAAAAAAAAATGCAGACGAAATGAGAACCTCGTCCTTGTTTCTTTTGAGGCCAGTTAAAAAGAGCTGCCGATAAACAGTATTAATGCACCTGAGCTTATGTTACCGTTATAATAACACTAATGATTTTTTATGTTTTATCGATGTTTCTTTCGATGACTTACAATTGCCTAATGCAATGTATCATACATGGGTTCAGCACCCAAGGATCACTTTCGTTTCCATCTCTGATGATTATCTTATGGTATGCGTTGGTACGTAATATTTGTGACCACGCCAGTTTTACGTCCTATAATTTAATTTATTCTCGACCTTGACCCACTACACGTTATTCAATAAACACACACAACCAGTGTAACATGAAACACGACCGAGTAATGGTGATTGTCTCATCAAAAAAGTTTTGTTTTATAAAAAAGTATTAAACGTTTTAGAATTTACATAAACGTTCGCCAAATTATGGCGGGAAATGTTGACGATTATCTCGATGTACAACCACAGCTTAGGATAATTTTCCTCAGAATTATATTCTACAAAGTTTTATTTTATACACAACGTTAACATTCTTGTATTCCTTATTTTGTTTTATTTTTATATAACATTCCAGCTTCTCATTTTTTTATCTAACCAAGTGCTAGTAACGTGTGCTATATTAATACTATAAGTAAGCTTATATATAAGGTTTCTTGTAAACCCCTGTAATGATTTCGATGAAATTTAGTATTCATATAATGTTTTACTTTCCAACTCAATCAAGATGGGTGTTATTTTTGAGAAAATTAGTTTTCACGTAAATATTTAAATACTTTCAGCGAAGCAGTTCTTACGTGTATTGATCTCATATAAAGTATTCTAACGATATACGATACGTGTTTGGATAAAGTTTTACTTTCAAAGTTTATCCAGATATCTGTCTATTATTGGAAATGAGTATAAGTAGTTTTTCTCGGGTGAAGTTATCACATTTCTTACGGCAATCACGAACGGCGCCGAGCAAATATCGCTCGTTCTCGTACTGTGATTTAAATCCGCAAAAATAGAAATTGGATTTGCGATAAATTGCATGGATTGAATATCTTTATTTGTTTTTTTTTTATATAAAATTTTAACGAGAAATGTGCATTTAAATGCTCATTTTATGTATAATTATCAATCTAAAACGAAATTTTCGTTTTACTTCGCGTTATGAAAATTTAAAACTACCGAAAATTCAGATTACTCACTTAATTTTTAGAAAATACAACAGTAACAGAAGTTTCATAATTCCTAGAACCGATATCTCTTTAGTATCGATATAAAATAGGCAAAAATTCCCGTGGTTCTTGATCGATGAAATATCTGCTTATATTTTTATGTTTGTATAGAACCCTCAGGGCGTAAATTGGATTTGCACTTGTCTGGTGTTTTCGTGTTATTATCTATACTTTATGCCCATATACGAAATGTGAAAGTAACTTTTTTTGTTACCTTTTCATGGATAATTTAGATGAAATTCTGTATGAATTCTGTTTGAATCTTGAGAAAAAGAATTGGCTACTTATTAAAAGATTTTTTATTAACATTATTGATAGAGCATTATTGTATGTATTGTATAAAAATCCTGCAATGCATAATTGACAAAAATACAATATTTTTCAATATTTCTTACAAAAACATACATTTAAATCAAAATACACTTATTTATTTATTATTGATTATCATTTAATAACAATTACGTTCCTGGTTGTCTTTTTTCATTCGTCAACCTTCAACTATAGTTCTTTCCGAGGCGTATTGTCATCTACTGTCCAGATACTTTCCATTTTAAATCTTATATCCTAGATCAAATCCATGGTAATTGACTAACTTGGATATTGCATCGTTAACTTTAAATTGTAGCAAAAATTTGATAATTTTCGGTGGAGAGGATAAACGAGAATTCTCTAACCGGCGAGGGCTTAATAAGCAAGGACGGAAGGCATTCGCCAACGCGGCGTGCTGATCCTGAGGTTTGCTTCAATGTATTCCGTTCTCGTACCACCGACACCGGCGTCGATTTCTTTGGAACTTTACAAGTCAGCCACCCAAGCTAGGTAATTGACGAGAAAAATGGCCGCCTCATTTCCGACGGTGGGCGACGAAATTCGGTTATTCCAATAAATAAATCTTTTAAAATCGATCAATTACTGAGGCTTCATTGAGGACATGAAATAAGAATAAGACATATTAAATCAAAGGAATGACGAGAATCCATCGATACCGAAAAAATACTGATACAACAACCGTGTTTAATACGACTCTACACGCTATCGAAAGCGATAAACGACGTTCAAATTGATTGCCTATTAATTTTTGAACGTTGTTCGAAGTACTAAAAATAGAAAAAAAAATGTGCGTTTTAATTCCTACACGCGACGGGAGTTTATTCCTTAGGGACGATTTTCTAGGAATATATACGATAGGTGAGGATAGATAAAGGAGTATTTTACAATACTGAAAGCAAGTACTTTTATTCGTACTTACAGTAGAAATTCGATTAACCGGACTAATTGCTGTCGTTAGGCATCCGGATAATCGAATCTATGAAGAAAAGCGGGTTTTGTGCATATGTTGACTTTTCGATGAGGAGCAAAGATATCTTATGGGTCCCGTAGCGTTAGCGCCAACTAATATTGTTACTCGCTGTCTGCTAGTTTTACATCTTGGAGCTGAATTCTCTCGCCTAGAAGCTAAAGATTTTAAATGTAATGACTTCCAGTTTAATCCGGTTTCATCAGCATTATAAACAAAATCCAAGTCACAATTATTTTGATTCGATTTCTTCTTGAAATCGTCTTTAAAAAAGTTTTCTGCATTTACATTAGCTGACATTTTGTCACCTTGTATTTCCAATTTACGAATTCCATGGCGAAATTTAAATCTGCACTACCATCCATTACTTGCAACAAACGATTCATTGCCATCTAATTTTTTATTTAACCGTAATGCTTTTTCACAGAGTAAAGGACCAGATATCGGTTGCCCAGTTGATCGTTTTTGTAAAAACCAACAATACAAAGCGTTTTCTAAAAGTTCATTTCGGTTTCTTCATCGTTTTCCGATGTTTACTCCCGTCTTCACTATCTAATTTCCAGGCATACAGCAAAATTGAATCGGTATTCTTCTTAATATCACTTAACGTGGATGTACCTACACCATACTTATCAGCTAACTAACCTGTTTCTCTTTTTTTAATAATATTTATTTTGTCTTTAAGAGATAACACCACTCTCTTCTGCTTTGACATTTTTAAATATGTAGACGTGATACGCACGTCAGAGCGGAGTATTAATTTCTAACTAAACCAATAAATAGACGCGTGGGCACTGATCTCGAGGGGCGCGGGCGGGGGTAATGACAGTTTTGACATGATCATGCTTGCATAAATTCGACTTGTAGATATTTCATATATTGGTCATGGTTGGTAGTCCGGATAAAGGCGAATCCGTATAAATGAGGGCCAGATAATCGAGTTTTTACTCGAGTTTCTACTGTATTTATATTGATTTGTGAAAGTACTTTAAATAATAAAACGCTGAAAATTCAAAACTCCATATTAAACAATTTATAACAATAGCAAAAATGCTCAATACTATATGCATTCAAAGCTTAAGTGATTTAAGTTCAACATAAAAAATCCATGAATCAAGCATTGGAAGAAAAATACGCACGTTCTGTGTAAGATACGCGAATATGTTGCATGGTAACAACGATCTCACTATTCATAACACTCGATTTCATGCCCCATTTAATTTTCGTACCGCGGGATATAAATAAAAATCGTTTTGTAAGGAATAAACACAAATAATATTTGTCTATTTAAAATTGAAGTCCGGATAATAAAATATACTTGGCCTAAGAGTAAACCGGACTACTTTTTGACAAATATTTCAAGCTATTAACTGCTTTTTATAGGTACAATTAAAGATACAAAACGTTTCCATGCGTCCGATGCGAATTGTAAATAATCGTGCATAAATATTAATTTTGCAGCGTCGCATTTATGTTGGGTTTTTCCCAAGTGATACATCGATTCAATTGGATTGAACGCATTACGACGAATGGCACGACAGAATATTATGTTAAACTAAACCAAAAATCTTATTCTTTAATCCGAAGACATAATTTTGGATTTTCATAAAAGTCATGACTGTTATTCCGAAATCTTTTTAACTTGGGAAGAAATGTTACATTCTTACATAAGGGTCATAATATCACATGATATATGTATTAGAACATTTCTTGCCGAGTCAAAAAGATTTTGATAACAACTTTTATGAATTTAAAAACAAAGCTCTTTTCGCGTCTCTGAAAATGATATATATTTCAGGTGGCGCAAAATATCGACTATTTTTTCTCGTATCTCCTATGACATCTTTATCGTAATAAAAGCTTTCTCTAAAGAGCGTTTTTTTACAACTTTTTGATCGTAAAATTATGTACACAAAAAATACGTTTTTGTAATGATTAATGTATTTATTTTTAGAGGTCACTCTACTTATCTTCATATGAATATTTAAAGGTAGCTGTCGCACAGTCGCTTGCACATGGCCACGCGTCGCCACATCGTACACACTACTACCTATGGACTGTATATATCTTCAGTATAGCGTGGCGGCCCGTCGCCACAACGTACATATTACTACATTTTAATTAATATGATTGTATTTTTGATTGATAATCGATTATTAATAATCAACTATTAATTATTACTGTGACAAGCAATTGTTACATTAATATCGTCAGAGGAAACATCGAATATAACTATTACTGAAGGCACAGATGAAATGAATTAAGTTGTGGCGACTTGAAATTAATATTGGATTTTTGTATTTAATGAAAATAAATGTTTATTAAATAGTCATCATTTTCTGTAAAATATCGTTATATTTAATTTTTCCATTATCCTATATTCAGTTCCTGTCGTAATCTCGTCTTTAATGCATATTACTTGTGCAAACTCGATATTTCACATCTGCCTGGTATCCTGTGACGGCTCACATTTTTTTTTATTTTTATGTGGTTGCGGGATTTTCAAATAAATAAATAAAATAAAAAAATTGAGCGCTAGAGTTATGCCGTGATCAACTTGATTGCAGAACGAAAATGGACCTGTTCGACCGGTGAGACTGATACAGACCTGAGATAGCAGCTTCCTCTGTTTTGTTTCGTCCAGTGAGTGAGTGTTCTGCTAGACCACTTCCCCCTCCGTCACTCCACTCCCTTTCGATCAATCCCCTTCATCAGATATCCTATTCCTACCCAAGAGGCCGACAACGCACCTGCGATCCCTTTTAGAGGTTACAAGAGGTCACGGGCGGCGATACCCACCTAATCTCAGGCGGCTCGTAAGGCCGTTTGTCCTTCAACGATTCTATAAAAACATAAACACTATTTAATATTAAAAAGTGACTGCACTGTCAAAATACAAAATTTTAGAACTTTTTAAAATAACTCATTACAGTTATCTCCTTTAGTGTACTCCGCTTATTATTAACTACAATATACATTGTGTGCGTCTTATATGAAATACTTAAAAGCCAACCAAACCCAATTAACATAACAAATAATACAATAAACATGGATCTAATTTGAAAACATGTTTTGCACATGTTGGACGGGCGGAACTTGACACGTGTTGTTATGTTGAGCAAGGAAAAACCCAACAAATCTAATTCTATTTTCGTTCCTTGCAAACGAATCAAGAATTGTAGTTATTTCTGGTTTAGTTCTATTAAAGTAGAACGCTCGTAGTCTCGAGTCATTGGCGATCGCCATGTTATATTGAATTTTTAAGATACCTATTTTGCAATAAATTATTTCTTCTTATTGTTAGTATTAAACAAAATATCTTTTATTGTTTAGTCATAGTTTGTAAACCGCATACTTATATGTTAGGTTGATAAAAAAGGTTTTTCATATTTTATACGTAAAAAGTTGCAGTAAAATCTCTTTGGTTGTGTTGTTTTTATCTGGCTAGTTTTGATACCAATAAATAGACGATATTTTAAAAAATTAAAAGTTAAAACGGTGTCCCGCCATTTTTTTTTTTGTTTTTCTGTCCGCCGAAATAAATGAATCTAACGTAGAAGTTTGATACATTTTGAAGTTTCATTATAAAATTTATATGTAGTTTAAATAAATGTTCATAATAATATTTGTGCATTTTACCCAAAGCGATATTTTATTTTAACTATGCGACAAACATAAAATATGTATTCGTCTTTCTTCAGTATCTAAAATATGTGCTGATTATAAACTTGTGGCGTCTTAATGTTTAATGACTTGTCAAGGCTCATAGTGCCAATAGTGACGTATTCAAAATATGAAAACAATCCAAATGAACCTAGACTCAAACGGCTTGGTATTAGCTATAGAAGCTTTATACTATTCATCTCCTGGCTCCATGATCATGAACTATGGTACTAAATCATTGTGTTCTCAACTGAATCACATAAGCTTTCAAACTTATATATCGAAATTGCAGTTAGATTAGAATCTACTTCCAATATCTAATCTACACAGTTTGTTAATTGCATACATTATAATTAAAATCAAGGTTACATATAATGTAAAAAATAGTGGTAAAATAAAAAAAAAATTAATGAGTAAGCTATTTAAATTTGTATAAAATAAAAGAAAATAAAAACTTATTTAAATTTGGATTTATCGCTGTGCACTAAGTAATGATTTATACTTATTTAACCTTTATCTTGTACAACCTTTATTTTGTACATCAGATTATATTAAGTATGTACCACATGATTTTTATTCGTTATTTGTCCTTATTTGTACCGTTCGGTGCCAATGTCGTGACTTGCGCTGGGCTATCGTGGGTGACCTTTATCGTTTGCAATTTTAATGCGTTTGCTTGCGGTTTGCATTTAGCATGAAAAGGAGAAGATTTTTTTTTGCATATATCAGTCATCTAATACGCACAAGCTCGTTTCATTTGCTGTAAATTCTTTGTAAATAACAATGTAGAAGTGGTTAGAATAGGTTATCATTTTGAGAACAATAATTGTTCATTGGTTGCCTTTTGGCATGATTTGTTTTATTTTACCGGTAAAATATGGGTTTTTGTACATTTTAGTATAAAATTTATTGCCTGAATGGAAGAAATAACACATTTACACAATTAGTTAGAAGGATTGTCACAGTTCTTTTTCTCAGGGTCCATGGTAGAAATCCTAAGTGGCAAATCAATAATAATATACTTGATCTTAAGCTTAGAATTTTTCGCTTAGGGAAAAAAATAGCTATTTTGAAATACAGGAGATCATTATCGAGACTAGACGAAAATCTCGTAACGTTCGATGAAAAAAAAAAATAGGAAATTTGAAACTTAATATATTCACTGAAGGGACAATTCTAATTTATTACTAGTAGTTCTGGTCATCCACTCATCCGTCCATCAGATATTTTATTTATTTTTAAAAGGCTGGCAACGCACTAGTGAATGTCCTAGGGTTGCGCGTGCCCATGGGCGGCAGTGATCACTTACTTTTTGGTGGCTCGTACGCTCGTTTTCCTATTAATATGCTTTAACAAAAACACTTATTTTGAACTTTATTTGAAAATTACAAACGTCACATTAAAAAATATTAGTAGTTGCAACGCAACACGCTATTGTTACTGTGGAAGGTGTTGAGATGCAAAAATATCGATGGATTTAGACTTGGCCTTGTTTAGTACAAAAAACACCTCAATCATTAAATTGGTACACGTGCCATGTTTTAAAACCGGCGAGAGTCTACCTCTTGGAAAAGGTTTTTACGCACATCACGAAAATCAAGTTGAACACTTAATTATGGTTGTCAACTATAAAATACATATGTGTTTTTTTTTAATATAGAAGTGGGATTGGAGAATTAAAAAAAATAGTCTTATAATTTGTAAAATTGAAAATGAACATTTTCAATGATCGTAATATGTAATTACATATCAAATCAGTATAATCTTTGTTTTAAGTAAGATTTTTTCTAACTTATCATTTATTTATGTACCCTTTTCATCGTTAATAAAAGAATGACAATAGAAATCATAACAAAAGTTTCGGTCAGTGACTTGCATAAGAAGCGTAAAAACCAATCCAGCAGTAAGCATCGTCAACAAACAGTGCAGTGATTCACAAAACGTGCAAATACGTGGGATACGTTCTCTTACCCAGACTGGATGACGTCATGCAACTCCCGTCCAGCGGCGTCTGCGTCGATGCCATAGCCATTAAAAAGGACTACAACTGTCTTTGCAATTTGTTATAATGATTTTAAGCGATTTCTAAATGTTCTTGATGCTGTTTGCATGTTTACTTTTATATTTGTTATTTAAATTTATCTTTATTTTCATTGTCATTTACATACTTCGCTTTCGTCACATTTATATGTTTACTTTCACATCTATTCAATATACCATTGTTCCAGTTTTTTAAAAGGCGTAGAGTTAAAATTAAAAAAGTACTGAACAATCGCGAATTGAACTCGCACCCTGAGGGTTCGTACAAAATTAGTTACTTATGTAGATATTTAATTCATCAATAGTATTAATAATTTTATATGTTTTCTATAGTTATAGTGGCGAGATATTGTTCCCGGAAATTCCCCAATATTATAACTTTTTTACAAAAGTTTATCTAGTTATTTAAAAATATCCAAATTTTCGAAAATCTAAGGTATTCATACGATGAAATTCAAAAATGTTATTTCATGCAGTGATCTAAATCACAAAAAATCCTGCAACAGGATTTTTTTGTAACAGGACTTAGGTATTAATTAAAAAAATACCTAAGGGATTTCAAATGAATGTATAATACGGTGAAGAGCAAACAAAACTTTTACCTAGAATGGTTTCTATCCTTCTCACCTTCTAGAATTTCATATGATAATTATTATTCCAATCTATACTAATTATAAGTTTTATTATTTCATTGCGTTTAAAGAAAAAATCAACAAAAGTGTATGCTACCGAACGAAATGCTCGTTTCTATGAGACTCGTAAGCCCATGTATATTAATATGATCTGTCGTGCGGCGAAAAAGGCGTTGTTATGTATATATACCAGTTTAATTATGATAAATGAAACAGTTTGTGGCAGAGTCGCGATACAATAACTTGTGTTTTAAAAAATATTTACGTACAGCTTAAGGAGCATCTAAAGTTGTTATTTTCTGCATCTTAGTTCTACATTGGTGAGTGTTGATTTTAATTTCATATTGAAAATAGAATATGAATCAGGTTGTATGTACTGAGTAAAAATGTAATACGATCCGTATGTCCGACTTAAATTTTTTGCCTCCATATCCATATAAAAATATATTACAAAAAATCTCTTAAAAAATGATACTAACCATTTATTTTGCATAAAAATTAATACGTTCGTGTTATTATACAATTCCAGTTTTTCGCGAAGTGTGCTAATTTTGTTTTTTTAGGGTTTAATATGTCAAAATATTATTTAATACATCGCATATTTTATTAAAATAACTGGCTATCTCGTTAGTTCTCCGACTAGCAGTAATTTGGAATAATTTATATATTTTCATTCTCGAAGTAGCATTATTTAAAACTTAAAAAAAATTAGTTTTAAAATTTAGTTGAAAATAAGGGCGGCCAAATGCCAATCAGCTTTGTGTGGAGAGAGTTACATTTTTTAAATTGAGTTAAATTTGTTTGTGCTAACTAAAAATAAATCGCAGCATAACTTCGTGTTATTGAAATCTGACCTAAATTTATTTGGAGTAACTAAACAACGCTTTACAAAATAAAAAAATAAATACAAATAAATATCTAGGCTAAAATTTGAACCCAATATCTTCGAATAAATAACTTAAAATAGAATTATTGTTATCCATTTCTAGACTAAAAAGTTATTAGTTCACAGTAAAATTGAGCAAACATTTTATAAACATTTTCTTTTTATGGGTATTTTCCGTTTTTCCTCAAAAATGGAAGACTTATGGTTTTTGTTTAGGTTTTTGTGTAAAGCACAATATTTTATACATAATATGTTTTTTTTAATTTTGAGTTGAGTACTTTCGATCACGATAAGAGAATGGTCGATTCTCGTACGTTTTCTTTAATTCTTTTAGATTAAAAATAATTTATTATTTTATAAATGCGAACCTTGTCTTAAATTCATTTATTTACAAGATTCATTAGAGCTTGGAACATCTAAATTTGTACGTCTACCAAATTGCAACTTCTTTCAATCGGAGAAAATAAATTTGACATACGGACAGATAGAGAGTGATACAGTGAAAGTTTAGTTTCTTCGCAGGTTGTACGGAACCTTAAAATTGATAAATATCGCCAGACTCTTTATATTTGGTTATCCTTCGAAAAACATTAGCTAATAAAAATCGATTTTAAAATTAATAAAATTTACAGTCGACAGATTTTCAAAAAAATTTCAGAGCATCCGAATTCGTTAAAGTTAAAAAAGTTGCGATGTTAGTACAACCAGCGAGTTTCCATAAAACATCAAATTAAATTGTTTTGTAACAAGCTACAGTTTGTACAGAAATGCTAATGAAAGTTGTTAAAGCCGCACGTTCCCGCCGACACTTCTTTACTGCGAAGTCGGGCAACGGAAATGATTAGGACTCTCGAGTAGAACTTTGGAGGCGGCTGTGCCAGTACGGCTAATTTTTGTTTGGGGTAACTTGATATCACGAATTTGTTGCGGTCTTTGTTGCGGCGCATACGCGCAAAACCGTATACGCATTATCATTTACGTTTTAATGTCTAAACTCGTGAACAGAATTATTTCTATTGAGGGAACGAAAACAAAATACAACTTATATTCTTCTTTATTTAAGTATAACTAGTGTTATTAAAAAATATAGATCATTCAAGAAAAGAAAAACAAACTTTTATTAAAGTTGTAGTATATTTATTTTTAATTTTTCCAGAACAAAATGACCACCATCTTCTATTCTCTACTCATCCTATCAGTCGCAACGGTATCCATGTCTCAGAGGCCCTTTTACGCGGGTACCCGTTCCATCGGATATCCGGAAGTCCAAATCGCATCTCTTGCGAACAGGTTCGGCAACGACCAGCCACTGCCTCTGGAAGCTAGAGGGGATCCGATCCTCGTCAACAGAATCAACCAGATGCCGGTGGACAAGCAGCCCTTCTGGTACATAAACAGGATGCACTACGACAACCTGAGGAGGAACCCACAAACTTGGCAACCGAACCCCAATTCCTTCGCGAACGTAAACGGATAAATGTAGTTGCAAGAATGTCGTCGCTGAATACGATAAGCTGTGACGTATATAAATATTAACAATGTGTATACACATATTTTACGCACCAAATTTATATATGTTTAAAATTAAACTAATGTAGCTTTATGTAACGTAATGTAAAAGCATCCTAGTCAAATAAAACACTATGAAAAACCAAAATCAACAACACTAGAATTCGTTTATTTGCTTATGTGGTGGTTTGCTTCATGAGACATTAAATCAATGACAGAGAATCAAGTATTCTCTATTGTTTTTTTATTCCTTCTGTCGCATATACACAGAATTGTAAAATACAGACTTTCGCAAAAAACGTACTTTTATATTCGACAAATAAAAATGTATGTATAGTGGTTATTTGCTGCTTGAATTAATTTCCCATAAATTTTATTCGTTTTAAATAACACTTGAATTTTGGACAAATCTAGTCGACGAAATATGCCATACTAATATGTTAAGTAGTTTGTTACATAAATGTTTAATTTTATTTTTAACGATACTTCGTTGGTTAAGAATTTATAATATTATTATATTACATGAATAAATTACTTAAGACTTATTAATTCTTGTATTGTAAAGATCATACATATTTTGACTTTAGTAAAGCTCTTCCTAAACATTTTTTCAAAAAAGTTCAAGGCTTCGTCTTAGCTTGAAGGAAGTGTCACAAATTTTATCATGCTGTTCGTTTGTCTTTAAGATATATTTGTCTTCTGAATGATCTATGTAAATCATTAAATCAAAGCATTTATTACTGTCTTAGAAAGAAAAATAATGAGTATTATTTGTTCCCTATAAACTTTAAAAAGATCTGAGAAATGGTTGACTCTATAGATTATTCCTAAGACTACTCGCTGTTTTTGAGTTTGAAGCACTCGAAAATATATTAATATTTGTACGCTCATAAATGTAGTTTTATATACGTTTTTGTTTCATTTTATAATTAATAATAATGAAACGACAAATAATTTAGAAAAAAATCTAAAAAACGATTGACCCTGAAGGCTATCCCTAAAACTTCCTGCAGTGTCATTTGTCGATTTGTTTTTGAGCTCTTTGAATATCAAAACATACTTGTCTATAAAGTTTTTCAAAATTTTCTTAGTGTGTAAGCTTAAAAATCCGAACTATGGCTAACCTTTCAGGCCTCTCTTGACACTTTGTGCTATTTTCAAGCCCAATGTGATCAAACATATTGATATTAGTAAATTATAATACTTTTTTGAGCTCTCTTAGCTCAAAAACATAATTATAGTATGTTTTGAGCATTTAAAATTCAAAATTCTCTATTTCTCTTAAAAACATTTTGATAATGCGAATTTGATTCGATATAGAATTTTAATTTTTTTTTAAGAGAAGCTGTATTTTTTTTTTTTTGATATCTCTTGATCAAATTAATCTATTTTGATTGAAGTAGCGACAATCGACGCAGGTTTTTAAGTTCTATAAAAGAGTTCAGAACATGCATTTAATTAAGTGCAAAATATTGGAATTTTTTGAAATAATCACTTTTTGCGATTTTTTTCGTTCACGATATCTCACGAACGAATCAAGCAATTTTGACCGGCCTAACGGTGATCGACGTGTTTTTTTAATGTTATGAGCTGATTAGTTTTTGAAATCGATTGATAAAGTCGTTTAAAAGTAATAATAAAAAAATAATACTAAAAAAATTTCTTTTATAGTTTTTTTTTAATTTCTTGGAATCTATCAATTCAAATTGGTTTAAATTTTTAGGAAATCTAAGTTTGATAGAATTCTTGGGAATGTTAAAATTTGGTTCCAATCGGTCAAACCGTTCAAAAGTTATAAGAGGTTCACACACACACACACACACGCACACACAAATATAGACATATAGAAATCATCGTAAAATCGTCGGAGGAGCTTCCTAGAACCTCAAAACGTTAAGATTTGATGAAAGCTCGATTTTCAAAAAACGAGGTAAAACCAATAACTTCCCGATTTTCGAAAATTTTCAATTTTCTTAGCAGGAAGTTAAAAAAGTGTATTGAAAAACAATGACTTGTTCTTCTAATGAAAAAAGCCATACGATGGGAAAAGTCATTTTTTTCTCTGAAACGACCGTGTGTATAACACGCCTGTGTTCATATTTAAACCGCTTGAAGGTGAGATAAGTGAACTAATTTTAAACTTAACACACACTAGCGCAAACGCAGCCGCACACGCGCATGCGCACGTGCACTCATCGCACGCAAGCAATTGAAAGATCGATTAAAAAAAAAATATTTTTGTGTTTAAAAAGATTGGCTTATGAAAGTGATCTTTGGTTTAGATTAAGAACGTTGCGTTGAATGTTGGCTTGTTGAAATCGAGTATATTGATCCATAGATAAATTTACTCAAAAGTTTTCAAAAAAATGTTTTTTTTTTTAAATAACTTAGATTTCATGGTTTTTAAAATGCAAATATTTTTAAAGCTCGAATGCTGTAAAACTGCTTCGAAATACTATAAGTCTTGTTTGAATCGTGTTCAAACCTTGTTTGATTTATGCAAAAATATGTTTATGTATTATTTGACAGATTGTCCGAAAAATAACAATCAGGTAATTTTTTCTGCCTCTAAATAATTTTGAAGGAGGTCGCTGGTGATTTTGATTTCTAACATGGATTCAATAATTTTTTCGAGTTCGAAAGATTCAAAAACATTATTGGTCACATTCTTAAAACAAAGCGGGAAATTTTGAAGCTTGGTGACAACAAAAAAACTGGCAACAAAGGATGCTAATACTCCTTTTTCCAGGCACTTAACGTATGAGTAGTATGAAGTGAAATGTTTATTTTGATTCTTACGTTTCGCTTATTTGTTAGTACGATTACTATAGTAGTGCAAGGGTACTAGTATAGGGTATAATATAGGGTAAGGGTATAGTAGTACAAGGGTACTCTTGACACCATTTCAATCCCAGCTATCAACACCTTGACGGTCGCATATAGTTTATCTTTGGATTATTGTGTTATCATTTTTGTCCTTAGCACTTCTTGCACGTGCTTAGAACGGTATTTTCAATTTATATTGTATGGATTCAGTATCCGATCGAATGCACAGATTCATCATTATTATAAATTACTCTCAGTGCATTATCATCATGTATCGTTTAAAAAAAAAAAAAACAGAAAAATTATTAATAATTATTTAAATGACAATTTATACAATTTTCAAATAAATAATAAAGCAGATACTTCTAATGAGTAGAATAGAAGTTTCACTACTATCAGTATCTTAAAATATAAAATTTAATTAAATTATTAGTATTACTTATCGTTAACGACACCTATTTTTGTAAAATCTAGAAAATACAGCGGTAGGTATGTGGTATCTCTAAAACAAAGTAATGATATTGTAACGAAATCGTGAAAACTATCTAATGGAATTCATCACAAAAGTCAATAGATTTATTATTCTTATAATTGGATCTTCTCATTTTATTTACAATTGGAGTGAATGGAATTCTTTGGAATGTATATAATACAATATATGTTTTATTCATTGAATGCAACTAAATATAAATTTTTTGGGTAAATAGAAATACAAAAACTAGTAGCAAATTTAAGGAGTTGACTGTGAAATCACAAGAAAATCACGTATGTATAGTTTATTTTTATTGTCGTAAGAGGCGAAGAAAATACTAAAACGACTATTTTTTTTTATTTGAGTGAGAATACTTTCACCTTCTATAATCTTCAATAGCATGTACCATTTTAAATATTTTTGTTCTGTAATTTCTCGACTTCTATTCACCCATATGTGTATTGCAAATTCATGTACAATTTTAAATAAATATTGACACGTTAATATGTCATGCCATACACATGTTGATAACGAGGTGTTTACGACGGTCAAGCTCCGATATTAATTTTATGATTATAATTACAGACATTTGATAAATACGAGTGTCTACGCCGGAGACTGCCAATTCCACTATAAAATTATATGTATATAAATTTATAACGTTGTAATCGGAATTAAATTTAATTTTATAATATTAAATAACGGCATTTTCATCCCATAATAGTAGCTAATAGTGATAAAATGTACACCTTTATTATTTAATCGCATGAGTTAGACATACAACTGTTGTAGCTCCGGATCTATTTTGTTCGAGTTTTTAAGTCTTAGATTTTCTCTTGGTTTTATAAATCATACTACTAAATTTAATCAAAAATGATGTTAACACATTTTCATTTAAATCAAAATAAAATTACGCCATATAAATACAAGAAAAAAAGAGCCGGAAAGAAATTCTTTCAGTTCTATTAATTTTTTTTTTTGTATCTGAAACTTTAACCTATTACATCGATGATCAAGCGTTGACATCATTTAAACTTTTAGTAACACAACTGTAACTTTTTTTCATTAATTAGGTTTGAATACATTTTTTTTTTATTTGTCATAATTGATTATTATGTTATTGCCGATACAACTAACTACATACGAACATAGTTGCCATTAAAAGATACATTAAACCCTGATAATCTGGGTATTACGATCATACGGTTTCTCTTGTATTTGTACTGTAGCAAAGTCATCCACCTTGCAGAAAGTGTTACGGGCAGTAAACAATGCTAACGTTATTTTTTTTAAAGATATTTCACAACATGTTAACATTTTAAGATATAAATAGCTGAAACCGCTGTCGTTTATAAAATAATTACAGTTTTTGTATTAGCAGGCTACAGTTTAGTGGGTATGTACTATGGTTTCTGTGAATTCTCAACGCATATCTACATTCATTTCGGTCTGATAACCCATAAGTATTCCATATAAGCAATTGATGCGTACGAGATAGCGAAACTCACCAAGACAGAATAACTTAAGTTTAATAACGTTCACTACGTAAACAGTAGTGATTACTTATAATACAACTACACAGACGCATGAGGTGATCGCGAGCTTACAGTACATCAACCCAAAACCGGAGGTTCTTGGCTCCCGCCTATTAGGTTCGTTTTCTATAAACTTAATATTGCACAGAGCAGTTGAAACACAGTGAAACGAGTTGTATAGGTCAGTAGCGTATTTAATCGTACAAGGATTGCCGTTAGGGTCCTTGTTACTTAAGGGAGTCGGGCGGCGTCTTTTGGAAACAAACTGTAAATTGTGTAAAGAAAGTTATTTCAAGAACAATTTAAGTTTATGATACGGAACGGACCTAATCGTGTACGGAAATTTCAAATCGCATTAAGGAGAATATTTCCATATAACAATGAATTTACGAAATGCAATATTTAATATTGACAGCTTTATATATAAGATCGGTACATCCCCAAAACAAATTGCCTCATAACATTATGTTATAAAAACATCGATGTTTTATAGTAGCTAAAACAAACTAACCTCGGCGTCGTATTATCGGTTAATAGTATTAGGTGCCTAATTATAGAGATTGCAGGGTGAGTTTAGCAGCCACGCACATATGGGATCTATCGTAAGTTAACGTACACGGCAATAAACATCTAAAAGTGCAGGTTTAACAATTAAATTTAATATACATTTGCGATTCTCAAATTGACATCAACCGGTCAGATGCTAGCCGAAGAAAATTTTGGAAAATTTTATTATATCTTTTTGGCATTATCTTGCGAGTGGTGGAAGTCGAAGGGTTAAGAGCGTTCCTTTTTAAATAAAAAGGCACTGAGTTTGAATATTTGGAACCGGTGCATTGGTCAATAAGTTTTTAATTTATTATGAAGGCACGTTAGATCGTCACTTGCAGACGTTGACGTCGCATCGGCGGCAACTGTATTTATCAGCCCGCAACTCGATTAATAGAAATACAGGGAGATAATAAACACCTACTTAAATATAAATTAATAAGTCGGCCATTTATTCTATCAAACATAGTTAACCATTAAACGAGGGCTGTTCGAAATGTCTTCAACCAAATAGCTTTTATTAATAATTTTATTTAGTATTTGGCATACCTTCAAAATAAAACGGCTTGAGAAAAGTAACTGGCTATCTATCCTAGTAAAGTAAGATTTGAGGCTCTGAAAAGGTTTCGAGTAGGTTTCTAGTGTCTTTTTAGGACGACGCGTGATTCTGGAGGACTCTTCATAACGATGTTAAAATAAGCTTGTTTTTAAGTTGTTTAGCCCTAAGGGGCTGACATATAAAACGATCGCATAACATTTTCGCTTAAAGTTTATAACATCATATAGCAAATCCAGAAACTACATTTAACTCTCTCGAAATCCGTAAGTTTTTGAGAAGACTAAATGAGGGTTAGCATGGTACAAGACTTAAATTAGTGTGGATGTAACACTGAAAATCATATTAATCAGATTGAAGCTTACGAAATATACTACAGGCTTTCTTAAGCTTGGTTGCGTTATATTTTAGTTTCTTAATGTTTGTTATTTGAATGGGTTCTCCTGGCAATATAAGAAAAAGAATATTGTCTTGGCTATTTATATTTTTGTAGGAAATTTACTAGGGTTTAGGTAATAGACCTTTATATCTAGTTGCATTATTCAGTTCAATTACACTATTAGTTAATCGATGAAATAGGTCACAATACGTCCTTAAAATTCACAACCCCTAAATACACATTATTTAATGTTATTTAGGTATTGTAAAGTATTCATGATGTTTTAAAATTGTACACTAATGGAATATGTTCTAACTCGTAACACGCCAAAGTAATTTAAGCCTTGTAATGAAGAAATGTACCTAAAACAGTTATTTAAATTTAAGATTTTGATATCGCAAAATGACTGAATTCATCAAGAGTTAGTTATGTAATTTATGACAACAAGACCTTTCTTCCTTGAATATGCGTAAAAGGACTTTTGATATGCTAAATTAAGAGCAACTGGTATGTTTGAGAGCTAATTTAGGGCTTTCTGGCAAAAGACGGGCTTAATTGCTTTTTGTGTATTCTAATTGGCTTTATGTTATGTGTAATTAATCTGCGATGAATCTGATTATCATAAAAAATATGTATTTTATTGAACTTAGAGCGTATTTATTTCCAAAATTAATAAGGAATTAAGTGCGATTGTTAACAGGCGCAAACATAATACTGATTAGTGAACAATATTAGTACGTGCCGATCTTTTTTATCGTATCATTTAGTGAAGTTTGGCTAATTATACTACACGCCAACGCTCCTGGCACACAAGATCATAAATCAACTACGTACTAGGGTTGTGCTTATACCGCACTTTATCGATACTCTCAGGACGTTTTGTTTAGATAAGTAGTAATATTCCACAATAATTTTGTACAAAAGTAAAACAATATTGACTGAAAATAGCAATTATTTGTACCGACTAACATTTGAATGAGGTCTTGAAGCGAATCGTTTGACCCCATGTCACTGTCAATGCAATCTAATGGAGCTGAGATGGGCATATTAAAAGGAGAAATTCGGGCGAAAATTAACGTATTCAAAAGCGTTGAAGTTGTTAAATTATTGCATAATACTATTTTAAATGTAACTTTTGAGAATTTAGTAAAGCGTGTTCACCACAAACCACGGAGGCTCTGCAGGAAGATGATTTTAGGAACGCATATTTGCCCGATCGCCTCAAATAAACGTACCCGAAAGTAGTGACAGTGATGATTATGATTCGAATGTTGAGCTAAACTGTATGTCATTTAACTTTGTATTTTATTTTATACATTCAATTTTTTATATATCATGATGTCTTTCTTTGTTTTATGTTTTGTTTCTTAAAATATTGCCTTAATATAAATAAAACAGAATTTTAATTAAAATATTTGGCATTAATACGCCCAGCACTATGTCCTTCCGTTCGAGTGAGCGAAAATCCAACAGCGATACCAATTGCTCTCTCATGTTTTAAAAATACGTGTATTGTAGTGTCAAAATTTTTGAAATATCTAACAAAACATTGGGATTGTTTAGAATGCTGTGAGTTAAGTATGCTAGTTTAATAACATTATTTGTTTTTTTTAGAAACACCTCTATTTTATAAGCAACAACCTTGCATATTATTTTACTACTCCACTTTGCATTGAGTAAAATTTCGAAAAGCATCCCTTAAATAGTTTCTTTTGTCTAAAAATACATTAACATTACAAAGGGGACAACTTCGAATATTATCAGAGCAGCACTTAATTGTTCACCTAAATAAATTGGGGTTTTAATAAAAATCAAACTGTCAGTTAAGATCATCGTCGTGCTAGCGATCAGAGTCGCGGGCGAAACAGCGTGCAAAAGCTAGTTTAGTAAAGGGAACTCCTAAATTAACAGAGATGCTAGTGAATGTTTGTTGTAAATAATTATATTTACAGTAATTATATAAACTGCATTTTAATTTTTAATTTTAATTCCAATTTTCAGATACCTTTCATTAATATTTAAAATGAATATAAATTTATTTTGTTGTGGATGGATGGTAATTATTGTCAGTTAAGCAAAAAAAATTGAAAACATAATAGAATTATAGGTCAGTGACTTGCATAATTGTAAGCGTAAAAACCCATCCAGCAGTAAAAGTCGTCAACAGTGAAATGATTCATATAACGTGCAGTACGTCGAATACGTTATGGTACCCAGAGTAGATGACGTCAACGCGCGCTTCCTGACGAGCATCGCCTGCGCCGATGACATAGATATTAGAAATTACTAGAACTGTCTGTCTTACAGTTTGATGTAATTATTATTAGTGAATGATTTTTGAAAATTTTCAAGCTTTTGGCATTTATTTTCAACAATATTGCTTATTTTTGTTTTATATCGGCTTTCAATGACGTTGCATTCATCACGTTTACATATTTACTTTAAAATTAAATCAATATAATATGATTAATTAATAATGATGTGCTTTATAAAAAAACTGACGTTATATACTACTAATATGAATATGGAGGGTCCATTAATATTTTTTCCAAAAAATATACATACATCCTATGTAGCTAATATAAATCAATGAACATCATTAACAGCCCTTCTATTAACTATGGTTAAAATTGGAGTAGAGGTAATTTATTTTCTGACTTCACAGTTAAACAAAATGAGGCATAAGTAATAATTCTAACAAAATACAAAACGTATATATTCAATTTTAAATATAAAATTAAAATATTTTCTCGTCAAAATTGAAGAAAACTACAAAAAATAGTCATTTCAATGAATTCCTCATTATAATAATAACAGAAATATTCCACAAGTACAAAAATAAATACTATTGAATTACTTAATAACATCCGTGTCTATAAGAACCAAAGTCTATATATACGTTGAGTTACGTAGGAAGGCGTTGTTTTGTATATATACCGGTTTATTTGTAATAATCGAGACAGTCTGCAACAGAATTCCAATAAAGCAACTTGCGTTTACGAAAATATTTACGTAAAAGTAGCATTCATATTATTGTCTATTACGATTAATTTGTGTTGGTGAGTATTAATTTAATTAATTTCTCAACGGGGATGGAATACGGGTCAGCTTGTATAAGAAAAAATCTGTATTTTCACTCAAAATTTTTATGACTCGTTGCTTAAAAATAAATTGGGACATGTTCAACAAATTGGTTTTTAATAATTCATTTTGTGCAGATACCTTACACTTATGATTTTTTACACAATTTGAACTTTTCGCGAATGGTATTGCTTTTTGATGGTTTGAACGTATTAAACGTGATAATTGCCTCCTCATTTCTCCGACGGTGTCTTTGAATAATAAAAAAACTTTGCTTCACGAAATTCTATTGTTTTAAAACTATGAAAAAACTGTTGATTTACTCAGTAATTTTTCAGTTAATTAAAATCAGCCACAAAAAAATCGTACTTGCATTTTTTTGAAAAAAGAAAACCTATAAAATTACAAAAGTTCTGTTGCAAATATGTACAACCAGTGAATTTTAATAAAATATCTCGCTTTCGAAATTAAATAATTTTGTAATAAGATCTCTACAGGAATGCTAATGAAAGTTCTTATAACCGCACGTTCTTGCCGACACTTCTTTACGACAAAGTCGGGCAGCGGAAATGATTAGGACTCTCGAGTAGAACTTTGGAGGCGGCCGCGCCAGCACGGCTCATTTTTGTTTGGGGTGACTTGATGTCACAAAACCGTTGCGGTGTGCTAACAGTAAACGCATTATTTTTTTTAATTCATTTCGACGACAAAAAATATGTATAAATTTGAATAACACATGCGACATTAGATGATCCTAGACAAAAGTGCATTTTAAAAATGGAATATATTTGTCTTTTCTTTTTTTTTAGAACAAAATGGAAACTATCTTCTACTTCGCGCTCATCTTATCGGTTGCAACGTTGTGCATTGCTCAGAGACCCTCTTTTGCGGGTACCCGTCCCATCGGATATCCGGAAATCGAAGCCCCGTCTCTGGCGAACAGGTTCGGCAACGACGAGCCTCTGCCTCTGGAAGCCAGAGGGGACGCAGACCTCGTCAACAGAATCAGCCAGATGCCGGTGGACAAGCAGCCCTTCTGGTACATAAACAGGATGCACTACGACGACCTGAGGAAGAACCCACAAACTTGGCAACCGAATCCCAATTCTTTTGTGAACAATTAGAGGAGTAAATATAATTGCACGAATGTGAATGCTGAAGACGATAGACTGCGACTATAGAAGGAGAAAGTGTATAAAGATGCTTTTTACACTTTCTTAATGTATATAAAATTAAAATAAAATATAGGTGCAAATGTTATTTTAATTTTATATACGCATGAAATCAAAATATTTTAACTATGTGAAATGTAATGTAAAACGTCATAGTCAAATATAAAAGTTTTTATTGTGAGTGTAATATAATCTTACAGTCGAAATCATCCGGTATCTATATTTGATAATGGACATTTACTATCTGAATTAATTTGTTTATTCGTTTTAGACACCTTTCGAAATAAATTATTAGTGTAAGATTATTCTAGTCAACGAAATATGCCATATCAATGTATTTAGTGGTTTATTCTATACATTATTAATGAGTAATTATTAATACCTGAATTATTATTGTTTATGAGATTATAATTTTATTTTTACTTTACAAATAAATTTTATAAAACTTATTAATTCTTTTAATTCTAAATAGGTATATTTTAACGTCAGTAAACCATTTTTGTGTAAGTAATGAAAAAATAGTTCAAAGCTTCGTGTTAGTATTTAGGAAGTGCCACTATTTTCATCGCGCTATTCTTAATCTTAAGAGAATTTTTAGTTTTAAATGGTTTATGTAAACAAGTTTTTCCCAATTTCCCCCTTTTAGTAGATTTCACAGAAATCTATTATATTTATCCTCATGACGCAACTTCTGAAAAATTTTGCTGTTTTCCGACTTAACTCGACGAGCTGAGTCAGAAAATATGTATGGTTCAAAGGTACGTATGTATATATATACGATATAACGAGGGCTTGTCAGTACAATAGCGTTCACAATTCTTTAGAGAGCTTACTGAAACTCAACATACATGTTTTATGGACAATCACAAAGATCGAATTCATATTTGAGCCAAATCGGTCGACTACTTAAGAATTTACAGCATTTTAAAATTTTGAAAATCCGAAAATTACGTATTTCATGTGAGTTACATATGAAACTAATACAATGAAATTACTTCGATTACTGCCGAATGGCCTTTTTTCGTTTAAATGTGCACTTTTTCAGCTAAAAATCTGTGAATATTTATAGGAAAAGCTTGTTGTATAAAAGGATAATTATTGACTAAAGTATAGTATATGTTATTAATCCAGAGCATAAATTAGTACCACTTAAACAGAAAATTACCTCTCTCTCAACTTTTAAGAAATAACTGGTAAATGCACTCTAGGTTTTATTATCAAATTATCTCACAATATTGTCTGTTTGTAGATTTGGTTTCGATGGCTCAGTAGAATACGTTTTTGGTACTTTATCACTTAATGTTTTTCCTTCTTTATATATCTATGTTACCAAGCTATGTCGTACAACATGATGCACCTAAGTTCTAGAACCTACAGTATTTTATTCTGAGATTACTTTATGGATCTACCGCTAGATTACAAGTGGTTAGTAGTGTCATGATAATCATTTGAATTAGAATTTACTGACAGTGTATTTTGCTAGTGTCATAAGAAAAAAAAAGGAAAATGTTGAAAATTGTATTTATCATATGATAATGACTTTTTCCTGTTCTTTGAAAATTATTTACAGTTCATTTTACATATATTTACCCAACTAGAAATATTTTGGCATCCACGAATTACGATTATATTAGTCATATTTGAACTGTAAATCATATCATCAGTATCGTCAATGAATAATTGGATCAATATCTAACTGTACAATTTTCATTCTACGTCAGTGAATGAATAATACTGAATATTTAATATCAATGAATGAATGTCGTATTGTATCAGTCATGTAGTAAAGTATTTCTGAAATACTTAATCGAACTAACTGAATAACACGTTCAACAGATAAGAGATATCTAGAACGCAATTACATGAAAACGCTGTACAATGGTGATCCTTTTTAGCATCAGGTTGCATACAAGCTTTAGTTAAATATAAACCTGAAAATGCGCCCACGGAGATTAATTTAAAAAAATGTTCATGTTAAGATCTTGGTGAAAATTTTTAATACATTTTGCTGAACCAATCGACAACCTTATTTTGAAATTATTTTTTCTACAGTTTATAGTGTAACAGCCATTGGTGAACTAATAGGCCGTACAACTACATAATACGGCAAATTTTAGTGATTATCAAAATTTCAAAAAATTAAATAAAGTAGAAGTTTCATTACCACTGGTATCATAAACAGCTACAAATTATCATTATCGACAACCTCATCGATGAAATATAAAAAGTGAAGCGATATGCTGAATCTCAAATCGAAATAGTGGTGTTGTAACTTGATTGCAATAGCTATCTGAAAAACGAAGTATCATCATAAAAGTATATAGAGTTATTACGCTATCCACCCTTTAATTACGAAGGGTATGCCAAAAAAACTAGATACAAAAAAAAACATTTGGTAACTGTTACTAATATCTATCTTTTCAAAATATTTACCCTGAGCGTGTATATGTACTTTTCAATGCCTTTATGAATTTGAAAAATACCTCTGCCTACTCTTTTTTAGACACCTGAGAAATTTCAAAATTATAAGCAGCTGGTGCACCTTTTTGCCTCTCAAATATCATGTATTTCAATTTTTTTTTGATTTATTGAAAACGTAAAAATTTAATGGTGCTAAATTAGGAGAATATGGTGGGTGACTTAGGATAAACACATCTTTTGAATTAAAAATTAAAGTATTTTATCAGACTTGTGCCACGCGACGTTGTCGTGACACGAAAGAAGGTGCCCTACTCATAACTTCAGTCTCTTGTCACACCGAGCTGATATTATTACTGAAGCAAAAGCTATCACATAAAACTCAGAATTCATTGTTTTTTGATCTTCAAGCATAAAAATAGCGGTTATATTGCTAGTGTGCATAGTGAAATTATTAATTTTCGACTATCTGCCTTTTTTACGGTACATTCGTATCTTATAGGGCGAGAGTTTGATACGGCGAGCAACCGTTGCGGAGTCCTCAGAAGAGCCCTCAGAAAAACAGCACACGCCAGCATGTATACACACCTGGAACAACCCAACTACCTGCCCCGTGATACAAACACACATTACATTACAGTTTAACTTCACCCCGACAGTTTGGGTGGTGAACTTTGGAACTTCATCTCTGATCTTGCACTGTATGGTATTTTGAAAGGAGCTACCTTCAGCGGCCTGTATAAATATGTCCGGTAGATGGCTGTAATCTTCCAATAACCGGTGATTCAGATGTCTAGCTGAAGTGCGTCGGCAGCTCTCGCACGTTTTCTGTAGTTCACGAGCTGAGGATTCTATACAAAATCGAAGCGTAAACATGGCGCCCGGACTGCTAATTGGGGCACCCGTCTAAAAACCACCGCTCGCGTCCTGTGGTCCGATTCGCGTAACCCGAAACTGTCAACCGCAAATTAAATGTCACACTCGCGAATCACATGCTAAATCCGCGATCCGTTAAGGATAAGTATGTTTTATGAAAACAACCAGTTTTCTCTGGTGCGAAAGCTATTTCTTTTAGTAGTCTTTTTAGCTGGTCTGTTTATTTCTGAGATTCAATAGTTAACAATTAATTTGTGCCTTCAAGTGTTTTAAGTGAGTATAAACTGTTCTTTTTTGTTGTAACGCGCTATTATCACGAAACTATTTACTTCAAACGTTGTACATTGCCCTCGAACATTCAAAATTATTTTAAAGACAGTAAACTTAAACGAAATTCAAATATCATTGGGTCAAGCGAAAAAACAAGATTTCAATTTTGAAATAGTGTATATAATTATGAAGAAATCGATGAAGATATCGGTAAGAACACTTAACAAGATTGATAATTAGCTCTTCTACCACATAAATTATTAATTACCCGACTACGACGAAATCATACGGAGGGTTATGATTTAGCTTGTACGTATGCGTATGTTCATCTGTTCCTTCATAGCTTCTAAACTACTAATCATAATTTTACTAATGAAGTATTCTTAGAAGCATCTTTATTGTTCACTGATAATCAAAAATAATTATTTTTAATAAAAGTAGCGTAAAAGATACCGAAATGGGTAGTGGTTCCCGCGTAATGTTAAGCAGGAATTTGAACGTAAATCGGAGTTTAGTAAAAGAAGCGATCGAAGTGGTGAGAAACTTACTATGCTCTGTCTTTCGTTGTCATCACTTAGAGCATGGAGAACAGTCAAGCGCAGTTCTCACATAATTTTATGATTCCGAGATAAAAAAAAAATTGAAGATGGACTTCTTAGAAACGTATCGGTCCATCAAAAAACTCCATTTGGCGAATTAAAGGGATTAGGAAAAATTCAACGCAAATTACTGGCGTTAATTCTTGACTTGCGTCATATTTTCTCAGTCGGGTTTTAGTTTTCAACTATTTTTTTTTCTAGTTGGCTCTACCAACTAGGTATGTGGTAGAGCCATCTTGTGACCAATTTGGCTGCAATACGCAAATGAACCGGCACGATCGATGAGATACCACACATTAACAGAATACGGATGTTAAGTAGCGGCTTCCGTTGTTGCTTTTCGTCTAGTGAGTGAGAGCTTAGGTGGTCAACTCCCCTCTCTCTCGGATATCCTAATTCTTGTTATAAAGCCGGTAACGCACGAATGACCTCTGATATTGTTAGTGTTCGTGGGCGAAGAGGGGGCGAGACGTACAGATAAAGCGACTGCATTCAGCAATAGGATCACGATCGGTATTGGTAATGGTATCAGTGTTACGTTTAAAATCAAGGTTTTAATGAATCAAATTATGACCGCAATTCATGCGGGTGGAGTTGTGGGCAAAAGCCATTTTATTATAAATCGCTTGTAATAAACAAATTGGTTTACGATAAACCGAAATTATTCATTAAAAAGTAAATCATTATACGTATAAATTTTTGAAGTGAAACTTTTTTATCGGGGTTGGAAAAAAATTTAGTGTAACATTTTTTCATTACGCGTCACATTTTTCCGTTACGCCCCATCTTTTTCTTATTCCTACCACGCGTGATTCGAAGTATACTTTCTCCAGCGGAGTAGGGATTGGTAAATGTCTCCAATGTATTTTGCGGCCCGTTTTGAGTAGTTACATTTTTTTAAGGTTATTTCAGGTTAACCTTAGTTTTTGATTGTAAATATCAGTGAGTTAAGCCATTAATTACAAAAATATATAATAACGATAACAATAATAGTAATAATTCTATTATAATTAATGAAATGCTATAATCTAAGTAGCAGAAAGGTGAAACAATTGTATTATTTTTGTATCCATGTCTATGATAACAAAAGCCTTTTGCATAAACTTTATCTAATTTAGCTTTATTCAACCAATTTCTGTGAAGTTGTAAATAGTAAATCATTTATCGAAAAATGATGTCCTAAAGAAGTTTCACTTCTTACGTGTGTACACTAATACACACACAGTGTTTTTTCCACGAATATAACTTCGCGAATGCTATTGAATAAATATTCTAGGAATGTATATAAAGTGAAAGTCTATATATAATTATGCTTTAAATGGTTATTGGGTATTTGTTTTAATTAGTATTTTTCTAATTTGATTATAGTAAGTGCTACTTTCATAAAAATTTTCACAATTGATAAAATTTTATAGTTCACGTCGTTGATAATTATGATGAAAACAGTTTTTTTTATAATTTCATAACGACGACAATTACAATTAATGTGTAACAATTGAAATCATAATAGAATTATTGGTCAGCGACTTGCAAAATTATAAGGGTAAAAACCGATCTAACAGTAAGCTTCGTAAATGAGAGTGTTGTGAGTCACACACAATACGTATAAAAATATTACCCAGACTGTAGACGTCACGCGCGATTCCCGACGGCGCGGCGTTTACGCCGATGCCACAGACATTAAAAAGACTACAACTGTCTTTATCATTTGACGTAGTTATAATCTAAAGTTCACACAACTCAATTAGGTTTATAATTCTTTTTTTTTAATAGACATATTATATACAATTAACGTAAAAATGTTTCATTCATGAATTAGTACAAATAGAAAATAACAATTATAATTTGATTTAAAGACAAGTCTAAAGATCATTGCAGAATACTTGTACAGAAAGATTCAAAAAAATATTTAAAATAATCAAAGCGCATTAAGCAAACGTAAGAAGTGCTTATACTTCCTATACTTGCATAAAAAGCTTTTGTCACTTACCTACGTAAGAAAAAATCCTCTTAAAATAGGATATTTGCCAATTATCCTATTTTAGAGGAGTTTTCTTTAGTGTGCCAGGCATTAGAATGTAATATATGTCGACAAAATAAAATTATAAATACATTATTTGATATTGATAATAAAGCCTTCCAAGATCTGTGGTTAGAAATACGAGTAGAAGTTATTAGTAAATAATAAAAGAAGGTAAACTGGGATTCTAATAAAAAAATCAGTAAAACGGTAGACCGTGCAGGTCATAACTAAGCCTTCCCTCTATGATATTTATCCATATGTATTTGGATTAGTTTCTCCAGTTGAGAATATTATTTTATCAAAGATCAAAGACTTATATTTAAGATTTTTGAGCTTGGAAATTTAACAAAACAGTTGACCTTAAAAGGCCTTCTTGAAACTTTTTACTACTTGTTAACTCAAAGTGTTTAAAAATACATCTGGCATCAAATTATTGAGTTTGAGCTTAAAGGGTTCTTCAAGAAAAGTTAAAGAGTTGTTTCAAGCTCTCCGAATTTAAAAATTCAATTTTGAAACGTTCTTAGCTCTTCGAGTTTAAACATCTAAATTTATTTAAAGAAACCTCTATTTTTTTATTTTTAATCTAAGTTATCTATCGAATGAATTGTTCGATTTTGATATGCTTGAGGTATTCAAAAATTTTTGAATTTACGTATACTTTTTTCTTTTTAAAAGAAAAATTAAACATAAGAAAAATTTATGGAAACAAAAAATTTTTTTTACACCCTGCTATAGAGTATAAGGCAGAGAGTAAAAAAATCTCACCGAAGGATTTTTTTTTACTACAGATTCTGAGAAAATATTTAAAAATACCTAAGAATTTTAAATGAATATGTGACATGACGAAAAAAAAACAAAAACATTTAATTAAATTTCGTTTACATTTATCCCATACTTTTGAGTTTTATGTGAAAATGATTATTAAAATAACTAGTTGAAATTTTAATGTCTATCTAATTATTAACCATTTTTTTGTAAAATTAAAGCAAAGTAATGGTTATAAGATACTATATTAGATATACATTAACATATTAATACATATGATTAACAAGTACTGAAATAAATGCTATTGAATTGTTCAATAATTATCGTGTCTACAAGAATCATAAATCTATGTATATTACGATGATCCGTTGCACGGCGTAGGAAGGCGTTGTTTTGTATATATACCGGTTTATTTGTGATGACCAGACAGTCTACAGCAGAGTCGCGATATAACAACTTGTGTTTTAAAAAACATTTACGTAAAAGTATTATATTGTTCATTATAAATTATTATTATCTACGAATTATTTCTATTCTGGTAAGTAGTGATTTTACTTAACGTTTTAAAACAGTGTTTCCCAACGTGGGGCCCACGTCCCACAGGGGGGGCAATTAAAAAATGGACTCGACACGACTTTAACCCTTTCGCTTTGGGTTATTTAAATGCAATGTTAGATATCGGTGACAAATTTAACAAAAAAGGCAAATTCTTAAAAAAATGCTATAAATAATTATTAGGTATGATTTCGTTTGACGGTTCGTTTAAAGGTTAAAAATTATGTATGGAAGGCATAAAAATTTTAGAAATGTTAAAGTGGGGCATGGCCAAAGAAGGTCGGGAAACACTGTTTTAAAATGTAATACCATTCAGAATGTAAATATTAAGGTACAATATAATACGTTGGCTTTTTTGACTCCATTATGACTTATTCTTCTTGTTTTAAATATATGGAATAGCAACTTAAAAAATTAGATGGTTTTAGACAAAAGTTCATTCTAAAAATATAAGATTGTTTTTTTCTTTTTTTCAGAACAAAATGGAAACTATCTTCTACTTCGCACTCATCTTATCGGCTGCAACGTTGTCCATTGCTCAAAGACCTTCTTTTGCGGGTACCCGTTCCATCGGATATCCGGAAATCGAAGCCCCGTCTCTGGCGAACAGGTTCGGCAATGACGAGCCTCTGCCTCTGGAAGCCAGAGGGGACGTAGACCTCGTCAACAGAATCAGCCAGATGCCGGTGGACAAGCAGCCCTTCTGGTACATAAACAGGATGCACTACGACGGCCTGAGGAAGAACCCACAAACTTGGCAACCGAATCCCAATTCTTTTGTGAACAATTAGGGGAGTAAATGTAGTTTGTAAGAATATGGTCGCTGAAGACGATAGGCTGTGACGTACATACTATTAAAATTAATTGAATTTAGACTAGAATCATGATAATAAACTAAATTGTTACATTAAATTATATAAAGACTGAAATTAATTTATCTGTTTGAAATTAAAAGCCGTAGTCAAGTAAAAGACAATGGAAAGTTAACAAAAGTTAATAATACCAAAATTAGTTCTTTATGGCTTGCTTCACGAGAAAATTATTAAATTGATAGCAGAAGAGTATCTTAGATTTTTTTATATGAGTACATTTAAATACGCATTTTACATTTCTTTTATGTATTTCGAGTATTCGTTAAGCAAAATACAAATCTTTGTTAAACATATTATGTGTCTGTATCGGCTAAGGAATATTTATTGCATAAATTAATTTCACGTGATTTTTATTCGTTTTATACATGTCTCAAGATGAAAAATAACTTATTTTAGATTGTTCTAGTCGACAAAATATGCCATATTATTGTATTATGTGGATCATTCCATGCGTTACTTAATACTAAAGTTTTATATTGTTTAAGCTAAGTATTATTTTAGTGTATAAATAAAACATGTAAAACTTATTAACTCTTTTCCTTTGAAGATTACAAGGTTAGTTGAATTTCTATTTATGAATAATTAATTGAAAAATAAATCCATTTCATTTCTTACCCAAACTGCATAAGACTTTATATCCAAATTTCCACACCTTTTGTAGATCATGCTTTGCAAAGCCATCTGTGAATATTTATAGAATTTTTTCAGTGTAAAATACAGATAATTACGGAGATAAAATTAAAAAGTCTACTATAAAATGTGTCATCAATCCAGAGCATAGACTATCACTGTTCTTTCGTCTATTTTAAAAGTTATTTTGGTTCTGAATGATAATTACAATATCGTTTTAGGGTTCCATAGCCAAAGTCAAACAAAAAACGTTATCCATATTTTTCGTCCTGCCCGTTTTTCAATCACGGTTTCCGTATAACGATCACGTGAAGCGCTCATTGAGCTTTTTGTTTACTGGAACCGCCATAGATTTTTTTAAAAACGGCCAAGATATTGTCGGACGATGCTTAGCGTAGGGTTTCATAGCCGTTATTACAAAGAAATGCATTATAGATAAAAAAAAAATATGTTGTTACACTTTTTTTCATTTTTCCTGCTCAGAATAGGAATAAGCAATTTCGTCCCCTGTAATTAGAGAAACAAATAGGTATGTCAACTAGTAACTTAATTTAACAGTTCCGTCTTATCTGTGATTTAAAATACTTACTACCGTCTCAAAATGTAAAAATACCATACAAAAAAGTGCACCAGCAAAAGAGCATATCTTCATGGCACTTACATCTTTTGTTGAGAAGCACAGTTTTTCGACAATAACTAAAAAACTGTACCTATCTCAGACAATTTTATATTTCTGGAATATAAAAATCAAAGGAAGGGACACAATTTATGTTACTTTCGGAGCGATTATATCTGATAATATTCCCTTAATCCAAATTGTTTGCAAACTCCTGCTCGATGTTATGCACGATTTTCATTAATTCGTGGGGCACTATTCGACAACTTTTCTGGGGCTTACAAAATGATTTTAAATAACGATCTATGGTGCCTTTAGAAAGCCCAAGGGAGTCCCATAATTCTATTGCTTCTATATTACTCTCCTCAGTATCCCATATAGGTGGATGTCCAGAGCTCGAATGCTCTACCAGCGTCAAAGCTCCACTAATAAAACAATTAAACCAACGCTGTGCTTTTCGCTCATTGACTGCATCATCTCCTTCAACTTCACGTATTTTCTTGCTGCCGCGACTGATTTAAATTTTTATTTCTAATAATATCTTAATTATACATGAATTTGGTATTTATCGCATTCCATGTATTTTATTATCAAAAAGTCTTACCCCGTCGATTACATCAGACAATATCATTAAAAGAAAGTAAACCAGTCGTATTCTCCATAGAACTAGATACTTGTCATAACAAGCTATGACATCTATAAAAAGAAAGGTATGAACTTCTGTTATGAAAACCGACTAACTTATGAGACACCTTCAGTAGTTATTTACCTTTATCGTTAATATTATTGGTTAAGACATATAAAAAAATTTACACTTGCTTGGAGTAATCAATATCTGTTATTCCTCTTTCTCGATATAAGTCGATCGATATTCAATTCGTGGGATGAGGATTCGTAGTGGAAGAGCAGATTCGAGATCTGTCGCAAATTGCATACTACATGTTACTGCATGTCGCTAGTAAGCATCTATTTATAATAAGTCTATGGTAAAACATGTAAAAAGTAGTTGAACTAGTAAATTAGCTAAATCACTTTCGAAAACCTTATTAATAAAATCATATTACGTGACTGTATCCAAAGAGTTCTCATTCGTGAGCATTAAATTTGTATGACAACTAGATCCACTTTCCAATTTTTTTGGAAACATTCAATATTTAGTTGTGAATTCCCGGTGGATCTTCTATATTGTTAATGAAATGATTTTAAAGTACTGATATATCTTGAGCGAATTAAAATAAATATATCCACATTTTCGTGATTATCAAATCATTTTCACTGACAATGAAATAATAAAATGTCTCACTGTAACATATGCTAGCTACTCCCAATAGGGAAACAATTATTGTAAGGACAGCGAACAAACAACGCATACAGTCAACGCTATATTTATGAGTCTCAACTCCGGCGTTTTGTGTGCACTATAACTGTGAATTGCAATAGTCCTACTTGCATGCAGCTTTTCGTCTATGGTTCTTTCACCTCTCCCAGGCCTCTCGAGACACGCCGCGCGCCAGCCCACGGTCTGTGCGGCCTCTAGCTATTGTGAGGCGACGAGGTACTCCGGGACCGCTGGAGTATTAATTTTTACGTAAATTTCCCTTGACGAATACGTGGCAGTTTATTGTAACAATCATAATAAAAATAACTTTCAAACAAATGAGAAATATTATTTTTGAAACTTTTTGTAACTTAGAAATTTTGTACACAAAGTTTTACCTACTTTCCAAGAAATCGTCGCTAAAATTTAATTCACTAATACAGTAAATATTAATTCCCGTGTGTCGAGGGTTTTCGGAAAATAGATCTAGGAACAGTGATGTCAGAGGGCGGTGTGGTTTGAAAGAAGATGTAGTGAATAGAGTAGAAAAAGGTATGTTCTACTATATATGCTCAATTTTATTTATGGAAAGGATCAATAAAAGTAGACTGACAAAACAAATTTATAGAGTGAATGTGTGTGTTAAAAAAGTCGGTAAGGGTCGCTCTAGAAAATCCCATGCAGACCGAATCGGTGGCATATTAAAAAAAACAGCCAAAAGCATCTCGGATCGTGCTCAATGTAGGGTTCCGTAGGCGTTACTGTCTTGTTACACTTTTTTCAATGTTTCCCCCATAAAATCGTCGGTAAGTGGTATGGGCTAAGTTCCCATACTTTGAAAAGCAGTTTTCCAGATATAATTCAAAAACAGTATATTCGATTATGTACAAAATAATTTTCTTTGAAAGTATTTATTTTCGTATTTTTTTTTATATTTCTTGGACACACGATTTAAAGGATACAGGGGGGGACACAATGCTAATTTCGGAGAGATTATGTACATAAATATTCATGTAATTCAAAAATTTGCCTAGAATTCTTCAATTATTTTCAAAGAACTATCAAAATATGTGCTTCATGTTGATCTTTATTGAAAAAATAAAATTCAGCTTCTGTTACATGCATGGAGTGGAAACGTTAATTTTTAATTTTTTAACTATCAAACTAACTAGCGGCTCATACAAAAAATCTATACTTCGAATTTCATCAATATACGTCTTGTAGTTTTGAATAAAATGCCTGTGATATACGCACGGACGGACGGACGGACAAGAAACTATAAGGAATACAATTTGTCTACTTTGGTTCGAAACCCTAAAAAAGGCCAAAATTTAAGCACAGGAATCCGACGAGCTTGCGTTAAAAGTTTAATGGATGTCAGCAAAGCAAGTAGGGATATGCCAAGACCGTAAGATGAGGAAATATATATAGGTCTAGGCCCTCGGCCTAACCTTCTGGGAAATAAGGGTGTCTACAGTAATAATAATTAAGCCCTCCACGGTGGCCTAATGTGGAGTCCATAATTCGATGACCACGGCATAACGTGTTCTTCGAGGCACAGAGCGAATGCTTTAAACATGAGTTGAAAACTCTTTCGTCGATTCGCTTGTGAAGATTCAAACATGGTATCTTTTGGTCCGAAGGCAAACCGCTGACCATTCACCAGACTTGTTTGTAAGGTAAGTTATATTTCAGTTTAGTGACGCGCTTTCCTCAATATCGATTCAATGCAACATTTTGTTTTGTTCGCTCGATTACAGTCTTAGACTTCTTTTTGCAACAGACGGTCGCATTATACGCTTACGCGAATCCGTCGCTGACGCATCGATAAAGTTTGTGAAGAAAAATAATCGAGCTAATAATGGCAATTATAGCGACCGCAATGCCCACCACTGAGATAAACGTGGGCAATTACTAATTTATATTGTTTATTCTCGTGTTATTGATATACCTATTTGGTTAATGCATTAGCGCTTTCTAGAAATACATTATTATACTGGTCCACCTTTGAATGTGATGTAGCGTCATCAAAAACACTAATTTTGAAAATAAAATTTATGAAATTTAGTACAGACCTTAGCTTTCATTGACAGAGCAAGACATTCATTACGATAAAAGCACAACTTAAAATAAAACAATTAAGTTAAAATAGAATGATTTTATACACTCAAAGGAATAATTTAAAATTTTTCAGAAAGGATAACTTAGAATTTAATTTCGTCGATCATACACTTATATACTAACTCCAACTTTCTCAGTTGCTTTATTTTAGTAAATTTTCAATTGAAACAATTTATCTTTTAAATACTGATTTCAAGATTTCTTAATGAATTATACTATAATAATTATTTAAAACCATTAACATTAACAAACCTAAAGACGTTAACTTAGTCTCCAGACTGAGTTAATTCCATTTTTTAAAGTTTAGTCGGACTACAGTAAAAATTGAGATAGTTTGATAAATATGTATACACTTTTGTCAGTTAACAAAGCGGTCGTTAATTTGAAAATCAGCGGACGTTCTTGGGTAACAGCAGAAATGGCTTTACGACTATGTAATTTATCAAATTAAAATTAGTGAGGTTAATTTAATAATAATAAATAGATGTCGATAAAAACGTACATTGCTGTCTAATTTTTGAAACACTAAATTGGAAGATAAAAATATGATTTTGTTGACTCTGGAATTTGCGAGAAATTGGCATGTTTTTAGCTTGCAATTTCCAGCAAAATTATAGCTGTGATGTTTATTTTTTTTTTCTTTATATCCAAGTAACAATATTTTTTGGATGTTATTGGAACCTTAAGGGAGAATATTGGCGCCGTCTGGTCACTTCGATTGGGTTTTGTATAGAAATGATAACATTTTGATATATGAACCCTATATGGTTGCATAGATATGTCATCCTTACGGTCTGTCTAGGAGAATAGCGGGAGTGGACTCTATAGCCAGAACTCAAATGTTATCATGCTTTTATACATACGTCTCACATTGAGTTTTTGGATACCATATCTTTTAATTTTAATGACAAGTCACAAATAACTTTAGAGATTAAACAGTTTTTAATAAGCTACCATTTGACCATTATTAGTTACTGCACTTACATATCAATATTCCAGTAATACAAGTTCTTTTAGTACGAAATCGATAATAAATAGTTTAATATACGAATATAATACACAAATTTAATACGTCCGAGATATTTACAGCGAGAATGATATTTCTAAGATGCTACTTGCTTACATTCTATGCGCCTTCTAGTAGCAATACGAAACGTTGTAGTAACACATGATTTATAGTATTATAATACAATATTATAGCATCATAATGCAAATGTGTACTATTAGTTGATTTATTGTTCTTTTAAATACATAGTTAAATATATTACAATTAATAATCTCAATAAATGTTATTATAAATACTACAGACGCTTGCCTCATACGCTTTATGAAACGCCCATTAGTTGTTGCTCCTTGGGAGATTAAATTCAAGTTACTGCTTTCAATGTTTTAAAATTATATGAAACTGAGCAACGCTTTACATTTATTTAATAGATTATATATTTGTTTTTTATTTTTCCGTATATAAAATCCTATTTTATCAGACGCATTAAAGTCCTCTTTCATTACTCTGATTATCTTAACATATTAAATATTCTAATAAAATCCTATTTAATACCAATTACGAGTGAAACATAAAAATCAAGTCTAACGTAGAATACAAAAGTTTTTTCTTCTTTTCGGTGACTTTCTTCTCTCTATATTATTTGGAGTCGACCAGCTTCATACGGTTAAGATTGATGGATGTCTACTTGGGGATGTGTGTAGGCATGTAGCTTTGCAGTTAGTCACTGCCTGAAATTTCGATTTTTCTGGAAAATAGTGGAACTATCGTTATATAATGCGTTATGCTCACACGCCACCATTTCTTCTGTGCATGTTCAAAAGTACGCCTCTATTTGGCAATGACTATTCATTCTGACTAAATTGCAGCAGCCGTAGGGATCTGATTACGAAGAATTCATATACGACCCTTATTAAGTGTAATTAAATTTTCTACGTTGATAAATATATTAAGACTCATAATAAAACTTGAAGTTCTTAACCTAGAACAATCTTCCCTCTGAAGCGTCATAAAAATAATAATTACAGATATTGCATTTTAAACTTCGTTTAGTTACAAGTGTTGAATACCATGAAAGACGAGTTTATAGTTACTTGTTATTGTAATATATGAGTCATAAACACAAACGGCCGTGGCAAACACAGAAATGTGACATCCGCAACAAATATGTACAACAATGACACACATTACTTATCGATTATTAAAAATAATACTTGAACAATATCGCTGTTTTTCCTGAAGTGGAAAAGATACTGATCGGAATTTCCTCAATCGTCAGCTAATGGATTGCCTTATCTCAACAACGATGTGTGACTTGAGGGTAATTGCTCATGAAATTATGACCCTGGAATTATCATAAAGAGAACATAACGATTAACGTAAAGACTATCAGTCCTTTGGTCGTGCGGTATCCACGATTACTGTGAATGTAGAGAAAATTTAAAGTTGAGCGATTAAAAGAACTATGGACGGGTTTCATCAGCGTAATGAGATACGAAATAGGATAATATTTACAAGAATAACGCGATGGCCTGTGTGGCCGAGTGGCCTGCTCGACACCGCTTCAACTGGCAGACTGTAAGATATCATCTTACTGTCTGCCAGTTGAAGCGGTGTCGAGCAGGCCACATCGCTCTTATTGGCGAAGAAAGATTCTCGAGTATGCGACACAATTTTAAAGTCACACCTGCCAGGGACTGATGGCGCTGAGAGGGGTCGTGGGCCATCGCGCAAGACCCCTCTGACGATGGTCAGCCGCGGATGATGCAAGATCGTGCTTATGAAAAGTAGGGCCTATGGATTCTAAAATGTATGTGAAATAGGCTGAAACAAACAAAGTGATATCAAGTCGAAATATTTTATAAGTATTACATATATTCGTACAATATTTATGGACGTATTGGACCGAAATGTATACGTAGGTGACACTTAAAATTCTTAGAATTGGCCACTTAGAAACTGTAAAATATAAAATATATATTTAAATTTAAAAAACGGCACTCTTTGCCAACCTTATTATTATATATGTTGCATTCGTATGTCGCTTGTTTATTTTTACAAATTGGCGGTAAAAATTTGTTTGTCAAATGTCAACAAGAATTTAACACGAGAACATTATCGTGCAATGATTTTCTATGAATTTCATTGCCATTTAAGCCAAGTGAAAAGTTATAACAGACTACGGTTTGCTTTTTATTATGAATTTCCATCCATTAACACTGATTGTAACTGATTTAACTTGTTCAAACGTTGTCACACTAATCTGACTGACGATTTGTGTGATGGATGTCTTTCTGCGACTACTACCGAAGATCGAGAAGACCGAAGACAATATCAGTGCTGTGCGGCTCATGATAGAGATTGGCAATAATGTGACCTACCAGCAGATTTGGACAAGATTAAGCATCGTTACGAGTCAAGTGCACAAAATCCTTCATGGATGTTTTGCAATTAGGAAATTTTGTACTCCGTAGATACCTCTAAACTTGACCGAAGCTCAAAAATTGTATCGTGTTAATTGGTGACTCAGGTGTTGTTTACGACATAGTCACGGATGAAGAACCCTGGATCTACTGTAACGATCTCGAAACCAAAAGATATTCCGCTCTGTGGGTGTATCCTTTTGAGGAGTTGCCTACTAAAGTAAAATGAGGTCAAAACGTTAGAAAACTAATGGTGGCCTGTTTCTTCGAAATAACAGGTTATTATGTAACAATTGTTTTAGAGAGACAAAAGAAATAGTGACTGCAAACTGGTACATTAACAAATATTTGCTTCTTGATTTGGGAAAAGTTTGGGAAAAATAACTTCGCAATAGGATTCTCCTTAATCATGATAACGTTTCACGACATACTGTGCGACAAACTACTAACTATTTGGGGATGTTAGGTTTCGAAATACTAGTTCACCTGCTTTACAATCTTGTCCTTGCACAACGCGACTTTATTTATTTCCTGAAGCACAGGAAAATCTTCGAGGTAAGTGATTTACGGACCCCGAGGAAGAAGTGGCTCCATATAAAAAGGCTATTGAAGCGACTCCTAACTGCGAGTGGGTAAAGTGTTTTTCTCAATGGTTTTATCGAATGTAGCGATGGATTGATCTCAATGGACACTGTTTGGAAAAATAATAGTAATAAAAGTAACTTGCTATTTTGCTCAGTTTTTAATTTTTAAGGACTTTTAGATTGTCTTATCTAATGCAAATAAAAATGGTCACTACGGCGCATGCTATACGAATAATTAATTGACTTTGTTTTCGTATGTCTATAATGTTGGTAAGATATTATCAATAAGATGTTTACCATCGATCACATGTGAATTTTATTATGTTGAGCGATGATGATGATGATGATGATGATGATAACTAGCTTTTGCCCGCAGCTCCGCTCGCTTGGACTACAATATTTACACCATTTTAAAAGCGCTCGTGACATTTATTAATATTTTTCTCACACGACTATTTTAAATGATCTCCCTAATATATGAAAGACAGTGCTACAGAGAAGTCAAGCTGTACCTCTGGTTCTACCCAACCGAATTAGATAAAACATGGCTTAGATGATAAGTTGAATCCAAACTACCGAACGGTGAAAACTTCATCAAAATCCGTTTAGCGGTTTTTGTCTGATGCGGTAACAAATATACAGAGAGACAGAGAAAAATTATAAAAACTTGTTTGACTTCGGTTGGTCTTATAAAGCCCCCCCACATCAGTTTCTTTTTTTATCTATAATGTACAGACATCGGCCTGTTACAATTTTATTATATTTTCATTTGCGTTTTTTTTTCTATAATGCCTATATGTTGTCTATTATACTGAGTATGTAATTTATTAAAATCTCAATAAAATTTGATATGAAAATCGGATCTATAAGTATACACTTTAAATAAGCAATAAAATAATTATGTTATTATAAGGATAAAAAAAATCTGGTATACCGTACTGTATTTTTTTTTTCATTTAAGGTGTATATTTTTATTTGATATCATATTAATTTATTTTATTTTATGTCCTAAGACACATACAAAAGACATTACACAGGCAATGTTACGTGGGACGCACTATAAGTTTCTGTAACTCGCCACTTATATAAACAATATTTAAAAACTAATTACTACATTTGACAATGGAACTCTGGTTGTACAATACAGTCTTTTTCATCCAACTGTCAATTTTTTTTACATTGTGGTATCACTTTATAAATTGCGTGTCTTCAGCACTGTGGCTCAAAAAGTGGACCGCGTCACTTGGTGCAATGTCATGCTTAACAGATTCAAGGAGGGGGCGTGAAATTTGGTGGGGGCCACGATGACAGATGATGAAATATAGATTTATTGCTACAATCCAAAAACAAAGCAGCAATAGACCGTACGGGTCTATCGAGATGAACCAACTAAAGTGGCGCGCAGGCGAAGTGCTTCTAAGCGGATGAGTGCTTTTTTATTTAATAAAAGTGGTCACGTGGCTACTATTGCTTCGGAAAACAGTCGTACCGTCAATAGTGTATGGTATACCACCATTTGTTTGCCGGAAGTTATTGATGAAGTCTATAAAGATAACCGTAAACGCCGTATTATTTTGCACCAAGGCAATGTCAATTCTCATGCAGCCAGAGAAAAATAAATTTTTGAACGAGATAAACGTAGAACTTATGGGCAATCCTGCATACAGTCCCGACCTGGCACCTTTAACGTTTAAACAATTTTAACGTTTATTTTTTAAATACAAGACTTTTTCCATTTATTATCTTCACAAAATATTTTTATCGGTGTGCGCGAATGTAAAATTTGTGTAACAATTATTTTCAATAAAAAATTGATCATTCCCCATTTCAAAATTTGGATTTAGCTTCCTATAAGTACAAATCCTCGGAAATCAAATAAAACTTAATGAGTTGTAAACGAATCAAAACTCATCTCTCGTATCGAATGATTTTGATAAGAGATATGAGTTTTCATGGGAGCCTTATGGTAATGGCTTAACAAAAGCTCAGTACAAAGCCAGAAATGTATTTTGACGAACCCATTAAATTCTGATCACTTCGTAATATTATGTGGTTTTTTCATCCCACGCAATATAATCTTGTTTGATGCGGCTCGCGAAATATATTTAGATCGCGATTATTGAGTTTGCGGGTCGTTACGAGCTTTCTTTATTATTGGAACGTTTACGAAGCGACCTATAAAGGATGTATTTTCAAATTTAAGGTTAATAATACGTTTCCTATATTTATACTTACACGTAAGCAACCAATACAAATGCATAACCATCGGAAGATTATATTTGTGTTTGAATAAAATCTGTGCTCGTATGAAAAAGTATTGTCGTTCAATACCATACCTATAGAATGACAATGCTAATGAAGCACGGCATTTGTTTGCGAACTGAATGTTTATGTTTGTAGATAGGCTTCCCTTGGCTTCTGATCTAGAAAATTCTATGCCGACCTTATAGGTGGTACATTAAAAAATGGGTTAAATTTTAAGCACCTGAAACGGACAAGCTTACATGGAGAGGTTGATGGATGGTGAGATTTATGCGAAGATCGTGCAATCTTTGCATTTTGAAATTTGCAGCCTCTGCCTATCCTTCAGAGAAATTGAAATATTGCTTTTTGGTCCTGAATGTATATTAATAATTAATATGTGTAATGTGTATACGGCCTATGGAGTCATACACATTCATGGACATCACATTTTCGATCATTGTGAACTCGTTATAAAATATTTTTACGTGTGGTTTTGTCCACAAAAATACATATTCAAAACATACTAAGTGACATATATCTGAACGCGTATCTGCTCAATGACTATGTGATCTAATTTAATGATGTTTATTCACTTTAACGTTGATATATGTACAGTGACAATGTCATTACGCAATGTAACTTACAATGTTATTCGGATTAAATTGAACATAATATGTGAATTTTATACTATGTAAACGTCGCTGTCGGTATCCAGTTCCACTTAGTATTTATTTTATTTCATTTAGCGATAGTGGCTAAATGGTTCAGCACGTTAATTTCGAACGAGGAGGTATCAGGTTCCATCCTGACCACGGGAAAAGTGATCAAACAATTTTCAACTTAAGTCAAATCACACCACATGCCACGAAGCGTGTGTCATCATTTGTATTAGTTCTGACTTAGGTTTTAAAAACTTGTATAAAACACTAGTCACTTAGAATTCGTGCAGCAACGCCTAGTAATGCATATTAACTTATTCCAAAGTATTCCATAAAAATCATATATTTTTGACCAAAATATATGAATTTTTCATATTACTAATATAAAGACAAATGTATATAACACTCTCAGAAAATATTATTATGTATCAGTTCAAGTAGCTAGCGATTTTAAGCCTAATTTACTTGTACCTTTTTACATGGCTTTTGACACAATAAACGCTCTACTTCGGTTATATGGTTCATAAAAAGCGATAATTGTAGTCAGATAGGAGCTTGAAAGAAGTCTTTCAAGCCATGCTCACAATCCACGTTTCCCTTCAATAGGGCCTTATGAATCGAGCTCCGCGAAGAGACGTGCGCTTTGTGCGCGCGGCGCACGGTGGCCCATCCGCACGGAAAATTAGGCGGCGCCCTTTAACTTGAAGGAGAGGTTTTATTCAAACTTATCCACATTCGTATTATAGGGCACGACAAAAACGCTTTGAGTGGGACCAGTTTCCGGGATTCCGTTTAGGCTTTTCTTCGGTTTAATATGTTTTATATTATCATGTTCACTAGACTCACGCTAAACAACTTACAAATTGTACAGATTAATATGAATATTGGGTTGGGAAAAAAGGTTTTTCGTATTTTATATACATATTCAAAATAATTATTCATCATATTTCATTTATATTTAATTATAATATATATACATCCACTTTGTTCAACAACCAGTGGCCATTTTGTAGGTAGTGAAATAATCCCATTACTGTAGAAATTTTGGGACTTCTGATCAAAAAACTGCGACAATCTTCTCTTGATCTTAACTTGACACTACCTGAAGAGACCAAAACAGGTTAAAATCTGAGGGTATGTGGTGTATGCATTAACACTTCCCAACAGAACTCTTTCAATATTTGCTGAATATCCAAAGGTGCGTGTGGTCTGGATCGAAATTGATGGCTTTTCCTGGCGGCAAAAACTCATAATAAATAATACCCTTCCAATCCCACTATACTCATAGCATCAACTTATTGCGAGTTGAACCGGGTTTTGCTATAGCCAGTGGAGCTTGCTTTCCGTTTGACCATCATGTTTTTTGCACGTTCTTGTCGTAGATAATCCATTTCATCACCAATGATGAAATGGATTACCTCAATCTTTTCAAAAATGATTCGGTTTTATTACGTTTCATTAGTGAATCACAAATGAGTACATGATTCATATTTCTCCCAGTGAACTCGTGTGGGGCCCCAAATATCGAGCTTTTTTGTATATCCACCTCTTTTCAAATGGGTCAAAACTGTTTTTTTTGACTAATCTCAGCTCTTCACTTATGTCTTAAGAACTAATATATCGATCTTGCTCTACTTTTTCTAAAATGACATCGCCTTTATCCGTAACAGATCTACCGGGGCGAGGTTCATCTTTGACAATAAAATTACCGGACTGAAACCCTTGAATCTGCTCTTACTAACAATGCGTTAGGTTCATAAACAACACAAATGTTTTCACGGCTTATGTCGCATTTTTCCCTTTATTGCAATAAAACTTCAAAACGTATTAAATTTCTACGTTAGACACATATATTTTAGTGACTAGAAAAATGGCGGGACACCTTTACCTTTACTTTTTTTTTTCAAATGTATTCATCTATTTAATGGTATCAAAACTAGCCAGATACAAAGAGACTGTAGTGCAAATTTTTACTTATAAAATACTAAAAAACTTTTCTCACCAGATCTATAATAATATTATATGACGTATTATAAAGACTACGATGGCACTTTTTTCCTCTTTTAAATTTATCTTTTGTTTTTTCTAGTCTAAAGTTCTTAATAACCAGTAATCCGCCGGAGTACCACGATTTGTACAAAATGAATTGAAAGCATAGAAAAAAGTTTTAAGAAAACAACGCGAGGGAAGTTTGAACAAAGTTGCAAAACACACTTTCGCTACGTGTACTCTGAAATCTGCGTAAAATTTTAGCAGCATATTGGCGGGCGCAGTTGGGGCCTTGGAACGTCTCTTCCGTTATCTGATACGCGGCAGGATTTATACCGAGATTAGATGGATGGAAGGATTTTATAACATGAATATCTGGTTTACCGATAGACATACTTCGAGTACACCCGAGTATATTTAAGGATATTCAAGAGCGGTGGTGGCTCAAGGATTAAAGTCATCGTTTTTAAACTAGAGGTTACGAGGTTCAATCTTGGCTACTTAATCAAGTTAATTCACCGATGAGTTTTTAACTTAGATCTCATTAAAAAACTGACGTCCTGCCATGTGTAATACGTTAAGCCGTCGGCCCCGGCCTGTGATACTGTCATCGCATGGTGACAATAATCTAGCAACCTCCAACCCTCGTTATGTCAGCATTGAAGGGCGCTTATGTCCAAACTCCTCAATCTGAAATGAAAAACATTTTGAGAGGGTATAAACTTAGCTATAAATAATTTAAAATCTGACAGATATTTGTGAGAAAGTATACTAGGTAATATCATCACCGAGAATGTTAGTTTTCTGTATCTCAGGATGGAATTTATTTTTATTTTCTTCCCTAACCCTCTTTTCGGCAGACATTGAAGATTTCTGAGGACGAATGGTCATCACACACGACATTGCATCCACCCACACTTTGTGTTTGTGTTTTAGATAAGTAAGGGTTGTAAGCCAAGAGATGAAATAAAACTGATTCAACAGTACCGGGCCAAATTTTCACACCGCACAAAGTAAATGAGTAGATTGTGAACTATAAGTACTTTTTTGTTCTGAACCTCAGAAGATATTGAACGTATTCGTAACAAACCACAACTACTTCTCAGTAAAAAACCATGACGTCACACTGACGTTATGGTCAAATACATTGACGTCATACAAGGTTCGTGCTAATGTTGCCAGTTGCCACCATTGAATTTTGGTGAGTTTCACTAATTCAACCGAAATCTGTTAATGGGATTTTAATCATTTTCTTAAAATTGTTATAGACGCAAGGCTGTACAAAGAACTAAGAGTGATCAGCAATATAAGTCGAAGACGGTTTCAACAATTATATAACGACAAGGTTCTTCGCCCTTTATAGTTTCTGTGATGCAATTCTTCAAGAATAGTATGAAACTGTCGAGCCATCAGAAGTTGTAAAACAACTTCGGGTTTTACAAGAGTGCTTGAAATAACATCAAAATATTTTTTTCAAGTTTGACATTCATTGTTGTTATGTTTACAAATCAGAATGTCATTCATTGTTGTTATGTTTACAAATCAGAATGTTTGAATTGTCATTAATTCGTAAATCATAGTCTTTATATAACTAAAAAGTTCTGTTAAAGGAGATTTTTAAATTTTCGATAGTTAAAATGTAATTTTCAATTGAAATGACCAATGTTGTCTTAAGTTCTTTGTATATCCATAAGCGTTCTCAAAGGAGAGGAAATATGCTTATATGAATTTTTTTGGAGAAATGGTTAAATTACATAGTTGTTTATTTTTTACATGGTAAAATTTTACTTCCGAAATTTCATAAGTAGGATTAGAACTTCAGAACGGCCTTTTACCTTGTGAAACAAAGAACACCATTAACTGAAAAAAATATATATTAGCCTGTATTATTTTTTCTACCTTTTGATAATCTTATATCAAAAGAAACTCCACTGTTCCCTAGGCACGGCGTCTTTGAAAGGATTTCAGCGAAATTCTAGAAGAAGCCCTTTACGGGATATTTGACCTATTACAATATACAAGTTATTCATTTATAGCAGTTTTGAGTTACTTAAGAAACGTGTATTCATTTTCTTCGCAATAAAAAATTAAAAGTTCATTTGAAATTCATCTAAAAAAACGCTTCCATGTAACTAAATTGAAAGATTTCTGAAATTTCCGAAATAGTATTTCTATCTTTTATATGTTTAATTTATTTCTTAACAGCAAAATTCAAAAATTTCTAAATTCATCAATCCAACATCAAAACAATATTTTTTCAACAAAAAAATACAATAGTAATATTATAATACTATGGGAACATACCCATATTACGTGACCGGTTCACGGGGGGGTCTTCAAAATACCACGCTCGGTCACTTGGATCAATGCTTCATCACGCAGTCTGAGAATTCTGACACTTTTTCGGAAACATATTCAAATTATGGCGCGCAACTTTTTTAAACTCACAGATTGCAACACTAACGCAAATGTGCCGGGACGCCAGCTGATTCAAAACTGATAGTTTTGTACTCATTTAGAAATGGGGGCTTATATAGTATTCTATTTGTAGTAAAACGTAAGTAATTATGAATTACTACGTGAAAACTAGAGGGGGGGTCTTAGCATATACTACGCTTGGTCACCGAAGGGGTCGGGGGGACGGGGACGGGGGTTAAAATTATAAAATATGGGTCACGTAATTTGGGTATGTTCCCTTATGCTCAACAACTCAATTAGATACAACAAACCATCGTTTATATTTGTACTGCACTTTTTAAGGATGTGATTTCTACACTCTTACATTTAAATTTTTCACAATGTCAGTAATTTTAAATTCACTTGTGACACCCCTGGTCGATAAGTAATCATAGTCTTGGTTCGTAATTCTAATCATCATCAATGTTCGTCAAATATTCATATTGAGTATATCATTTTTGCTTCTCCCATCTTTCTTTTTTTCGCTTAAAAGCATCCTAATATTTACTTCATACGTAAATCCTTTAATTTTCCTTTGTGGTGACCTGTGAATATTTGTTATCCTATAAGCCTATGAGATGTACATTGCTAACCATTATAGAAATCTATCATAAGATATATTAGGTCGGGGAAAATTTTTTTTCACATTTCTTTACAAATTCAAGATAATTTTTCATCACATTTTGTTTACTCTTAGTTATAATATGTATTTGCCATTTTGTTCAATAACTTCTTGCCATTTTGTAGGTAGTGATATAATCTCATTGCTGTAGAAATTTTGGACTTCTGATCAAAAAACTACTACAAGCAGTTTTGACAGGCCTCTCTTAATGTTAATCCGACTCTACCTTAAGAATTCTGAAGAAACCAAAACGGTGAAAGTCTGAAGGTACAATTTCAGGGCTATATGGTGGATACATTAACACTTTCCAACCAAACTCTCTCAATATTCGCCGAGTGGCTAAATATGTGTGTGATTTGGCATTATCATAGTGAAAAACCACACCTTTTCTCTTGATCAATTCCTGCCGTTTTTTTGTCTACTTGCTTGATTCTCATCAGCTGTTGACAGTAGAGATCCGAATTGATAGTCTTTTCCGGCGGTGAAAGCTCATAATTATTAATGGCCTTCGAATCGCATCATACATGTAAATTGGAGCGAGGTTCATCTTTGACATCAAATTTACCGGACTGAAAACGCTTGAACCAGTTTTGTGCCACTCTTGTCGACAGTGCATTAGGTGCATAAATGTCACAATTTTTTTCTCGGATAGTATCGCGTTTTTCCCTTTATCGTTAATAAAACTTCAAAATGTATCGATTTTATACGTTAGATTCACTTATTTTCGTGGGCAGAAAAATAATGGAAAAATAGCAGGACACCGTTTTTTAAATGTCATATATTTAATGGTATCAAAAGTAATATACAAACAGCATATCCAAAGAGATTTCACGGCAACCTTTTACTTATAAAATATGACAAAAACTTTTCCTCCGCCCTAATATTTTAAATATCAACTAATCCCGTCTCAGTTTGAAGACCATCTATAATCAATTTGGAGGACAAAGGTAGTGAGGGAATTTTTTCACACATCTGAAATCTATAAAACATATTTGCTAGAAGGAAGCCACTTCTCCTGTATTTGCTCACGTTCTCTGTGGCTTTAGTGCGAATAGTAAGCTAAAACAAAGAAATGCTGTTATCACGTAGTTTCCATCGTCGCTTGCGTTCTCACAAAAACACTTCACGTTTGAGCGTCGCGTCGTTCGGCGTTACGAGCCGTCCTTTTTTTTAGCTTTTGACGGATTTTCACAGGCCATGTAGAAATCTATTCATATGAGCCGCGTAAATCTTACGAAATATTACGGTCGTACAGTTGTTTTTTTTTTCTCTAAGAGAATAGACCGTTTTTACGCTTTTTGTTGTTTGAGGACAGTTGAGTGTAAATCGGTATGTATCAGAATTTTAGGGTCTTCACGAGGTGATTTGGTATACGATGAAAAAATAAGTTATGGTTATATTAGTCAGATTGTATGTTCGATATCGCAATAAGTTATGGTAGTCTAGTGATAAGCAAATTCGTCTGCGACAAAAGACCGGCGAGTTTGAATGTGCAACTCTGCAGTACTTGTATTACTCTAATGTTAATTAAAATAATTTCTAATCTGTTACTCAAACCAATCTGCCGATTAGTGAAAAGCAAAAGTTGTAGTCATAGCGAAATGTTAGTTATTGATAAAAAAACTTGGTGCTTAGTATCGATATGTACAAACAATGCACACACAGCTTATGATTTTTTTTATATTTAGATAATTTTTAAATTCAATAAATTCTCATTTTATCCAACATTCTTTAAAAGGGTTAATCCAGATTTCCATGCGCATTAGATCAGCTGTATACAAAAAAAAAACAATTTTTTGTTTTGCGCAATGTTAGCAATATTATGTATAGCAATAATATCTAATACCGTAAATTTTCTCCATTACATTAACTACACCATACAATAAACTAATAATGAAATGTAAAAGAAAACAAACTCATTGAGTTTGTTTCTATAAAGTACCAAAAGTGCATCACCATTATTATTTGTAGTAAAGTTCATTGTCTTTTAATTTATTTTTTTTCTCATTAAATATTTCATTATCGGAACTTATGACAACTTTACTGGAAATAAGTAAACGAAGTTATTTTACATCTTCCTCGATGTTTATAAAAAAATATTTTGATAAATATTTACTAATTCATGGTAAAACTTTTATAAACATTACAAAAGATAAAACGCCTAAAATTCAACTTTGCTCTAAAAAGATTTACGGGGCAACCATATTACTTTATTGTGGGCTGCTTTATGCTTAGGAGATATTTATTATACAGAAAGATTCTTCGTCCGTTAACAGCATCTTTCATCCACCTTGAAACGTAACTTTGAAAAGCCATTTCATAAAAGCTGCTTTTGTGTAATGTTTCTGGGTGCACAATAAGAAATTTATACCCGAAATAGTTTTTCGAGGAGTCAAAAATGAATTAAAAACAAAATAAATTATCTTAATGAAACCGATAAAAAACCTATTCTAACTCTTAAACGTAAAATTGACAACTAATGAATTTCAAAAATATTTTATATTTATATTGGTTTTGTATTTTTATATTTATATAGCCTCATGGTTATTTCCTACAGAGGTAGGCAGATACCACAGATTTGCAACGTGGTATACTATCTTTATACGCCTCTTTTTCTTTACTTAATGTAAATTAATTGTTTCATGCAAGTTAATTGGTGTTGAATTCTTAATATGCCAAAAAATTTTAGTCCGCATAAGACTTTCTACAGTGACTATTCAACCACGTACATTTCGTCTAAATACTTATTTCATTATTCTTCTTCAATTTTTTCTTATATAATTCGTCCTTTCCAGATAGTTAAACGACCACAACATTCCTTTTTCTATTCTGATCACAACTTTTGTTTTCGAGCTACACCGTTTTCTGGCATCATTATCCCTATTGTGTCTTACAAAGACAATCTACACATATTACGCAGAGATCACATGGCTAATGGTGAGCAATTTCTACTAATTATAATACTGAGTACGACGTCATTTATTTTATTTCCCCGCTTTTACTTTCTATATCATATACATATCATCATTTGTAAACAAACTAAGTGGACAAACTCTAGCGCTTCTTCAACTCTCTCACCTTCTATATACCGTATGGAATAGATCATGCTTTTTTCCGCTAGTATTCACAATTTCTTTCTTTTTCCAACAACATTTCCAAAGAAAATATAATCATTTTAGTACCCGTTTTTGAGAAAAATGGTTTAAAACATGTACTAAAAATTAATAAAATATTCTTAATTGTTAGTTTAAAAAAAAATTCAAAATAATGTAAATACAATCCTACTAAATGCTAGGCCAAATTACAAGCCCGAGCGCGGTCGGCTGGCGGGTGTATGTGATGAACTCAAATTTTGCCCCTTGCTCGGGCTCCGCGATGTATTAATTTTAAAGAATTTATCTAATCATTTACCTACAAATGACACTTCATGTGGTAGTGATGTAGAGGTCGCCGAAGGTACTATTAAATTAGCCTCTGATTTTTCACAAGTGTTCCACTCACCTCTAAACAAACAACCTAAACTAAGGCAAATTATAGCGCGCAAGCGATATGCAGCACGCAATATTACTTGAGGCCTTGCAGATTGTTGACTGTCAGTGTAAATTTCATTATAAAGTCTCATAGTCGTAGCAGTGTCACTTCAGCAAAATATTCAACAATAAATCATGTTTGCTTCGATGGCAGTAAAAGGTATTGTTCCTAAGCACTTGAATATTAATCACACATAATCTTAAATTAAAAACTGTCAATATCGTAAAAATAACATTTATAATTGTAACCTCAAAAACAGAAAATAAACAAAATAACTAACTTTCGTGCAAGTTCAACCTTTGCACCTAAGCTGGTAGGACGCAGTGTAATGCAAGACCGTCCACTGTCGCAAGGTTGGAACATCGTGAATTTTTGGAACACGTTCTAATTTATTTTTTTCACAGACAGCTACGTCAATGACTATGGTTTCTTTGGCAAAGTTGTTCTAAAAAAAAAGGAGATAATGAATATTTGCCGGAAAAATGTATTGGTGATTCCATAAGGTATATTATTATATCGCATTCAGTAATGTATTCGCTTAATTATAATATCATGATCTTACTGTTGCTGATATTTACTCTTATACCTCGTTTTTGACAAATCATTCATGTAATAACCTTCGCTTACAAATCGCATGCAAACGCAATAAGTATTAATTACTTGGTTGTTCTCGTACAGGTGGCGTTTGACATATAGCTTAACCATTATTAATCCACATTCATACTCTTTCAAATTTAATAGGTAGCTATCCATTAAAAGGTTTAATAGACCATTGTTTAATAGACTATACTTTCCTGCTTCTCCTATCCCTTTACCTCGCCTTATTCTAACGCATACACAGTGCCCTTACCATCAATCCACTACTCCCACTACGCATGGTTTGGATTGTTTAACTTTTGTGTTGGTAAGAGCCTTCAAAAATCTAGAGTTTATAAATGGAATAAATAAATCATTTAGAAAAGAAACAACTCGAAAAATTCTATATTTTTCTTACGTAAGAGCTATGTTAGACTGTTGTAGTAAGGTCTGGAGCCCTAATTATAATTCCCATACAAAACGTATTGAGAGAGTCCAAAAAAAGCTTATTAAAATACTAAATTATAGATATCATAAAACAGAGCCATAAATTGATAGTCTTCATTCCTATAATGTGATATCCTTAAAAAAACACTGAACGTTATTTGATATGTCCTTACTTCGCAAAATTCTAAATAACAAACCAGTGTTCTCTACTGTTGTCTAAAATACTCTATCTCTTGCTCACGCACCCCCCATGTTAAAAGACAAAGATCGAAATCTTTGAGCTACCACGTTCTAAAAAAAATATATTCGCAATTGAAACTTAAAACACACGATTTTCAGAAGTAAATCTATTTAACAATTCATTAAATACTTCTAAACAATTAATATTCAGCAAGTTGTGTCAAATTACTGACTATAATGAATTGTTTATTGCAATATTTCGTTTTAGCTGTTTACTGCCCCTTTATGATTTGTATTAGATGATTACTGTGTTTTTATTTTTATGTCCAAGTTTTTTGTCTTCGCTTTGAAGTACGAAATGTTAGAAGTGTTTATTTATTTTTCAGAACTAGGTTTATTTAACTCTATGTCTAATTTTTTGCTAAGTAAAAATGATAATTGAATATTTGTTGCCATAATGAATGGAAAAAAGTATTTAATCTTGTAATGGACTACGTCACAAAGGGACCCTCCCCGTTACCGTGACTATACTATACGCTGACGACTTAGCTCTGATTGTTGACTGAACAAAACTGAAGTAGTATCTGAAATGTCCTTTTAGCGGAAACACGACACCTCAAAATCTCTATCGTCAACACTTATTCCGATAGTAGATAAGTTCAAGTAATTAGGCTCCATACTTAAAACAAATGCCAATATCGACGCTGATGTGACTTACAGGACCAATGTCGCATGGCTGAAATGGCGATCACTTACAGAGAAGTATTGTGCAATCCGCGTATCCATGTAAAAACAACGGGTAAATTCTATAAAACGTTATTATATGGATCAGAATGTTGGACAACAAAAAGATAAAAGAACAAAAGGACCATACCGATGAAATACAAATGCTCATATGGGCGAGAGGTGTAACTCTGTGACAATGTTCCTAATAAAAACATACGAGGCAGTTTTAAAAGTCGCACCTATTCCATATAACATGAGAGGCTATAGCCTGAGATGATATGGATATGTCAAAGACGTGACGAGGACTATGTGCTCCAGATTGTTCTGAATTGGCAAGAACAAAAGAGCGACAGAGGCCGCCCGTCGAAAACCTGGGTCAAATATAAAAGGGGACCTTTCATTTTTCACAATGATGATACTCTCTCCTTTTGATATGTTTTTAAGATTTTGTTTTTGAGGGGAGGCATTTTCAGTCTTTTCAGCGCATATTTTAAAGTAGCTATTCTTACCCAGTATTGTTAACTTTGTAAAAAAGTCAATCCAGTCGTGTTATTTTTATTCTCACCTACTACACTTCCTTTACGTCATAATTATGTAAATTTTTATATTTATTCACTATATATGTTTTTTTTTTCCTTTTTCTAATAAAACAGAATTCCTTAACTTCCACAATTTCAATGAATACGTGAAACAAGGTAAATGATGTTTTGCTTGTTACTATTTATAGTAAAAAAAGTTTTTCTAAAATTCGTTTGATTTTCCATAGTGGTATCCGGCTTTACGCATGTTTATGTGCAGCAACGAAAGTTAAGCTTCGCAAAAAATGTCGATTTTGTCAAATCTTCCACTGCTTCCCTGCTATGTTAGATATCGATAAGTATTTTTCGTTTTTATCGATCCAATCCTCGAAGTAAGTCATCACGGCTGACATTAACTTTTGCTCTGTGCGCGTCAGTGTGTCAGACACAAATGGTGCATGCAATCCTTACTTAGAGAAAATGTGTTTATTCATTTAACATAATCGCATTTGGCCTCATAAAGTCATTCCCCTGAATTAAATCTAAACGCAAATCTTTTACAGCATAAAACGTGTGCTTGAATTTAGTTTCAATTATACAGAAGTCGATTGATGTAAGCCCGATAAATTTCAAAAATTATCCACTTACCCCCTTCAAGGGAGTTCATTAAGGGAGTTCGAAAGTTATCCAATACTGTTAACATCTATAATGTTAGCGTTAATGCAGCTCACATAGAACCTAATAAAGCGTGCATATTACCTTATTTCACGTTGATGACTCGTCGGAGGTCGCGCTGCTTCCCCCCGTCACGTCCCCCGCGTCTTGCGCGGGGTGCTGAGCGCTATGCCACGTCATATTAATAGGTTACCACTGCGTCACCTTAAACATTATTTTTGAAGATTTTTCCTCGACAATATCTCTTGCAGCAATGAACCGATTTCCATGAAATTTACATAATTTGACGCAGTTATATTAAAAATAGGGTTTTTGGAATCAGCCGACTCATCGGTTAAGAAATGCCTTGAATAAAGTTTTTTAAGGAGTTTTTGTTTTGAGATGACAAAAATTTTACTAAATCACTTAATGTCAAGTTTTCAACAGACTCATACACCCACACACGCACTCACGCATGCGCACTCACACACACCCAAACACATACACACACACTTTCAACACTTTAATATGTTGGTATCTGACGATATCTTGATTTTTGAAAAGCGGATTGCAGCAATGAATTTAAGTGTGAAATAAATTTTGCATAGTTGTTTTACAATAGCCGACAGGAAGGAACGGACCTAATAGAATATTTTATGAATTGAAAAGGTTTGCTGTAAAAGCGAAAATTACCGAAGAATCGACGATTATCATGGCATGCGCAGATTAAAAGCAAACGTCAAACCTCTATTTACGGCGTGAGCTTATAATTCAATAGCGGGTTTAAAATTAACAATCACTAATTATAAGAAAGACGACGAAGTAAGAACCCGCCATCACCCAGGCAGGATAGGTAGGGACGTGACGAGGGGAAGCAGCGCGACCTCCGACGAGTCATCAAGGTGAAATAAGGTAATATGCACGCTTTATTAGGTTCTATGTGAGCTGCATTAACGCTAACATCATAGATGTCAATAATATTGGTGAACTTTCGAACTCCCTTGTTGTGTTGAAGGAGGTGAGTGGATCAATTTTGAAATTTATCGGGCTAACATCACTCGACTTCTGTATAAATGAAACTAAGATTTCAGATTCTATTGAAGTAGTATCTGAAATGTCCTTTTAGCGAAATCAAGGGCATTTCAAGTACTACTTCAGTTTTGTTCAATCAGTAATTAGGGCTAAGTCGTCAGCGTATATAGTGCGCTGATGGTAACGGGGAGGGTATATCCTTTGTGGCGTAGTCCATTGCAAGATTTTTTTTCCCTTTATTATGGCAACAAATAATCATTTACAATTCTTAGTGACCAAAAATTAGACATACAATTAAATGGACCTAGTTTCGAAAAATAAATAAACAATTATAACATTTTATACTTCAAAGCGCCCAAAACTTGGACATAAAAATAAAAACACAGTAATTATCAAAAACTAATCAAAAAAGCACAGTAAACTGCTAAAAGAAAAGATTACAATAAACATTTGTTTACAGTCAGCAATTTGACACAACTTGCTCAATATTTATTGTTTAATAGCATTCAATGTATTGTTAAATGGATTTACTTTTTACTTCTGAAAATCGTATTATAAGTTTCAAGAGAGCTAAATAAATGCCAATTGCGTTTATAATTTTTTTAGAACCTGGTAGCTTAAAGATTTCGATCTCCGTGTTTCTACATGGGGGGTGCTTGAGCAAACGTGAGCGAGAGATAGAGTAATTTAGCCGACAGTAGAGAACACTCTGTTTTGTTATTTAGAATTTTGCGAAGTAAGGACATATCAAATAACGTTCAGTGTTTTTTTAAGGATATCACATTATGTGAACGAAGACTATCAATTTATGGCTCTGTTTTATGATATCTGTAATTTAGTAATTAAATAGACTTTTTTGGACACTTTTAATGCGTTTTGTATGGCAATTATAATTAGGGCTCTAGACCGTACTACAATAATCTAACATAACTCTTACGTAAGAAAAATATGGAAGTTTTGGATTTATTTCTTTTCTAAATGGTTTATTTATTCCATTTATATACACTAGATTTCTGAAGGCTCTTACTGACACAAAATTTAAATAATCCAAACCATGCGTAGTGGGAGTAATGGATTGATGATAAGGACACTGTGTATGCGTTAGAATAAGGCGAGGTAAAGGGATAGGAGAAGCAGGAAAGTATAGTCTATTAAACAATGGTCTATTAAACCTTTTCATGGATATCTATCTAATAAATTTGAAATAGTATGAATGTGGATTAATAATATGTGTGTGGATGAGCTATACGTCATATGCCTCCTGTACGGGGACATCCAAGTAATTATTATGCTGTTTGCATGCGATTTGCAAGCGAAGGTTATTAAAATGAAAGATTTTATTAAGAATCGAGGTATATAAGTAAATGTCAGTAACAGTAAGATCATTATGTTATAATCTAGCAAATACAGTACTGAATGCGATATAATAATATACCGTATGGAATCAATCATGCATTTTTTCGGCAAATATTCATTATTTCCTTTTTGTAGAACAACTTTACCAAAAAAATCATAGTCATTGAAGTAGCCGTTTTTGAGAAAAACGCCTTAAAACATGTAGTAAAAATTTACAAACTAGCAACCTTGGTTAGTAACAGCTGCCGCGCACCGCTCCGTCTATATGTTGTCAAGGGCGAATCTCCGCCTGCAGTCGCCGAGTCGTACAGCCGCGTGCAGTCTTAGAACTTGCACGGAAGCTAGAATTTTATTTATTCGCTGTATTTTTTTTATTTTCTTACGTAAAAAACGTTTGACGAAAACGTAATGATAGTATAGTATTACTATTGCGATACAATTATAGTATAAGTGTTACGTTAACGATATTGACGTTTTTGAAATAAAAGATTGTGCGTGATTAATATTCAAGTGTTTAATAGCAATGGCTTTCACTGATATTGAAGCAAACGTGATTTATTATTGAGTGTTTTGCAGAGGTGACATTGCTGCGACTATAAGACTTTAAAACTTAACCTGAAACTTAACCTGACAGTGAACAACCTGAGAGTCCGCAAGTAATATTGCGTGCTGCATATCATTCACGCGCTAATTTGCCTTAGTTTGTATTGTTTGTTTAGAAGTGAATTGAACACTTGTGGAAAATCAGAGGCTAATTTAATAGTACCTTCGGTGACCTCTACATCATTGAAATATCGAGTGCCATTTATAGATGAGTAACTAGATGAATTATTAAAAAATAATACATCGTGGAGTCCAAGCACGGGGTAAAATTTGAGTTTGTCGCATGTAGTCGTCACCCGACCGCGCCGGCGCTTGTAATCTGGCCGAGCATTTAGTAGGGTTGTGTCTACATTATTTTATATTGTTTATAAGTATATTTTCAATGATATATTTTTGTTACAGTAACTTTGTCAAAGGTTTTCTAAAAAAAGAAGGAGATTATGAATATTTGCGAAAAGATAGATTATCGATTCCATTCTGTATATCATATCACCTATCCAGTTACTAAATAGGTGCCTTACGTATATTAATTACAACATGGTTCAAATAATTTTCTAGTATTTTAATTTAGTCTAATTTAATTTTTATAAATTCTGACACTCGATTATTTCAAGTCATGAGTCGGAATTTATTTGCGTTTCCACCACTCCATAAAGTTCAATATCAAACAAAACTACCTACAAAATTTTACAACCGATAAGTCCCGAGTTATCCCTGATGGTCGTAAACTGTGCAATTATTTTCGTTTTTATAGGGCCTTTCCTCTTTTTATTTCCTTTCCTTTCGCTTAGGATTTAGAATGGTAAGAAAACAAAGAGTAATAATTAGAAATTAAACAGAGAAATATAAGAAATGAGGAGTTTTAACTACGTAATAGAACTCACGTAATTGAATGCAAGGTAATGTTATTACTTCACGATGCCGATTTGTTAATGTATTAACATTGTAATGTATACATAGACAGAGAACATTGACTATGCCCAAACTATCTATTTAATCGAATTTTTATAGTAACTTAAACACACGCTCGTAAAGTTATTTGGAAATGTTGATTATGCAACAATTAATAGAATATGTTCATTGTTCAGTGCCTTTATTAACTTCCGATGCAAACAGTTAGTTGTTATAAATTTGACTTGTGTATCTGTGTGTATGTCTGTGGCATTGTAGCACCTAAACAGCTGAATTAATTTCGATTTTGTGTTTTTTGTCTCAAAAATGCCTTACAAACTTTAAAACGATCAGTACTACCAATACTTAGTAAAATTTTTGAAAAACGTTCAAAACAGTTTAGATTTATAAAGGGTAGCTCAACAACTAAAGCAAGATTTGAGCTTATTTAGCAAATTTTTCATACTTGAAAAGATTCACGGAACGCTATAACGTCACGGATCGATTACTCGGACTTCTGGAAACTTACTTAAGTAATAAATTTCAAAGAGTTGATATTAATGATAAGAGATCTTTGGGGTTTACAATCAATATGGGTGTGCTATAGGTTCTTATAGTTCTTAGATTATTTTTATTCCTAGTGCACGTAAATGATCTAGCACATCTTATTTAGGATGGTAATGGGATTGTATTGTTTGATGATGATACCTTCTCAATTATTAAGATTTATAGACATCAACCTGCTTAAGACTAAGTAAACAGTACCATATCTGAAATAGTTGAGTGGTTTAGAATTAATTATTTTTTGCTTAATAGAAGGAAATCAAAAACTGTTAAATTTTCCCTATCTAATATTAAGTTGATCAACACAAACGTGGTCAAGACCGAGGTACTAAATATTTTTTAAATCCTCCCGTGGCATGATGGCCACGTACAGTATACATCTATCGTATTTTGTAGTATCAGAGCCATACTTATAACATTCATCCATCTCTTTCAATCCGTGGGATGGTAGAATTATTTTATTTATTTTTTTCTCTTCATTTATTTCTTAATATTATTTACTTTTAATTTTTTGTTTAAAATTACAACTTTAACCTAAACTTATACCTATATTACATTTTATTAGATTCTCTTTATATTAGTTTTACATTTCTTATCTTCTGAACAATTTTTTCCTACCATATTAGAGCCTCAATTCTAATTTCTTTCTACCGTTAAGAATTCATTCCTTTCCTCAATTTCCAATCGAATTTGCGTTATTTCCATAACCTTCGTTTTTCCTTAACATTTTCATTCTCTTTACACTTTATCCACTTTGCAAATTTTCTCATTTCTCTACCAACGTTTTACAGAAAGTCAAGAAAAAAATCCCTCTTTTCTCGTTCTCTATAATTTCTGGGAAGTGTCGACACATAATTACGTCTATCCTCGTTTACAGTGCTACATACTCCCGAAGGAACATATTGCGTTCCTCAAAAATGTGCAGCACATCTTCGATTTTGGCGGGGTTACAGGCGCAGTATGGTAAACCCCGCAGTTTGAACCTAAAGAGATAGTCCGCGTAGCCACTGTGGACCGTTAGGGTTCGCGCCATTTGGGACATCATTTCGAATTATCGAAATACCCTGTATATTTGTTCCAACAGGGAAAAGAAGCATTTGTTGATCTCATCCGTACTTCTCTCGGCGTATCATTTTTGCCACTCTTCCAGCCGTAATCACATTCTTTGCGTACGACAGTGGAAATCTGTTGTAGTCCGCTACAGTCTTTTTTTTGAGGGTAGCCCGCCTGGTGAGCTCGTCTAAACGCACGTTTCTCGCGATTCCAGCATGCACTCCAACCCAGAATAGGCGCACTGCACAGCCTTGCCTTCCGCAAAGATCTCAAAGAGGTCACGCCTAGCTTCATGAGCCAGAGGATGATAACTTTTCGGGCCGGTTAATACTTCCAGGAAAGATCTAGAGTCACTAAATATGTCGACCAGCCCATTATTACCGTTTTTCACCCTACGTATTGCTATTTGTGGCGCGACCAGGCGGAGATCTGTAAGATTGTGCAGAATGGATCAAGTCCTAGTGCTGAGTACCAGGTTTCTTCTACGTCTTGACATTCCACAAGAGCCGCACCGACTTTGCTCACAATCCGGTTTCCGTCGGTACAAATTTGCGGCCCGACTACGGAGAGACGGTCCAAGGTTTGGGAGTCCAGGTCCTGGACACTCTTATACTCAATCTCGGGCACATGCGCAAGCTAGAGCAAATCACCGAAATACATGTTTTTCGAGCTCCTGGCTGATAATGTTCTCCCGTGTCATTACCGCGCTTCACCTCATACCATTAGGCCACTTCTCTCACACGAATATCGAGAGGAAGCAGCTTCGAGAAAATCAGAGCGGAATGTAGGGAGAGATACGGTGCCCAAGTGCACGATGCGTACAGTATCATAGGCTCTATCACGATATGGTCCTCACGACCTATGAACCCATGCCCCACTTCATCTTGGCCGCTCAGACTAATCTTTTATAAATATTGATAGGAGGAGGTGTATTTCGCCAACTAGGATTATCTGCTCGCCATTCATGTGCATCACTGGGTCGTCACATTTCAGCTGGTCAGCACCATCGAATTAGCTTTCTATGTCGCAAACCTCAACTTATTTTTGACTCTCAGCAGTGCACGTGAGCTAGAGCACGGTTGGCATCCTCCTCCACCGACGAAATCGACTGTCCGGAGAACAAAAGGACAGCATTGTCCACGAACGCTTGCACGTATACGCCGAGTTCCTCGAGCTTTCGAAGTAAGCAGTGCAGAATGTGATTTTAAAAGGTTGGACCGGGTATAGAGCCCTGTCTACAACTCTTGTAAGTCCCATTTCTACACTCTCCTTCAGTGTACTGCATAATCACATCCCTATCCTGAAGGTAACCCCATACCATGCTGTAGAGGTTTGCTGTGCATTTATAAGCGAGCGGCTGGGTTTTCAACGCCAGCCACCACGCATTGTCAAAGATGCCTTCTATGTTCAATGACACTATTAAAATTATTTTTTTGTGATTGAACTCAGTACAGTATAGTGTAGGTGTATGTCATTAGATCATAGATGGCGTCCTCCGTCCCGCGATGAGGCGCGAAGTTATGCTTAAAGTTAAAATTAAAATGTTATTAAGTTAAAATGTAATCAAAATATATACGTTAAATATTAAAATCTTGACTTATAACTAGTTTATAACTTTAATACCTCAAATATAAAACAATCAAAATTAAAAACGTATAGTATAACTTATAAAGATTGTAATTAAATAATTGCCACTGATTTAGTAATATAACTTGCCAGTCTTAATTTTTAAAATTTTATTTCCAAATGTTATGTGACTAAGATCCAAAAATTTTTAGAATGATTAGAATTTAGGATTTAGAATGTTATCAATCATGATCCCAATCACTATACCGTTCTCGATTGATCCTGATTTTGCTCTCGATGCTCTACTACTCTGTTCCGCTCCCTAACCTGGTCCCGCTTTTGATTTCGAACCCTGTTAAATCTAAGTAAATGTTTATTTTGGCCCCTTTATGCCACGATATTGAATATAATAAGGCACAGTGGTGTATGGTACGACAGACGGACTACGAACGTGAGAAGTGGTTTAAAGGAGACAAGTTAAGGAGTGATTACAAATTGGTGAGATAAAATAGAGTGATATATATAATACAATATGAATGGTATAGTATTCTAAAACCTACAAAAAGAAAACAATGGTGAAATATGATGATAGTGTTTGAAATTTTCCTCAACTAGTTATTTCTTACGCAACTTTGCACATTGCGTGAAAATTATTTGTCAAATGAATTATTTATTGAATTTAATCTCCATATCAACAGCTCATTCCATAAAAAATTCTCTCTTCATAATTTTGACTAGGTATAAAATTATAGTATAAAATATTATTATTTTAATATTGATGTAATAAATATTCATTTCACATTTCATACATTATATAATAAATACACAAAGTTATAGTATAATTTGAATTAAATGAAATTAGTACATATTATACGTAACGTACGTAACGTCATCGAGCAGTGATCATGTTTTGAATAGTTTTAAATCGGACGGGGCGTTGGGCTACATGGTAGAGAAGCCGTTGACAAGAGCGTCTGTTCAAATATGCTGTATATCCCAAGCACTATTGAAAGCTCTGCATATTCAAGTGCATCCTGAAAACGTTTTTGCAACTACTGGCTGTGCACAAAATAAATCTTGCGTGGCCTCAAAAAGCCGTGCTTTTTGCTAGTTTAGTAATATTCTAGTTGATAAAGTGATACAGCCATATTGTCACCAATGTGGCTGCAATACAAAAATTGGTCGGACATTAAGTGCAAAAATCCTTTCAGCTGACAGCCGGTCATACGCGTTCTACACGTCCGAACAGAACACGGATGTGAAGTAAAAGCTTCTGCTGTTGCATTTTATCCAGTGAATGAGAGATCCAGTCGCTTACAGCCCCTCTCCCTCTTTCATCAACGCGATTTCCTTCTATTGCATTTTCTATTACCTTTCAAAGGACCGGCAATGCTCCGATAACTTCTCTGAGGTTGCGAGTTCATGGTCCGCGGTGATTATCTACTCTCTGATGCCTTGCATGCTCATTTGCTTCTCGGTAGTCGAGAGGCAAACGAGCAGGCTAAAAAAATTAAACGTTGTTATTTTATGTTATTTTAATATTTGTTTATGAAATGAGACATTAATAATAGATAACTTATCTATACTTATTTCTAAATTAGTGTATTAAGTTACAAATCTTAAATTGCGTTAGTTTTTTCGTAAAATGTACCATACGACTGTACAGATTATGGCATAGTCCGAGGACTCATTTCGCTTGCCCTAATTAGAGCAAATATCTTAGAAACTGCGAGGGAAAAGTTCAAGGTAAGCATATACATACATTAGAGCATATGTGGGTAACAACCGGCCCACTGTAAGATTTAATCCGGCCCGCGATACATTTTGAAAAACCCAATAAAAAAATATTACACGACTTACTCGTACTCACGGAATCAAGTGAGCGAGGAAACTGAGTGGCGGCGATTGTCAAAGGGTGAGGCGGCAAAAATCAAAGCCTTTGATATTTGCCGCTTCACTGGCGGCGTAACAAAAGATCATTACTTCTCATTGTACTACACTAGCCGATTCTAGATCATTCCTTAATTTTGCCTGTATAAGTGGGTGGGTGGCCTAACTTTTAGTTCAGTTCTATTTGATTTACCGAGGTGATAACTTCGTCAATTGATATCCTAGCGAACTGCTAGTGCCGTCAATTTGCTTCGTGACTTTGTGTGCATCTTGAGTGCTTATTAATTATATTTTGTTATTAAGTTTAGCGAACGTAAAGTAAAAGAAAATGATATATGATGGAAAAAAAACGAAAGGTAGATGCAGAGGGTCGCCAGTTTCAAAAAAATGACTGAAAAATTCTTTTTATTTTGCACAATGGTAAGCCTATGTTGGTTGTGTAATGAATCCATTTCAGTTATGTAAAGAATTAAATATAAAGAACCATTACTTTCCTAAGCATCCTATGCTGCACTCACTGATAGGACAAATAAGAAAGACAAAATCCAGGACCTTATCGCAAATTTGGAAAAACAGTAGCAAATGTTTCATAAACAAAGAACACAGCCTGATAATGTTGTGAAAGCTAGTTTTATAGTTCGTTATTAATTGGAAAAGTCATTAAAACCATTTGCTTTAGGAGTATATTTGAGTACAAAACCTACAAACACACACTATAAAAATCATAACCTTT